>CM033475.1:75791026-75801026 GCA_019447015.1 Hymenochirus boettgeri | reverse complement strand
AATACTAGAGGTTTTGTAATTTAAATAATTTATTTTTACTGTTATTTAAAAAAAATATAAGGTGTATCTGCCACAATCCTAATGTTTTTAAGACTATGAAAATTTGTAGATATGGGCTATAAAACAATATGAAGACGGAAAATTAGATTTTTGGAGTTGTGAGGAAGGTAACGAGGGGGGGGGGGTTAGTGTGGGTGTTCTGCCAGGCAGGATGTATTGAAATGACTGCATACCCATTTTCTTCCCGAAATAGGTTTTGATATTTACTCCCACGACTCACACACACATACAATTGCTGTTTTTATGAATCATCAAAAGTGTATTTTGCATTTTATTAGTTAATTATTACTACTATTATTATTATTATTATTATTATTACTACTATTAGTGGTCTCTTACTGTTTTAATGCATTATTTAATAGTAATTATAAGTAAACAATAGGTTTCAATTTATTTAATGTTTATTTTTATATGTTTTCTATTTGTTTTTTTGTTTTATTTTTATGTCTTTTGATAGTTTTAATCTAAAGTATTTCCTGTATATGTTATTATTTTTCTTATTATTTAGTTAGACTGACTTCCTTCCCAGAATTTTATTTATTTTTCTGTGTGGAAGGAACTATTCTATTGGATTTGTGTTGTGTTATGTTAGAGTCTATTGGATATTGTGCTGTGTGATGTATAGATCTATTGGATATTGTGCTGTGTGATGTAAATCTATTGGATATTGTGTTGTTATGTTATTATCAAGATCTATTGGATATTTGGTGCTGTGTGATGTATAGATCTATTGGATATTGTGTTGTGTTTGTATAGATCATTGGATATTGTGCTGTGTGATGTATAGATCTATTGGATATTGTGTGTGTGATGTTATAAATCTATTGGATATGTGTTGTGTGATGTATAGATCTATTGGATTTTGTGTTGTGTGATGTATAGATCTATTGGATCTTGTGTTGGTGATGTATAGATCTATTGGATATTGGTGTTGAGTGTGGTGTAGACCTGTGGATATTGTGTTGTGTGTTGTAAATACCTATTGGATATTGTGTTGTGTGATGTATAGGTTTATTAGTTGTGTGTTGTGTGTTGTATAGCCTATTGGATATTGTGTTGTATATTGTATAGATGTATTGTATATTGTGTTGTGTTATTATTAGGTTTATTGGATATTGTGTTGTGTGTTGTATGACCTATTGGATATTGTATTGTATATGGTATGATTTATTGTATATTGTGTTTGTGTGTTGTATAGACCTAGTGGTATTGTGTTTTTGTTATGTATATATTTATTGGATATTGTGTTGTGTGTTGTATAACCTATTGGATATTGTGTTGTTTATTGTATAGATTTATTGGATATTGTGTTGTGTGTTGTATTGATCTATTGGATATGTTTGTATATGGTATAGATTTATGGGTATTGTGTTGTGTGTTGTATAACCTATTGGATATTGTGTTGTATATGGTATAGATTTATTTGCTATTGTGTTGTGTGTTGTATACCGATTTTATTTGTGTTTGTATATGGTCTGTTTTGGTCTTGTGTTTTGTGTTGTCTGCTTTCTTGGCTCCTTGTGTTGTGTGTGTTGTCTTTTTGGTTTGTGTTGTATTGGCTGATTTTGCCTATTGTGTTGTGTGTTGTTGTTTCTTGCTTTGTGTTTGTTTGTGTTGTTGCCTTTGGATATTGTGTTTGAATATGCATGGATTTTGATATTGTGTTGTGTGTTGTACTAGATTTATTGTTATTGTGTTGTTGTGTTATATAGACCTACTTAGCGATCAGAGAGATGGCGATCAGAGAGTTTATTCTACGCACACACTGTGTGATCAGCGATCAGATTGGGAAATCCCATTGCTGTCTATTCTCTCCTTGGTAACCAACTAGCTTATTAGAACGAATATAATCAGTACACATGGTCAATGTTACTAAAAAGAATGTCTATGGAAATGACTTTTTTGTAACAATCTGTATGATGGAAATATATAAACAGAATAGGGTAATGGATTCCTCCTGCAGTCACTGTATTGTGTGCTAATTCTATGTAATCCTCCAATGGTTTATTTCTATGGAGAAATCAGTAAATCCCCAGTGACTGTCCTTGGTCTGTCCAAGGCACCACAACAGGGTCTCCAGTTTCAGCCTTTCCCACTGCCCTGGGGAGCCCCGGTCTGTATGTGATCCCTGCAGCACCTGCACTGTTCAGTATTGTACAGTGGGCGACTGACCAGGGATGAACTCAGCTCACATCTCTCAGCCTTTGTTTGGAAATGAACTTCCTATGACATGGTCCTGTTACAGCTGGCAGGGTACAGGGTACAGTGAGTGGAGCAGTTACCTGTGTGTACACAGAGGATTGGAACATTAGGGAAATATACAATGTTCCTGTTAGGAAATCTAATAGCAAATATTAGGAAATCCCAACTGGATGAGGAGATGACAAAGTTTGATGAACCTGCTGATTTCAAGCAAAGACTAATATTGTAATATGGGCAGCACAGTGGCTTAGCGGTTAGCACTGTGATGATTACAGTGCTGATGAATTACTGATGAATTACAGCGCTGAGTCCTGAGTTCATTCCACCCTTGGACACATCTGCAACGGAGTTTGTATGTTCTCCCCGTGCTTGCGTGGGTTTCCTCTGGGCACTCTGGTTTGCCCCACAATCAATAAAGACATACTGATAGGTTGTATGTGTCAAATAAATGTGCTAGATTGTAAGCTCTTTGGGGAGGAGTGATTTGAATGTTACATGAAATTGTAAAGCGCTACAAAGAGTTGGCACTATAATAAATCCAGAATAAAAATAAAAAGCCATTTTCATTATTCTACCCTGTAGGCTACTGTCGCCCCCTAGTGGCATCCTGTTGTTTGGTACATTGCACCCAACACTTTAATTCATTCTCTCTCCTCTTATTATCGGTTGTGTGCGGTTGGTTCTCTCTCTCTTCATATCAATTCAGGCCTTCCATTGGGATTAAACCAGGGATCTTTCAATGTCCAACAAGACCCAGGAGATTACACTTGGATCAGCACCTCTTCCTCCATAAAGGATCAGATTGGTGTTTGTACTGTCGGTTCCTGGAAGTAGGAATGTGATGTTACCACTAACACTTCACCCCTGCAAGTAGCACTTTGCAGACCAAACACCGGAGCTCTTAATAACAGTATTGCTATTGCACTGATTATATATTATATCATTTCCCTCATTCATAGTTCCATTATATATCTAACCTATCACTGTAGTGGATTTCTATGGGAGGAACTGTAAGATTATAGCCTTATAATTTTACAGTTCCAGGAGGAGAAGGAACCAGAAGCCACAAAGGTAGGTTATAATAATAATGCACCCCAACTGTAACTTAAAGGGATATTGAAGTCACACTTGGGTTCCGTGCCCTGTATAAAAGGTCCTCGGCCTGGGGCCTTGTGCTATAACATGGTCACGGAACTCCTCTGTGACTTCTAATACCTATTAATTTACAGTGGGGTGCATTATCCACTATATAAGTCACACACTAAGTCTTGTATAATAAAAGGAACGATTGGTTTACACATAAGTTCTCTCTACCTCAATATTATCACTGGAAAGAACACAGTCTCTGTCTCTGGTTTGGGGACATGACATGTATGTGTATAGACATGTATAGATCGATTACAGTGCAGATTTGTTTCTGTCTCTCCTTTACTTTTAGGAATAAATGAAATTACATCATTGTATCTGTGGCCATGGAAAAGTAGAACATTATTACCTATTACATTGTAATTAGAGGTTTATACACAGGGTAAAGAGAACCTGACTGGATACAGTTCTGTCATGTACAGTTCATGTTGCTACACTGTAACCTTCCTATTGGCAGCCCTATATAGACTGAGTACAAACATTCAATTTCTAGCAGTTCTAATAGTATTATCTGTCTGGTTACCCACTGACATCTTTACTTTAACCCTTCACCCAATACAACCAACTGCTTTTGTAATGTAAATGAGACGTGTCAGGTGCAACGAGATCTGACTGTTCAATTGCACGATCTGATCATAGCAGACTAGTAATGTTGCATTAGATGTTTTTATTTCCAGTTACAATGAAACACTGTGAGTGCCATAATTCAGTATTCACTACTTTAAAACAGTCCTTTAATGAACATCTTTCTCTGCTACTGTATTATTTCAGGATCTGCAACAATGTTCCTTCCCATTACTGTATCATCCACCCATTACTGTATCATCCTCATTCTGTATCCTTACCATTACTGTCATCCCATTACTGTACATCCTATTTACTGTATCCTTCCCATTACTGTATCCTTACCATTACTGTATCATCCCCATTATTGTATCATCCTATTTACTGTATCCTTACCATTACTGTATCATCCCCATTACTGTATCATCCCCATTACTGTATCATCCTAATTACTGTATCCTTACCATTACTGTATCATCCCCATTACTGTATCATCCTAATTACTGTATCCTTACCATTACTGTATCATCCCCATTACTGCATCATCCTAATTACTGTATCCTTCCCATTACTGTATCATCCCCATTACTGTATCATCCTCATTACTGTATCCTTACCTTACTGTATCATACCCTTACTGTATCATCCTCATTACTGTATCCTTCCCATTACTGTATCATCCCCATTACTGTAATCATCCTCATTACTGTATCCTTACCATTAACGTGATCATACCCATATACTGATCATCCTCATTACTGTATCATGCCCATTACTGTATCTCCTCATTACTGTATCATCCCTTACTGTATCATCCCCATTATTGTGTCATTCCCATTACGTATCATCCCCATTACTGTATCGTCCATATTACTGTATCATCCCTATTACTGTATCATCCCCATTTCTATCATCCCCACTACTGTAATCTTCCCATTACTGTCTGTATCTTACTGTCTGTATCCTTCACATTACTGTCTGTATTCCCATTACTGTCTTATCTTTCCCATTACTGTCTGTATCTTTCCCATACTGTCGTATTCCCATTACTGTCTTTATCTTTCCCATTACTATTTGTATCCTTACCATTACTGTCTGTATTCCTATTACTGTCTGTATGTTTCCCATTACTGCCTATCTTTCCCATTACTGTCGTATCCTTCCCATTACTGTCTGTATTCCCATTACTGTCTGTATCCTTCCCATTACTGTCTGTATTCCATTACTGTCTTTATCCTTCCCATTACTGTCTGTATTCCCATTGTATTATCCGTGACATCTGAAAGTGCGATCAGTGTATAGATCACAGTCAATTGTATTGGAGTTTGTTGTATTGATGAAATCCAAATCTTTTAATAGATCCTGATAATAAATGAACAGATTTTCCAATCTAGATTATTTCTTGCCTTTCATTCCCCTGTCTCTTGTCCAGCTACCAGCCTTGTATGTATTGTCATCCCATGGAACCAGTTAGTGTTAAAACTCAACTTCACATGACCCATCCATCAGTTCATTCCCAGGCTCCTGTTATCCCATCATATAACAGGGAGCAATATTAACTGCACATACACTCCCCTGATAATACTCCATCAAGACATAAGATCCTCTGAGCCTATGTACCACACACTATCCCAGGTTATTAAATTCTGGGGAGTATGAAAGGGTACTGTATGTTTCTAATAACTAGTAATTATTATTATGTGATATATTCATCATGTGGGTTCAGGCAGTTGGAGTAGGGGGTATGGGAGATAACAGATTTACCCCTATGGGAGTTTCTGTCTGGGTAAGAAGGTCCGAGATCTGGTTCCTGTTAAATCATGAAAAATTGGAGAACAGATTTTAACAATCATTTCCTTCCTGTAACCCTCATCAATCTTACAGAAACTGGAGGTGGACAGGTGTAACCCAATTGGACAAGCTTTCCAAACCTCCCAAAAACTAAACACAAGCAGCAAACAACCAAAGCTTCTCCTAAAATCCCCTGGACCCCCCCATCTCACAGCTGCACCACAAAGCAAGATCAGCCAAACACACGTGTAATGTATAGGGGTATACACACAAGAATGGTCAGCTGCAGACATAGATTAGAGAATATAGATCCTTGTGGATGGGTGGATGGATGGCCAAAAATAATAAAGGTCGAATAAAGATAGATGTAGCATATAGTTGATAGCTCGCTAGATGATAGATAGATAGATAGATGTTTATAATAGTTTACTAAATGATAAACAATATATATAGTAGATGATGATAGCTGATCGATCTAGTGATCTACTAGATCTAGCTAGATGGACTGCTCGCTGTATGCTCGTGCTGTCGTCGTGCTCGTAGTCGCTGTAGCTCGCTCGATCTCGCTCGCTCGCTTCTGGCTCGCTAGCTCTACTCGCTCGCTCTTAGCTCGCTCGCTCCCTGCTGTTGCTCTCCTCTCTCGTGACTGCTGTCGTAGCTCGCTAGCTCGTAGCTCGCTGTCGCTCGCTGCTGCTCTCGCGCCGTGTCGTGTCGCAGATGATAGAGATAGATAGATCATAGATAAGATCTAAGATGGACCTAGTATAGTAGGATCGATCGATAACGATAGCTCGATAATCGTCGCAGATAGATGATCGCTCGATACGATCTAGATGATCGATAGATAACGATAGATAGATGCTGTTGCTAGTCGCTGATGTAGACTAGACCTCGACTTCTCTCGTAGCTAGATAGATGTTATATTTTTTTTTTTACAATTTACTGAATTCTTCACAAATGATTCACTGTGCTAAGACCTGCAGGGAAGTATAATAATAACGTGAAATCCAGAAGCACCATAGTCCTATTTGGACTGACCAAGCCACTCCTAGTAATGTAACATACAGCAATGGGACATCTCCTTTATAAGGGTTCCCTACCATTATCTACCTTTTAACTTACTCAATTATCTTGGTCCAAAACTCAGATCATTGTGTAAGAAAGTGTCTACAACTAAACATACTAAGCAGTGTGGGTCTATATAGGAAACATAATACTGGGCTCCTGTTAATAGGGAGTCTGTCTATGTGGAGTGATAACATATTCTCTCACACACAGAGTAGCTACTACATGGCAGCCCCACAGTCAGGGTATCAGCACTCCTGGTATGTGACAGAGAAGCAGCTGTGGAGCCGGCATCGTTTCAATGTTGCAGCGTTTAAAAGTATTCTAAACAAATTTGTCATTCTTCCCTCTATAAAATGGCGTGTTACTGTTACACAGCCACAGGATTATTTACAGTAAAACCCACTGACACCCATACACACTATTATCTGCCTATTCCTAATATAACTTTGGTTACTGTGTCCTAGATATATTAGTTATATAGAAAGATACTTTACAGCCCATTACATTAAAGGGAACGTTCAATTTGATATCACTTTTATTCCACTGTAACTGCCAACCCTATTGCATTTATAAAGGGGAATGTAAACTTTTAATTGAACTAATTTAGTTCGTTGGAACAATACTTCTAGGGTTTTAGTGGAAAAACACAGATCCACACATATATACACACATACATATATACATCATACATACATATTCAATATCATTAAAGACCGCAGTGCACTGATTTACTTTTTTTAAATCTATCATATCTATCTATCTATCTATCTCTTCATCATCTATCTACTATCTTCTATCTATCTATCTATCTACTATCTATCATCTATCTATCTATCTATCTTCTATCTATCTCTATTATCTATCTATCTATCTATTCTATCTATCTATCTATCTATATATCTATCTATCTGCTATCTATATATCTATCATCTCTCTATCTCTATCTATCTATCTATCTACCTGTCCAATCTATCTCTTTATCTATCTATCTATCTATCGCTCTCTCTATCTATCTCTCTCGCTCTCTCTCTGATTTACTTTTTTTTTATCTATCTATCTATCTATCTATCTATCTACTATCTATCTATCTATCTATCTATCTATCTATCTATCTCTATCTCTGTCTAATGTACCATCTCTCTCACTCCTCTCTCTCTCTCTCTCTGTCTAATATGCAACCCTACCATAAGATAAAGTTTGTCCCTCTCCCGTGAAACTGTTGCCATTATTTGGTTTTGTGTTCATTTAAACAAACACAGAACTCTAAATCTCATGGAAATAAATTTTCCCCAGTCAGTGTAAACAATCTCTGTTCTCTATATAATATCATTGCAACTAACTAAAAGGCACAAAATAAAAATATTTCGTTCTGTCTTTAATTATATCATTTAATGGTTATAATATATTACATATTTTATAATATTTCTGTTTATGTTTTTATATATTCATTAATAGTTATAATATATTACATATTTATATTATATTTATTTGTTTTATTATATCCTTATGAGTTATTCTATATAACATATTTTATAATAGATCGTTCTATGTTTATTATATCATTTAATAGTTATAATATAATACATAGTTTGTAATATTTCTTTCTGTTCTATATCATTTAATATTTATAAAATATTACATATTTTATAATATTTCTTTCTGTTCTATATCATTTAATAGCTATACTATATTACATATTTTATAATAATTCTTTCTGTTCTATATCATTTAATAGTTATTATATATTACATATTTTATATTTCTTTCTGTTCTATATCATTTAATATTTATAAAATATTACATATTGTATAATATTTCTTTCTGTTCTATATCATTTAAAGTATACTATATTACATATTTTATAATAATTCTTTCTGTTCTGTATCATTTAATAGTTTATAATATATTACTATTTTTATATCTTTCTGTTCTATATCATTTAATGTTATAATATATTACTATTTTATATTTCTTTCTGTTCTATATCATTTAAGTTATAATATTTACATATTTATATCTCTTTCTGTTCTATATCATTGACGAATCTATGTTATCGTAATAGTTATAATATATTACATATTTTATATATCTTTCTGTTCTATATCATTTAATAGTTATAATATATTACATATTTTATATTTCTTTCTGTTCTATATCATTTAAGTTATAATATATTACATATTTTATATCTCTTTCTGTTCTATATCATTTAATAGTTATCTAATAGTTATTATATATTACATATTTTATATTTCTTTCTGTTCTATATCATTTAATAGTTATAATATATTACATGTTTTATAATATTTCTATATTTTTTATTTTTCATAAATAATAAATATCATTCATTTCCCAGATTCCAAATCCATAAATGTGATCCCACTTTTTCACTTTATCCCACCCTGGACCTGGCTGTCTGGTCCCTTTCTAATGGGATTAATTGGGATTATTTATGGGAACCACCAGTTGGGAAAGTTCATCTCTCCCTGGATTTAGAATTGTAAACAGGATCAGACTGTGGCTTTCAGGCTGGAAGAAAAGGAAATGATCCCAGGGATCAAGCACCCAAGTCTGTATCTGGTCCAACTCTCTAATGGAATATATCCCACCATATAGTAAAGATAGTGACAGAGATGGACAGTCAACAAGAATAATAAGAACTCCCCATAGTCCAGAAGTGAGAATTGTGGCTGAGCAACACCGAAACGAACACAGTTCAAACATCAAGGGAGAATCTTTAATATGCCAGCGAATTATTTCACAATATCAGTTGGTAGAATCCTTGTTCTCTCTATCCCACATGTATATAATCTGTCTGTCTATAATCTCTCTGTCTCTCCATAAAATGTCTATCCAGGATCTGTCTGTCTGTCTGTCTATGATCTGACTGTCTGTCTGTCCATGATCTGTCTGTCTGTCCATGATCTGTCTGTCCATGTTCTGTCTGTCTGTCCATGATATGTATGTCTGTCCATGTTCTGTCTGTCTGTCCATGATCTGCCTGTCTGTCCATGTTCTGTCTGTCTGCCTGTCCATGATCTGTCTGTCTGTCCATTTTCTGTCTATCTGTCCATGATCTGTCTGTCTGTCCATGTTCTGTATGTCTGCCTGTCCATGATCTGTCTGTCCATGTTCTGTCTGTCTGTCCATGTTCTGTCTGTCTGTCCAT
>CM033475.1:75543526-75786026 GCA_019447015.1 Hymenochirus boettgeri | reverse complement strand
ATACTGCTTGAGCACCTTATAGCATGTTGACATTAAAAGTCATCTCCTTGTTTAATTGCAATAACATTTGTTCTCATTAGACTGGACAATGTATTGAAAACCCTTTTTCTTCACGAGACCTATTCTTTAATGTGAAATATGTACAAAACACCCAGTGTGGAGTCTTTGGAGTATCCTCTAAAAAGACCAGTTGTTGCCCAACTGTGATACAGACAAACAATGCCAAAGGTTAAAGAAGCTTTCACAGTGTGACATATTTTTGAGATTAGAAAGTGAACTCAGCACTGAAATGAACAAACCATGTGTGATTTACTATCCTCCTTTGAGTTGAGTTTTTTTCATTGAAATACTAAAGCAAGTTATAGAAAATTGTCCTCTGTATATTACCAGTTTTAGGAAATGGTTCTCTTTATATTACAAGTTATATAATATGGTCTTCTGTGTATTACACGTTATAGAGTATGGTCTTCTTTATATTACAAGTGATAAAATATGGTCTTCTGTATATTACAAGTTATAGAATATGGTCTTCTGAATATTACCAGTTATAGGAAATGGTCTGTATATTACATGTTTTAGAATATGGTCGTCTGTATATTACAAGATATAGAATATGTTTTTTTTATTTTACAAGTTATAGAATATGGTCTTTTTTATATTACATGTTATAGAATTTGGTTTTCTGTATATTAAAAGTTATAGACATTGGTCTTCTGTATATTACACGTTATAGAACTTGGTCTTCTGTATATTACAAGTTATAGAATATGGTCTTCTGTATATTACAAGTTATAGAACTTGGTCTTCTGTATATTACAAGTTATAGAATATGGTCTTCTCTATATTACAAGTTATAGAATATGGTCTTCTGCATATTACCAGTTATAGGAAATGGTCTATATATTAAATGTATAAAATATGGTCTCCTTTACATTACAAGTTATAGAATATGGTCTTCTGTATATTACCAGTTATAGGAAATTATCTTCTGTATATGACATGTTATAGAATATGGTCTTCTGTATATAACTAATATAAAGCAGATGCACACAAGCCACTCACAGAGCCTGGATGAAACTGGAGTATAGACCAAAGAATGCCCTCTGAGGTGTAAGGTTTCCAGGCAAAGTCAAAGACAGGCTGCACTTCCTTCAAAAAATTCTGTCTTTATTAAATGCACACATTAAAAACTGGAGACCGGTAAACACACACTCACCACATCAGCCGCCTGATGCATTTTGGGCTCCGCACTTAATCATAGATGGCTATGGTGTCCATGGAGGGCCACTCCTTAGGAAGCTTATAAATTAACATACTATACATATGCTAATAAAATACATTAATCAATTAACACATATACATTAAATATAGTGTAATGTATATTAAAAATACATCATTCAAAAAGATAAGAAATAGTATAACTACAATAAGCACACATAAATATATATGCAAAAAATTATACATTTATTACACAAAATGTGAAACATCCCATCTAGCATTAATTCTGTAGCTGGAATATCCAAAATGCCTCCCTTTTATAAAGGAGGTCTAGAGTGTCAACTCCTCTAAGAGGAGGGAACACTCTCTCTATTGCTTTTACACCATGTCCTTCGAACCCTTACCTTCACATTCCATAAAATGTCTTAAAGGGCAACTATAGTGAAAAAAAAACTTTGTCTGTATACAATGTATAGATCACTTAGTATAAGCTGCCTTACTTTCATGTTTCTGTGTGGCTTCGTTTCTTCACACTGGCAGAAGTTTGTACCAAGCTGTGTAGTCCCCCTCCCCTCTCTGTCTACTCCCCCTCGAGCAGTGACGGGCTGTATACAGAGTCCGAGCATTGTCAGTTGAAAGGACTTTAAATGAAGTGCTGACATCCTGTTGACCCCTCCCTTCCAGAGCTAGACTGCAAGCAATCAAAGTGTGGAATAAAGTAGCAATATGCTGAAGGGAGGGGCAGAGGGGGAGAGAGGAGGACAAGTGGTGCTGAGATTCTTTACAAGTAAGTTACTGAACTCTGCCTGTTCTCTAACTTTGCTAATTGTTATTTACTTTTTACCTAAAGTTCATATCTCTCCCCCTGCTTAGCTGAGATCATAATCACTGAAGAGAGAGTCAGTGTAACAGCAGCTTGTAGTGAAAGACCTTCACAAACACAGTGACACTGCTTGTTGTCCTGTTACATTTCAGTTGCTTTAGTCTATATATTTCATAGATTGCACTGTGTGTCTTGTTTGGTATATAGTCTGTATTACTGTATTATATATACTGTATTAGTGTTCCATTTAAAGCACTGGTTTTGTATGTATATAAGATTTTTTTTTGGGGGGAGGGGCTGTTTTATAGTGTGTTATGCTCATATTGCTGGGTTAATGGTTTATTGATTGTGTTTAGCACTACAGCATTTGACTATATGTTGCACATGGTACATATAGTGTGGGTGAGAGAGTGTGTGACAGTACTGCAGGGGAGCTTTGGATTGTGTGGGTGTGTGCCCAGGGGCGTATCTAGGGTCTAAGAAGATCCGGGGCACTCCTGGGCACTCCATGCGCCGCGCGCAGCGCGGCGCAAAATTTTTTAGGCCACGCCCCTTTCTCCGCCCCAATTAGGACACACCCACTAAGTACTTAATGAGATGGCCAAAAAGACACAGACAGACAGATAGATAACCACAAACATAGACACACAGCCCGATAGTGATAAACAGACAGAAAGACAGTGAAATAGACAGACAGAGATAGAGATTTGGATAGAGAGACACAAATTAATGACACAAAGGCACAGTAAACTGGCAATATCATTATATACTGGTAGCAATCTGGTAATTTTAAACTTACTGTTGTGTTCAGTTGTAGTCAGTCGCTTGGCCATACCTTTGGCCAGGGAGACCTTCTTGTACCTTTTACATGGACCTCTGCCCCTATCTATCTGTCCCTCTCTCTCTCTGTATATCTATCTATCTAACTCTGCTATCTATCTAACTCTGCTATCTATCTATCTAGCTCTGCTATCTATGTATCTATCTAACTCTGCTATCTATCTATCTAACTCTGCTATCTATCTATCTATCTAACTCTGCTATCTATCTATCTATCTAACTCTGCTATCTATCTAACTCTGCTATCTATCTAACTCTGCTATCTATCTAACTCTGCTATCTATCTAACTCTGCTATCTATCTATCTGTCCCTCTCTCTCTCTGCTATCTATCTATCTAACTCTGCTATCTATCTATCTACTACTCTGCTATCTATCTATCTATCTAATCTATCTAACTCTGCTATCTAATCTGCTATCTAACTCTCTGTTATCTTCTATCTACCCTCTCTCTCTCTTCTATCTATCTAACTCTGCTATCTATCATCTATCTAACTCTGCTATCTATCTATCTATCTATCTAACTCTGTCTATCTAACTTCTACTCCTGTCTATCTATCTATCTATCTAACTCTGCTATCTATCTATCTAGCTATCTATCTATCTATCTAACTAATCTATCTATCTATCTATCTCTGCTATCTATCTATCTATCTCTGAGATCTATCTCTCTATCATCTATCTATCTCTCTACTATCTAACTCTGCTATCTATCTATCTACCTCTGCTTCCCTATCTATCTATCTAATCTCTCTACCTCTCTCTCTATCTATCTATCTACGATCTACTTCTGCTATCTATCTATCTATCTAACTCTCTATCTATCTATCTATCTATCTATCTATCTATCTAACTCTGTCTTATCTATCTATCTAACTCTTCTATCTATCTAATCTCTATCAACTCTCTCTGCTATCTATCTATCTATATCACTCTCTGCTATCTATCTATCATCTATCTATCTATCTATCTATCTGGCTATCTATTATCTATCTCTGCTATATCTATCTCTGCTATCTATCTATCTTATCTATCTATCTGCTATCTCTATCTATCTATCTCTGCTATCTATCTATCTATCTATCTTCTGATCTATCTCTGCTATCTATCTATCTATTCTATCTCTGCTATCTCATCTATCTATGCTCTGTGCTATCTCATCTATCTATCTATCTATCTATCTATCTATCTATCTACTATGTATCTATCTATCTATCTATCTATCACATCTGTCTATTTCTATCTATTATCTATCTATCCATCTGTCCATTCTATCTATCTATCTATCCATCTATCTATTTATTTATCTATCTACTGTATTTATCTATCTATCTATCTATCCATTCTGTCTCTTGCTATCTATTATCTATCTATCCATCTGTCCATTCTATCTCTATCTATCTACTATCTATCTATCTATCTATCCATCTATCTAACTATCTATCTAACTCTGCTATCTATCTATCTATCTATCTATCTATCTATCTATCTATCTATCTATCTATCTATCTAACTCTATCTATCTATCTATCTATCTATCTAAGTTTATCTAACTCTGCTATCTATCTAGTAGGAGAAGGCCGGGAGCGCAGAGGCCGTCTGTATGTTCTTCTGCGCCTTCGCGCGCGTGAGCGTCATCGCGCCGGCGGCGCGTGACGTCATCGCCCGGCGTGCGTGTTGACTGTCAGCGCCGCGAGTCCGCCGGGAGTCCGAACTAGGGGCACAAGTCAGAAAACATTCGGGGCACTTTGCAAAACATCCGGGGCACGTGCCCCGAATGTTTTTAACGTAGTAGACGCCACTGGTGTGTTCCTTTGAGCAGATGAGTGTAGTCACTCCTACAAATCACAGCATATTCAAAGGCTTATATCTCGGGGACTATGTAGAATTTAAGAAACTAAAGGTACCCTGGTGGTGGGTGACTTATAGGATACATTAGAAGAATTTAAAAAAACAATTTCTCCACTATAATTGCCCTTTAAATACCAGGGAGGTGATCTTTTATTACTAATTGCTAGTATATGTTCCCTTATACAACTCTTAAGGGTTCATGTGGTCCTTCCCACATACTGCTTATTACATTAACTACATTCTAGCAAATAAACTACATTCCTGGTTATTGCATTTATACATTGACGATTTTTTATATTGTTGTCCTGGGCTGTGACATAAGAAAAACTCACAGAATTGTTTATATGTAACACATCTTTGGCTGACACATTTAAAAGCACTTTGGTGTTGCAAACCAGGTTGGTATGTTTTTTGTGAAGTACATTGAACTAGACAAGGGCTTAAAATATTACCCAATGTTGTTGCATTTTTAGATCCAAATTTTTATGGTACTCTTTCATAAACTCATTTAAGCTTTTGTCTACACACAAACAGGTAGATATTTCTTACTATACCACACACTTTTCAGAATCTGTACTTTGAAAGGATTTACCAACAGGTCCAGCATCAGCTCTGTGGCCAAAACCAGCACAGATCTTTAACAGATACAGTAACACACAGTTACAATAGTAGTATAAAGTATAGGGAGAATGTTCCTGACTGCCACACTCCCTATGATTGCGGCCAACTCCCTAAACTTTAGTACAGGGGGGCGACCTTGCACAAGGTAAATTTCCTGGTCAGAACGGCCATTTACAATGCTGACACCGAATATTCATTGGTAAGGGAAACAGTCCTTTCAGCCATACACACATTAGCGATATATGGCCAATCTCTTTGGTACCAATGGGATCGCCCCTATATCACTAATGCGTGTACCCAGCTTTTGTCTATCTATCTAATTTAATTATGAGCAATTCAACATTCATGTCCTATTAAAAGTTAAATCAATGTAATGTAAGTTGACAGGTCAGTGTATGGCCACGTTTAGCCCAAACAGGAATCTACCCTAAGGTACATATTAAATCTGCTGCAAGAGAGGTGCTTACAGTTCTTGGTAAATTACACCAATACTTTCCAGTGACCTACAGCAATTAATTGCCTCTGTAACCAACTAGAAATGCCTGTCAGTTTGCTTGCCTGGATATAACTAACTAGGTGGTTAACCCTTTAGTTTTCTTTTAAACACATTTTAATGTACTAGGTAGGTGTGAAATTTAGTAGAGACTAATAGAATAAATAAGCCACGGTGGATCAACAAATGATGCCCAAGTGAACGGCGTTGGCTTCCACCAAATCAGATGTGTATACAAAACATTAAAAAAATTATGTGATTGGTTCCTGCAGATTAAGGCTTTGTTCACACTGCGCATTATTTTAATACAGGCGAACATTGTACTAGTAATTTATTTCAATGTTCTGCTGCATAAACACATAGTAGCATACATCATTTTCTATGGCACCCTTGTGTGTTAACGCACAAAACTGCTTGCACGCAACACACTCTATCTCAACACATACGGTTAACTGTGCCATTAACTCAAATGTGCAGATCTTTTGGTGCGATGTTCCCTCAGGAAATCACACCAAAACACTCTACAGTGTGAACAAAGCCTTACGGTTCATACACACGCTCGATTTATGAGCGAGGAACGACCCCCGATGGCCGAGTGTTACACGCGACGAACGGCCGTTTCAACCGAGAATCGTCCATGTGTATGCATTCGGTCGGGGGTTGTTTGGAGATACGCCAGGTCAGTTGGGCAACGATCCCTAACCGAATGTCCATTTCGCCCGATAAAGTGCCTACACTTTGATTATGAGCTGATTATGGGCCGAAATGTTCATTCGTACACATCGTGCGTTGTGGGTCGGGACCTGTGATCGCAGGTGTGTACGAATCTTTAAGGCACAGATAAACGTTTCAACTCTTATTAAATAAGTCTCCTTGGTTTACGATACTAAGTTAGTGTTTGATAAATATTACTAGATGTCTAGTATTACACTTTGACCCTGAGGTGCTGTGTGGATCAGAAGGTCCTGCCAGTCAGATCGAAGTGATGACAAAAAGGATCAGTTCAATCAAATACAAACAAGATGCCCTGAATGCCCAAATATCTCAGTTCTTTTTAATAATAATTATAACCAACCAGGTTTACTGCAAGATGCTATGTCTAAATAAAAATCTTCTGCGTGTTTACTTTAGATCTGCTTTATTTTAGAATATATTTATCAACATTGTAAAACAAAACAGCAGAATCCGTGAGAATTTAATAAACCATGCTGTAAAAAAAAGTGTCTAATAATAAGGAACTTTACTCAGGTCAAACTTCTACTGATTCACAAAAGTGCCTGGCTCAGATGCCCAAACCAAGATAACAATCTGAGAAACAACAGAGGAGGCAGCACTAAAGTAGAAAATAAAATAAACAAATAGCTGAAATAGTTGAAAGGAAAAGAGAGAGTTTAAAGATCAGAGCAATGCAGCAACACGGGGAAGGAAAGTGGATGGACAAATGGTATAAAGGTTTCCTAATTCACCTATTCTATAAACAAATTAAATTTTGCATCTGCTAAAAATAAAAGGAACATTTATTTAAAAGGGATCTAAAGGTTTACATACAGGCCAGCAGAAAAAAAAAACACATTATTCTTACCACTGCATAAACACGCTACATGGACTTTTAGCAACTTTACAGTTTTTAATTGGTCTGGGTGTCTCCATCTGATTTCAACCAATGAAACTGCGCACTCAGCATGTGTTCTTATTGTTTGGGCCTCAAGCCAGGTGAGGGGATGGCCCCATTTAGGAAAGTTTATAACAGAAATAACTCTTTGCTGGGTGTTCATCAGAAATGTCTATGATAGACTGGAAATTCAGGGGAAGAGCAGGGAATCTGTCAGGTTTATAGTTAGGAAACCTACAATATCTGTCTGTGGTCAGCCTTAAAGGGCAACTGTGGTCTCCGAACAAGTTAGGATTGAATAAAAGCCTGCATTCTTTCTTTGGTTGAGTGACATCACCTGTCCCTCTTCTCCTGCCCTCTGCCCCAGGGGAGAAGCATGCTCAGTTAAGACTTAGGGGCATATTATAAAGAAACGATAATAGCGCAAAAAAATTACCGCCGCACATCGCGGCCGTGATGAAATAGCGCTATCGCCGTATTTATAACGGCGAGCGATATTCTGGATACCTATCGCGGCCGCGATGTGCTGCGGTAATTTTAAGCCCCTTCGCGGCGATATGTATAGTATCGCCGGAAGGGACTTAAAATCCCTTCCCGACGCTGCTCCTAAGGGGCGGGGCAAGCACGCCCCCCCCCCCCCCCCCCCCACGGCGGCGACCACCCGCCGCTTCCAGCCGCCCCTCCAAACCCGTTCCCCGCTTGCGGCAATCTCGGAACGGGAGGCTAGGAGGGCTGCCAGAAAGGGGCCGCAGCAGGTGGTGGTTGCGACACACGCCGCGCACCCCTCCCCGGCAACCCTCCAAGCCCCCCGCCCGGCGCTCCCGGGGAGGGGAAGGGAGGGAGCCGCTGGGAGGGGTGGAGGCTCCCTCCAGCGGGCCCTGAGAAGGGCCTTTTGGGGCTTAGGGGGTCCCGCAGCTCGAAACCGGGACCCCCCCTCCCCGGCCCTTATAAGGGCCCTTGCGGCACTGACAAGTGCCTTTGACGGGGTCCCGCAGCTCAAACCGGGACCCCCAGTGCGGCTCTTAAAAGAGCCCTTGGGCGGCGTCTTCTTTCTTTCCAGTCCCGGCGACACCAGCTCGCCGAGGCCGCCCAACCCCGAGAGGTACCCCTGCGGCCGCCATGGGTACCCCGGCGGGCGCCGGCGACCTCAACGAGGCGATGTTGCCGGCGTCTTGATCCGGTGACGTCTTCGGGCTGGCGACACCAACCCACTCAGGTCCCCGATGCCAGGCAGACTCACTGCGGCCGCCAGTGAGCCTGCTGGCACCGCCGGCCTCAGCGGAGCCGATGTTGCCAGCCGCTTCTTCTTCTTTCTTCAGCCATTACTGTGATGGCATTGAGTTCCGCGGCGGAAAGCTCCTCTTTATATAGGTTTGCAGAAATCCATAATCCGTTTCTGATTGGTCAATTTTTAATACTTGCTTTACATTAACCAATCAGATTTCAGAACTTTCCAGAAATCTGTTGGGGGTGTGGGGGGGTGGGCGTGTCTCGGGCGCGGTGCGACCACCCGCGGGGTTGCCTGCCCATCCCCGCCGCGGGAGGTTAGTATCGCGCCGCGGAGGGTTAGTATCGGCTGACTTCGCCCTTCAAGGTGGCGAAGTAAAACAGCCGATAATAGCCGAGCGAAACCAGTACCGCCGCTTTATAAATAGAAGCGGCGGTAACAGGGAAGTATCGCCGCGAAAGGTTAACGCTTCGTTAACGGTAAACGCGATTTATGCGTTAATGTCCGCGAAAACGCCGCGAAAAGTTAACGAACCTTTATAAATATGCCCCTTAATTCATAAGTCCAGACTTCAAATAAAAATAATATATAAGTAAATTACCCCCCAAAACTGTTTAAATGCTGCACAGAATCCTGTTGCCCCTGTTTCTCATTCCTGGTTCTTCCAGTTAGCAATGCTCTGTTATAGATATGACCATTGACATCACACCCATTTTGACTGAATGCTATTGCCCTAGCTGCCTCCTCTAAGCAATACTAAAGTTCATAGCCAGCTCACCAAATTGCCAAATTGGGGGCATGAACAAATATATTCTTTAACACACTACCCCTTAGTTTCCACAAGGAGCATTGCAGGCATAAGCTAATCATTCCAGAGGACAAGGTAGAATATCTTAACTTATTTTAAAGGTGATGGCATTGTCCCTTAATGATGGGGAAAACAGGTCCCTGCATAGACGTAAACAAAACTGACAGTGGAGAAGGGGAACTTATTACTGCAGGTAATGGTTGGTCACATGACTACAAGCCGGTTACATGGCTAAAACAGGGTTAATTTCTTAAGTAGGATGGAAGGTTTTTATATAACCCTAAGGCTGGGTACACATGGAGGGAAAATTTGTCTCGAGCGAGCGCTCCGCCGGGACAAATGTCCGTTGGTCGTGGCAAATTCGGTGATCGATCATGATTTTCCGACACGTCCGATCGAGGTCGATCGCGGCCGCCCCCCCACACCAGCCAATATTTTCGCCCGATCGACCAAAAGTGCCGTGAAAAATTGGAGACCACGGTTACCCTTTAAGCTGTGTACACCTGAGCATATGTTTTGCCCAGGTGACCAGAGCATATGTCAGACCAGTTGGCTGGGCCAACCAACATTGCCACTTCCTATCATTCAGCATTGAGGGGACATAGTACCGCAGATATTTTGGGCCGATCGAAATTCTGGAAATATTGGTCAGTCAGCCTGAAATATTTGCACCGTATGCCACATTCACACAACACATGGACTAAGATGGACCATAATGTAGTCTGTTTTTTTGTATGCATTCCCTATCTTTTACTTGAAAACGGGTCTGTTTCTGGTCAGAAATTCATGCAGCAGCAGTGCATTTTTTTAACAGATGGGGTCAAGCCAATCCATTTTAAAAAGCACTGCGGCACACGTGTGAACAAGCCCTTAGGGTCATATTTATAAACGCACGGTATCACAGTTTATGTGATAATGGGTAATGTGTGACAGTGGACATAAATGATCTTACATTTATGCTGAACACTTATTTATTGAATGTTCGGTAATAGAATACCATGCAGTAGTAAAATAGCGAAATGGTAGTCTATGGGGAGTGTACATCTACGATCGGTAATTTAAGATAACGATCATAAATAAACAATCACTAAACCAATCGGAAATTAGTGATCATTAAAGGTACAGTATCACTAAAAACTGATACCGCACCTTTATAAATATGGCCTTTAGTGAGTAGAATTGAAATACCTACTTTCAAAATTTTTTTAAATTTCTCCCAGTTGATACAACAAACTCATTAAATATCAAATACAGCTCAATTTTATACTGACTGAATGCAGGAAAATATTTTAA
Source organism: Hymenochirus boettgeri (assembly GCA_019447015.1). NCBI lineage: Eukaryota > Metazoa > Chordata > Amphibia > Anura > Pipidae > Hymenochirus > Hymenochirus boettgeri. Next base: position 75,775,240 of record CM033475.1, on the reverse strand, counting down.
AAGAAATTTAAAAAAATCCTTTAATGACATATTTATATGTGTTGTTTTAAAATAGTTTATAGTTTATAAACTGATCCTGGGCCATATCAATTTTTTTGGTGCACATACATCAAAGGGAGAAAATGCACGTTTAACCAATACCAGTTGGCTGATACTGCCACAGCATGATGGTACACTGCCGAGCCCTTAATATAGCACAAGGACTAATAGGAAAGCAGTTATACAAATATAAATAGTACTTTCATTTTTTACATTTTTTTTTACATTTATTTCCTTACGAAATGGATTCCATTTTTTCTTGTGCATACTGGTTCTCACCTGTTTATTTTCTAAACCATATTACAAAGTAAAGGGATGCACACCCAGACAATAAACTACCTGTTACACAAAACTATTTAATCCTAACTTGTGGTTTACGTTTACCTTTATTTTCAGATGTGTGGCACAGGTAGAATTTCAGCCTTTCCCTTTGCATTGTTGCCTTTAATTAAGTTTTGCTTTAGTGAATGGGTGAAGTGATATAAGCCGTATTCAATTAAATGGAGCTGTCCAATCACTGACCTCACATGTTTGTTTAACAGATAAGAAGAAGACGGTCTGGCAAGTTTCATCCCTTGTTTAGTGTACTATAGTTTTCAGAGCAACAGAACCCTAATGCTGGTCATACAAAACAACATGCTTGTTAGAACATACTTGTTAGAACTGTGTTTATATGCATGACCACAGCACAACAGTATTTAAAATAAAATAAGAAAATAAGTAATTTAGTATAAACCCACACAACAAATGACTATATTCAAATATTCATTACATCTGTCTCTCTTTATGAGTAGATACACACACAATTCGTCTCAATCTGGGTACAGACACTAAGGCTGGGTACACAGTCACACTGAGGGACTATTTGTCCTGATGAGCACTTGCTACGATGGTCGGGACAAATTCGGCTGCGAACCACATAGGGAACCACACGATTGATTGCAATTTTCCAACACGTCCGGACAAGCGCTCGCTCAGGACAAATAGTCAGGCCGTGTGTACCCAGCCTTGCAGCTAATGAAAATATTAATTAAACATGATAAGTGATGAATTACTTACAGCAATACTGTTATACAATAGAAAAGAGGACCCTGCCCAAAGAGCTTACAGATATTGAGGGGCAGTGAATGAAGGACAGAGGGAGAGAGGGTGGAAAGGAGTTCCAGAGCAGAGGGTCAGCACAAGCAAAGTCATGGGAATTTATCTGTTCTGTATTTTTCCCTAAATGAAGGAGTTGGGTGGGTGTGAAGAGTCTATAGCAATTTTGCAATATTAAATTGATTTGCCGTGACTGTTACCAACCACTGTAAATTACATCTTAAAGTCACGTGAAGTTGGCAATACACAGGGTTGATATTTCGACTGAATTTGACTTTTTAATCTGATTGATCAAAATGTTGAAAACCCGGTTTTCCGACCCACTGCTCGCCGAATCGCCGTTGTTTATCAGAGAAACAAAGGTCAGGCTGAAAATTTTCCATCAACCCCATCATCTGTACCAATCTCTAAGCTGGTTTCAAGGTAGGGAACGTTTGCCTGTGTATGGCTAGCTTAACAGTTTTGTAAATTGGTTAACACAACTTTAAGATCAGATTTTGTGATGCAAACCCATTATCATAGATCAATATAAATTCATTTGTTTAAATCTCTAAAATATTTCTTTCAAAACAAGGCTCTAAAATTCTACAAAAAGGATTCTCTAGGAGTGCAAACAGGTATTTAAAATTTGTCTAAAATGATATTAGCAAGTTAATTAGAGCCTTATTTTAATTAAGACAGCTGTGTGAAAATTAAACGATACATAGCCTTCTTTCACATGAACGGTTCCAGATGTTTGTCATTAGATAAAGGCTACATGTAGATGCTCAGAAACTTTCACAGAACAGCACCCTGTCATCCGTGTGAATGAAGCCTTAGTTTATAGGCTGTATGTTTAATGTTCTACATTAAAGATGCTGAAAGACTGATGTCAAAGGTATCCAATCACAAAAAATGTTGTTTGTACAGACAACACAGGTGCAGCCAATGTGTCAAATGGACAGGTATTTTTCTATTGATTTAACCCTGATGCCTATAATATCTATTCCACTCCCACAAATAAAGAAGAACAAAGGAATAATTTTACTTGTACCATTTAAAAATATCCTACAATTGTATAAACAGATCTAAAATTGTAAAGAGAATTTAGAGGAAACAAATAAAACATTTGTTTTTGTATTGAATCTCAACAAGTGAAAATAGATCACTGGTTAAAATTAAACAGATTAATCAGAAAGGAATCATCCCTCCTTCCCTTTTAAAACATGAGAGAGGCATTGAAATATTGGCTGATGAGCATGCAAATCAGTATAAAACCCACCATACCCAATAATACATCAGGTAGCAAGAGTTTGCAGTTAAGTTTTGCGCTACCTTATAGTGATTTGTATGGAAGTTTAAGTGCATCTTACCATGTCGAGATCTTGGCAAGGTAAATTTGCACTTAAAAAGTATTGCATCTCCCTGTAGTTCCTTACTCCTGGGAGCACCCACACGTGCCATTGGTTGGTGGTCGGGTTGAGTGACATAGCTAAACTGTGATTACTGATTTACAGAGCCTGACAATCGAAAGGCATCTTGGGTTCCTGTCTGGAGCCAGGTTCCTTCCATGACCCTTTCGATATGGTAAAGGTCTCCTGTCCCCTTAGCAGAAACCCCCCAAAGTATAATGTGTCCACCTCCACAGTAGGGATGGTGTTCTTGACCACAACACTTTTACCCAGTTCTCCTCTAGATCCAGGGGTGTTTTTACCCACACAGACTTGTAAATATAAGCTGCCCTCATGCCCAGCCCAGGCTTGTAAATAGGCCCAGCCCACATAGATGTGTAAATAACATGTGCCCACACAAAGATAGTCCCTTACTTGAAGGATGAGCCAAATAAGACTACTGCACGCATCACCCCCCCCCCCCCACACACACACACACATACACCCCAGGTCACTTACTGGAAGGATGAGCAGGCAGCTGGATGAAATTCTTGACCCGTGTGCACCCCCTCAGCTGGCGTTTGCATGCATGCACGCACGCAATCAAATGAAGGAAAAACAGCTTCTCAGGCGTCGACAGTGGCACGTAATATTGATTTTTTTAATATTCAAAATGAATGCTGCTCTCCGGTGTATTGCAGGGGCACATGCCATAAGCAAACTTCTGTATGCTTCTCAACAGGCATGCCCGTCTGAGTCATTCAGATGATCATTGGCAAACTGCAGATGGGCCTTACATGTGCTGTCTTGAGCATTCCTTCATGGTGTAGTGTTTGCTACCCTAAGATCATTTACAAATTCCCCTCATGTTGTTCTCGGCTGCCTCATCTCTATGATTATTGCCACTCCATGCTGTGAGATCTTGTATGGAGCCCCAGGCCAAGGGACATTCACAGTCATTTTGTAATTCTTCCATTTGTGTCTTTCTTCCCTGTGAGGGGATGCCCTGGGTTTTAATGTTGTTATTCTGTCTCTCACATCTACAATAAACCCACAATAACAATTAGACTGGGCATTTTTGTCAGAGGGCAAACTTTCAAAATCAGCAAGGAATCAAATATTTACTTACCCTCACTGTATCAGACTATGAATCCTATCATAATAAGAATATAATTGTACAATATTTTTAAAATGGGAATTTGTTGGCCAAATTATTTTAATCCCAGCTACCATGTCCAGGTTGTTTTCTTCTGCTGGTACTTGCTATTTAAAAGCTGACAGACAGTATATTCATGTTGTATAAGAAAATATGAAGCACACTATTGTATGTTGTGTCAACATGTTCAATTCATTTCAATAAAAAGAAATATACATATATTAAAAACACAATAGCACTAATAGTAAATCATGCAAAAAAAATCTTACTTGATTTAAGTATTACGAGTTTATACTTTATACTAAAATGCAAACATATATAAAAGGTGCAAAGTAAAACATCAATTCTCCTTTTTTTATATTATTCATTTTCTTCATGTTCATTTAATAGTCAATTTTCAAGGCCACAGGAATCTGAATCTGGAAAGTGCCCCTACCATCTGCCTCATTACTCCATGAAGAAATGGGTGGAGTTCACATGTGTTTTATATAGGTTTAGAGTGTGGTATGTGGTGAAAGGGGCGCAAAAGTGTAAAAAAAAACTCCTACGTCTGGTTACAACCTTATAGAAAAGTTATGGTTTACAGTTCTTTCAATCCTACTCACATGCCATAGGAGTTCCTACAGCCTACAAAAATTATAGATTGCATTGAAAGAATATTAAAAATACATTTTTAAAATATATATGTTCTTTAAAGGGGAAGTAAAGTCTCCAAACAACCCAATAGAAAGAGCACATTCACAAAGATACCGTTTTTAGGCATAGGCCACCTAGGCAAAGAACTAGGGCACCTATGCATACCTAATCTTCTCCCTGGGCCTAGCGTCTCCCTGTCAGCTTTTACTTTCAGTTTCAGAACTGCTCTCCTTGGTCAGCTATAATTTGCAATATTGTAGTGAGTAGAGCCTGAACTCAACTACAACTACTTGGAAACAATGTTGTAAATGAGGGGGGGGGGGGGAGGATGAGCTCAGGTAATAGTACTGAGGAGAATAGTTCCAAAATGCCAGGTAAAAGCTGCTGCAGACTTTATAACAGTGGTCCCTGTGACTAACAGCCATGAGATCACTACACCTGCCTCTTTCTCCCTTTCATCCAACTCTCCAATTAAAACTTGGAGTAGGTGAGGAGTGAACAATTTAATGGAGGAGACATGGAAAGCAGGTACATATTGTATCATATCAATACTAGCAGCTGAAGGGGTTAAATGTAATTCTGTGCTGGCACTGCAAGTGTTTGTGGCAATACTCTGGGAAAGTGCTGGCGCTGAAAGTAGTAATAGGAAAGTTTGTTGGAATTGAAGGGTTAATGGTAATACTCTGCTGGCACTGAAAGTGTTAATGGCAATACTATAGATGTCTGTTGGCACTGAAGGGTTAATGGCAATACTCTGGAAAAGTGCTGGCACTGAAAGTATTAATAGTAAAGTCTGCTGGCACTAAAGGGTTAATGATAATGTTCTGCTGGCACTAAAAGTGGTAATGGCAATACTCTAGGGAAGACTGCTGGCACTGAAGGGTTAATGGCAATACTGAAATTATTAATGCCAATTCTTCCCAAATTTCCCTGTTCTGCCCTACCCGACTGGGGTAGAACACTGGTGCCCCGTTCCGCGCATCCACTGAAACCTATCCTGTCCTTCCAATTAGTATTTCATTGGTGGCCATTGTTGCTGCATACGTACACAAACATATGTATACACGCCCGTCTCACCTGGTACACTGTGCGCCTCTTACCAACTAGTAAAGCGTTCCCACTATAGAGAACTGAAGCAGTGGACAGTATCAGAAGGAAGAAACCCAGCTGTAGTTTGACAGGCCAAGTTGTTAAGTTGTTGTTTCTTTTCCTTTTGGGTGGGTGGGGGGCGCACGTAGGTGAGAAGGCACCTAGGGCACTAAAATGGCTAGAAACGGTCCTGAAGGAACTGCATAGTTTACCTTGATGACATTACTGTTTTCAGCTCTAACCTGGAGGAGGATGATAAAATATTGTTCAGTGTGCTTGAGCGTCTTCAAAAGGAAGGCCTGAAACGATCAATTGACAAGTGTAAGTTTGCCTGCAAATCTGTGCGTTTTGTGGGACACATTATATCTGGCGAGGTCATTGTCACTCACCCAGAAAAGGTAGCAGATGTGCTAAATTGGCCATGCCCAAGCAATCTAACTGAGCTAAGATCCTTCTTGGGATTTTGTAGTTATTATCTGGGGTTTATTGAGGGTTACTCTAAAATTGCATATCCACTAAATAGACTGTTGAAAGGGGACAATATTAAAGAACACAAAGTTACTCTCTTTAAAGATAAATGGACCTCTGCTCATGAGGAGGCCGTTTACAACATTAAAGCAAAAACTCAAAGAAACACCTGTACTTGCCTATGCTGACCCACAAAAGCCTTGTGTTTTGCATGTAGATGCTAGTTACGAAGGGTTGGAAGTGGGCCTTCATCAAGAATATCCTGGAGGACTAAAACCAGTTGCATTTGTCAGTCGGAGTCTCAGCCCAAATGAAAGAAATTATCCTGTACACAAACTAGAATGTTTCGTCTTAAAATGGGCTGTCACAGAAAAGCTACATGACTATCTTTATAGGGCCCAATTTGAGGTAAGAACTGATAATAATCCTTTAACATATATTTTAACCACTGCCAAATTAGACGCTGGTGGTTGGTGGCCTTGTCTAATTACCAGTTAATAATAATACTTTAAAATACAAGACAGGCCCAAAGAACATAGAGACAGATGACCTTTCAAGACGCCCTGGTCTACCTCCTCAGCAGTAAAAAAACGTGTGGAAGAACTTCCAGGTCTAGCATTGGCTGCTCTTTGTGCTACAGCAGCTCTGCGGGGAGATTGTGTAGCTTTCTCTGAGTTACGGATGGACTATGTATTGCTACCCCACAGCACTGGGGGTATTCAAGGACTATAAATTAAGAACACAAGACATGATACAGTTACAAAAAAGAGATCCTGGATTCTCCAGGTCAGGGAATCTGTTGTTAAAGAAGATCCAAATTATATGAGGAAAACTATACCAAAAGCAAGTTCCTGTGGGTGGAAACAAAGAGAGTGGAAACTGTTACAGTCCTTTGCTCTTAAGGACATAGGTTATTAAAACAAAGTCGGTGTGTCACTGTGCTGGTGTTGTGTATTAGAAGGGACAGTTTTGTCGGTACCATGCAATGTGCATCCTGCCACATGTATAGGAACCTCAAGCAGATGTTCTAGGGGACCTATGTCTGTGTCAGGTGTGAGTGGGTTGCCCATTTGGAAGCTAAAGTGGAGAGGGGACAGCTTGCAGCTCTGCAGGGATTGGCAAATCTGGGGGGACAGCAGGCACTGTATGAGGGGAGAGGTAGTTTTGTTAGGGTTACTAGGGGAAGTGGGGGAGGGTTGCTTCTTCCCAGCTTGCCCATCCCAACAAATTTTCCGCCTTAGGTGATGAAGTGGAGGGCAGCTCGGAATTAGCATGTATCGAGCAGGCTAATCCCTTGAGCACTCAGGGGACTGCCATCTCTGATACAATGGAGGAAGAACTTAGGATCAGGAATGCTAGGCAGGTGGTTGTGGTAAGGGACTCCATTATAAGGAAGGTAGATAGGGTAATCTGCCGCCAAGACCCTACATGCTGAACTGTGTGTTGCCTGCCTGGTGCAAGGGTTCGGCATGTGGTGGATCGTGTAGTCAGATTATTGGGTGGGGCTGGGGGTGACCCAGCAGTCTTGGTTCACATTGGTGCCAAAGACAAATTTAGAGGAGGTCATTGGCACCAGAGTTAGGGGCCAAGTTAAAAGCAAGGACTTCCAGGGTAGTGTTTTCAGTGTTCAAACACGTATAGCAGAAACGTGGTTGAACAGTTCTCAGGACTGGGATGTAAATTTAGAAGGATACTCCTTGTTTAGGCAGGACAGAGAAAAAAAGGAAAGTGGGAGGAGTATGTGTTTATGTTAAAAAATAATTGAAGCCAAATTTAAAAGAAGAGATAATTGGCGATATGGATGTTAAAGCGGAGGCAATATGGGTGGAATTAGGCAACAGGAAAGGGGGTAATGTCATTGTTGGTGTCTGCTATAAGCCACTGAATGCTAGCAGGGAGGAAGTGAGTCAGCTTCATATGCAGTTGGCAAGGGCTGCAAGTTTGGGCAGTGTGCTCATTATGGGGGACTTTAATTACCCGATTGGTGGAGCGTAACTGCCAACACAGAAAAGGGTGATGATTTCCTGAATTTGCTGCAGGATAATTTTCTCACACAGGTGGTTGAAGTTCCTACTAGAAAAGGAGCTCTGTTGGATTTGGTAATATCTAACATCGTGGAGCATGTTATAGATATAAAGGTAACTGGAGGCTTAGGGAATAGTGACCATGAAATAGTGACGTTTGGTGTATGTTATCAAAAGGAAAAGTGTGCTGGGTTAACAAAGACTTTTAAAGGGCATGTCCACCCCCAAAACTATAATCCCCCCAACTACTGGCCCCACCATGTAGTGTAGTTTAATCCTTACCTCACATCCCAACTCCATCTGGTTCTCCTGTAGTCCCCCCCCAAAGTTCCAAAAACTGCCCACCAGGAGGCTAGCAGGTCCATATAGGACACTACCTGCTAGCTGGCCTCAGGTAGATTTTTGCCATGCGTACTGCAGCCCTTCTCCCCCCTCCCTCCCCCTCCCTCTCCCTCCCTCCCTCCCGTTCTACTATCCCTCCCCCTAGCATTAAACCCCCTTAATATGCTGCTCCCCCATGTCCCCCAGCCCCACCGCATGGTTTTTTTTTTCAAAAAGCTCCCCAACTCTTACTACCTCTCCGCTTTCCTCCGCTGCACTGAATGACCGGCAGCCGCGTCCGTGATTGGCTGCCTCTCAGCCAATCACAGACGCGACTGCCGGTCCCGCCCCTCTGCTTGCATTCTCGCAAGCAGAGGGGCGGGCAGTGGCGGCGGAGGATAGAGGGAGGTAAGTAAGAGTTTGAGGAGCTTTTGAAAAAAACAAACATGCGTTGGGGCTGGGGGACATGGGGGAGCAGAATATTAAAATGTATTTTAGGGGTGGACATACCCTTTAATTTAAGGAAGCAAATTTTCCCAGGTTAAAAGTAGCTCTTCAAAATGTCAACTGGGATAAGGTATTATCAGGTAAAGGTACTGAACAGAAGTGGACTGAAGGGGGTTAAAAGCCATTTCACATCTAAATTTAGACCTTTGGCAAATAAATGTAAAAAAAATAAATCCGTGCCCATGTGGCTGAATTCTGATGTAAAGAGGGAAAGGAAAGAAAAGACATTAAAAACCTTTAAGTCAGAGGTAACGAAAGGGCCTTTAGGGATTATAAAAACTATAACAAGAAGTGTAAGAAAGCAATCAAACTAGCTAAAATTAATAATGAAGTTAGGATAGCTGAACAAAGCATCACTAAGCCACATTTGTATATTAATGTAAGAAGATGAGGACTGAGAGATGTGGCACTATTAATTAATGGGGATAAGTTAGTTACAGAGCATGGCGATAAAGCAAATGTCTTAATATTTTTTTGCAATATAAAATTTGGTAGCTGCGCTGTCCTCCTCTCACCCAAAATAAGACCAAATAATAGTGTTACCAACTTATCAGTACAATAAATAGATACAAACCATATAAAAATAAAAGACTTACGTGTCCCGATATTCCAGGTTAAAAACACAGCTTTTTTTCACTCCAAACAAGAAGCATAAAGTGCAATGTGCAAATTGCAAATAAACAGTTAAAACGTAAATTTACAGAAGTGGGGGATCCTCTCTTACTCCTTATCCTAAGGTGCTATAGATGTATACCTCTAGGGTAGGGTCTTATTTTAAAGATCTTGAGGGTATTGTCCTCCTCCTTCTGTTAGGAGGAGGACAATACGCTCAAGATCTTTAAAATAAAATAAAGCTGTGTTTTCAACCTGGAATATCGGGACACGTAAGTCTTTTTATTTTATATGGTTTGTATCTATTTATTGTACTGATAAGTTGGTAAAACTATTTATTTGGTCTTATTTTTGGGTGAGAGGAGGACAGCGCAGCTACCAAATTTTAGATTTTCAAGATACAGTGGAACTGGGTAGTCTAGCAGCAATCCAAGAACCACCTACATTAACTCTTCTAACCATAAGCGCTAAGGATATCTTATAAATTTAAATATTTTTTTCCCCTTTGTATATACTATAGAAGATAGTAGCAATAATGGTATAAAAGATGGAAGTGTGCTTTGGTTAACCAGGGATGTGGTGCAAAAACAACTAAATAAGGTTAATATTAATAAATCTCCTGGACCGAATAAAATACTTCCTCGGGTCCTTAGGGAACTAAGCTCAGTTTTATCTAGGCCATTGTTTCCTATTTTTGCAGATTCCCTCATGTCCAGATGTGTGCCTCTGGATTGGAAAAATTGGCTCCTGTACTCACCTGCCTTGGATCCTGTTCCTCTCCTGCTACATTGTGGGTTACCCAACCGAATTCACACCCGAAATTTGGAGCCGACCGGTATTTGATTCTCCCTGTTATGATTATTCTATATACATATGGTATAATAGATCTTTCTATGTTTGTATAATCCTTTAATGGTATAATATCTACATAGTTTTTAATAATTTCTTTCCTGTTCATGCATTTAGATTTATAAAATATTACATATTTTAAATATTTCTTTTCTGTTCTATATCATGTAATAGCTATACTATATTCTATTTTATAATAATTCTTTTCTGTTCTATAATCTTTACTAGTTTATTATATATTACACAAATTTTATATTTCTTTTCTGTTTCTATATCATTTAATATGCTATAAAAATTTCATATGTTCTAATATTGCTTTCTGTGCTATATCATTTAATAGCTATAATACTATATTACTATTTTATAATAATTTCTTTCTGTTCTGTATCATACTAGTTTAATATATCATATTTTATATAGCTTTCCGTTCTATAACATATCATTTAATAGGTATAATATCTTACCTATTTTTATATTGCTTTCCTTTCTAATTCATTTAAGTTATAATATATTAATATTTTATATCTCTTTCTGTTCTATATCTTAATGTTATCTACTCGTTTTATCATCTAATTACATATTTAATATATCTTTCTGTTCTATATCATTAATAGTTCTAATACTGGCCAGATTTTATATTTCTTTTCTTTCTTTCTATAAAATCATTTAAGTTTATAATATATTCCTATTTTTATATCTCTTTCTGTTCTATATTCTTTCATAGTTATCTAATATTTATTAGATAGTACATATTTTATATTTCTTTCTGTTCGATAATCATTTAATATTTTAAATATATTACCTGTTTTATAATATTTCTCATCTTTTTTATTTTTCATAAATAATAAATATCAGTTCATTTCCCGATTCCAAATCCATAAATGTGAATCCCACTTTTTCACTTTACTCCACCCTGGCCTGCTGTCTGGCCCCTTTCTACTGGATTACTGGATATTCTGGGAACCACCAGTGGAAAGTTCATCTCTCCCTGGATTAGATTGTAACAGGATCAGACTGTGCTTTTCATGCTGGAAGAAAAGGAATTCCCAGGGATCAAGCACCCAAGTCCTGTTCTGGTCCAACTTACTCTCAATGGAATATAATCCCTCCACCATATGTAATGAAGTGACATGAGATGGACAGTCACAAGAATATAAGAACTCCCATAGTCCAGAAGTGAGAATTGTGCTGAGCAACAACCACACGACACGTAAACACAGTTTCAAACATCAGGGAGAATTCTTTAATATGCCAAGCGAATTCTTTTTCACATACAGTTGGTAGAATCCTTGTTCTCCCTCTATCCCACATGTAATATCTGTCTGTCTATATCTCTCTGTCCTCCATAAAATGTCTATCCAGGCTCTTTCTGTCTGTTCTGTCTATGATCTTACTGTCGTCTGTCCTATCTGTCTGTCTGCCATGATCTTCTTCCAATGTTCTGTTCTGTCTGTCCAGATAGTATGTCTGTCCATTTCTTCTGTCTGTCCATGATCTGCCTTCTTTCCCTGGTTCTGTCTGTCTGCCTGTCCATATCTGTCTTCTGTCCATTTTTCTGTCTATCCTGTCCCTGATCTGTCCTGTCCTGTCCATGTTCTGTATGTCTGCCTGTCATGGATCGTCTGTCCATGTTCTGTCTGTCTGTCCTGTTCTGTCTGTCTGTCCAATGATCTTCTGTCTTTACCATGGTCTGTCTGTCTGCCTTTCTGTCTGTCTGTCCATGCTAGGTCTGTCCATATTCTGTTCTGTCCTGTCTGTCCCATGATCTGTCCTGTCCTGGTCATGTTCTTTCTGTCTTATAACTATTGGTGCCCATTATTTTCCAGGCTTTAACCCATACATAGACAGATCAACTCACTTACTTTTTATAAAATGAACTTGGTGTAATCGTTGGTTGCAGTAACTTGCAGTACACCTGTGTTGCTGGTTTGGCTCCCTCTGGTCAGTTTTTAATCCTCTCCTCCCTGGGGTTCCTGGGCGATCTGGTCCCGTTATTTACTCGTGTTTATCACATGGAACAGGAGATAATTCCAAGGCAACTGCTTCCCATTCTCTGCTGCCATCACTTATGAAACAGCGGCCCCCCAGTAACTATCCAATAAACCCACACACGGTAACCCCGCCCACTCCCTGATGCCGCCCCGCCCTAACCCTCATTTCAGCCGCCGTCTAGACCCCCCAGTCACAGAGCGACTAATCAAATTCCCCTCTGCTCCCCCATATAACCCCGCCCCTCAGTGCAGTCCAAAGGCCACATGGATTCAAAAAGAAACGTTCAGTTTTCTTGTCCGTTTCACCGGGGGTGTCCCTAGGGTGTTTTTTTGACCACCTGAGCCAAACTTTTTAAAAGTCCTAGTGTTGTACTACTAGTGCTAATGTTTTATTTTTCCTTCTGCTCTGCCTGCTGCTTTTCCTAAAAATTTAAAGTGGCTCTGCCTGCGCCTCTCTGATATTTAGGAGCATACACTCTGTGATTTAATGATTTATTAACGGAACAACATACAACATTTCGGGACCGCACACCGTCCCTTCTTACGGTAGATACCTGAAGAAGGGACGGTGTGGTTTCCTATACAAATCAAAATCAATGAATCACAGAGATCGTGTGAACACTCCTCAGTATTTGTTTCCATTGGAATTTTTGCAGCCCTAGGGTAGAGTTTACCGTATTGTCTGGTGAACAGCGTCCTGCTGGAGAGCTTTTGGACCTATATTCTCGATTAGTTAACATGGTGCCGGCCCTAGCATTTTTGCTCATATTTTGCCTCCTTAGAGAGACAACCCTTCAATTTCAGAGTAATCCAGGATCACCGACAATGACCCCGAGATCCATAAACAATCTATCTAGCTATCTATCTAATTATCTATCTATCTAGTATCTATCTATCTATCATATTCATCTAATATCTAATTATCTCTTTATCTCTCTAATTATCTGATCTATTTATTATCTATCTATCATCTATCTATCCATCAATCCATCCATCTTATCTATTATCTATCTTATCTCATCTTCTATCTATCTACTACTATCATCTAATCATCTATCAAATCTATCATCTATCTATCTAATATCGATCTATCATCTATCTATCTATCTATCTATCTATCTATCTATCTATCTATCTATCTATCTATACATCTATCCATCAATCCATCTATCAATCGTCTATTCCCCTCCATCCATCATCTATCGATCATCTATCTATCTCTATCTAACTATCCATCATCTATCTATCTATCTATCTAGCTATCTATCTTCTATCCTATCTATCGAGCTATCTAATCTATCTATCTATTTCTATCTATCATCTATCTACATCTATCTATCTATCATCTATCAATCGAAAATCATCTATCTATCTAATATCGAATCTATCTATCCATCTATCCATCAATCATCTCATCAATCATCTATCCATCCATCCATCATCTCTCTATCATCTATCTATCATCTATCTAACATCCATCATCGAATCGTATCTATCTATCTATTCTATCTCTAATCTGTCCTATCCTATCTATCTAGCTTCCCATCCATCCATCCATCCAGCCATCCATCCATCCATCCATCCATCCATCCATCCCACTATCTATCTATCTATCTATCTATCTATCGATCTGCATCTAGCTATCATCTATCAATTATCTTCTAAACTATCCATCCTCTATCTATCTATCTATCTATCTATTTCTATCTATCTATCTATCATCTATTCTATCTATCTATCTATCATCGATCATCTTCTATCTATCTATCTATCTAATCATCTGTCCCTATCTATCTATCTATCTATCTACTTCCACTCCCATCCATCTATCTATCTCTCTAATCTAGCTATTATCTATCTTATCTATTATCTATCTATAGCCAATCTATCTATCTTCTACCGATCTTCTATCTATCTATCTAATCTATCTATTATCTGTCTATTTCCCATCTATCTTCTAGCTTCTATCTATCTATCTATTGTCTATTATCTTATGTATCTATCTATCTGTCTGTCCTTGTCCTGTCGGTCTGTCTGTCTGTCTGTCTATCTAACTATCCATACCTATCCTATATCTATCTATCAATCGACTATCTCCCTATCTCTCTCTCGTCTCTCTAGCTATCTATCTATCTATCATCTATCTATCTATCTATTCTTTTTCTATAGGAATAAAAACAAATTAATGCCAATGTTTTACACTATATTAGAGGGTTTTCCTGTTCTACTACTGCATGTTTATTACTATTGTCTGTAGGAAAATAAGCCTATGTTTACAAAAAATCAAATTTAGGGCTAGGCTTACACTAGCGCGTTTTTGATGAGATTGCACATCTTTTTTTCAATCATTGCAATCGCGGCAACCAAACACACTGACCGCACATTCAGCGTGTGCGATGCGACTGCGCATTCGCTTTGCGGATCTGCATTTGTTTTGCACAAACAGGCCAATATTTTACGTATCTACCATCCAATCATAATGACCAAAAGCCCACATTTTAGTTGGCTGAAATATTTGGGGCCTTCTTCAATTCAACAGGGTACAGATCAATATATGGTTTCTGATATAATTTTTCTGTATATTTTTTAAAAATCCTTGAACATTATAATTAACCGTTATAAGAAAAAATAAATGAGGATGAAGAAACTAAAATTGTCCGTAATTAGCGAAGGATATTCGTTTTGTAACGCAAACGTTTCATCAGTCAGCAGTGACAACTGTATTGCAACCCCCTATTCAGTGGAGAAAACTCCAATAATCTATGGTTTAGAGCAGCTGTGTCATAACTGCCGAAAACACTGGGTAATATTCTATAACTAGGTCCAGGATTATTTTGTGCCCAATGAAAAAGTTCATCTTCTGGTCCTATTTGAATACAGCATTAGCAATGGAAATGCTGCACACTAGTTAATAGCATAATTGATTAGTGGAGGGTGAATACTCTTAGAGTAGAGAGCAAGCTTCTGCCTAGAACAGGAGTGGGGCAATTAGGAAATATATCAGTGTTTGATGGGGGTGGGGCCCACTAGAACAAAATAGAGTCCAAAAGGACCATCCCAACAACTTTCCCCCCTTTCATTTACATCATTTCTTTCTTACCCATGACCCTATTTTTCATTATAATAATTTCTGCTTTTTTAATTGTGACGAACAATAACTGGATCCACCAGGGTTTTTAAAACAATATTAGCTGCTGTGTGAGCATTTTACTACCCCCTCAGTGCAATCCTCCGCATGTTGCTCTTCTAAAGGGAAGTGAAGGTAGCACAAAATATAAGCTCATTTGTGTGAACAAAAAACTTTGGCATAGAATGAGAATCTTTCCCTACATCGGCACCTCTGTTTCATCAAAATACAGAGCGAGAGAGAAGAGAGAGAGAGAAAGTTTTTTTTAATTGGTACATATCCCTCATCTCTTAGCTGTCAATGAAAATAATATATACCTTTCAAAAACCTGTCATTTCAATCCATATTTAGTTATTTTCCCATCACCCGTATCACAATGAAGGAATAGACGGAGTACTTACTGGCTCTATAAAGTCAGTTACTCTTAATAACCGATGATCGACTTGAGTCATTGGGCCGTTTGTTCTCTGCATCTTACTGTTTTCTTACCATTATTTACCCAAAGTTGACCAATGTAGGGCTAGTCTATTGCTGCACAGATAAAAATAAAATACAATGAATCTTAAATTGGTGCAATTTAAAGTTTTAATTTAGACTGTTTTTTGTATCTAAAAAATTTCCCTTAGGAAGGTCCCACTAGCGTGGTTTTGGAGTGCATTTTGCGCTCCTCATCGTAAATCCGATTCGTATTGCCCTGCATGCTATCAAAAGTAGTCCATCCTGTGTACCCACACCTGATCAGTTAATGGGAACGCATGCCTGCAACACTTTTGTCATCTTACCGCATGCGTCCCCAGAACACCCTAAGTACTGGATTGCACGCACTAAAATTTCCACACAGCATCATATTACAAAAATCCAGCATGCACTCCTGTGCGTGATGTGGACTATAACCTTTAGTGATATAATAAATATGTATCTCACCGGTAGATTAGGGATTCGGTTTATTGAAGGACGGGAGGGCCCCACTACAACACGCGATTGCATGTGGCTAGTTTCTGTGCGTTGTTTGCTCGTCTTCTGCATTTTGCTCATGCATTTTTTTGTAATTTAACATTATAAAGTGCATGCGTTTGCACAAAAATGATGTATGTGCAAAAGGCAAACGGAATTTGCGATCACATGCGCATCGGGATCCCTTTCCATTTTAAAAAAACCAAAATCACATGCCAATTGTGCACAAAAAACGTGCGAGGTTGCCTAGCCCTAAAGGAGCTATGTTTTAACTAACCACCCCCTCCTTCAATAAAACTGGCAGGAGTCAGGAGAGAAACATGGAACTTAACCCTGTCCTTGTGCTACTCCCCGGATCTTCAGTTCCATGTCCCGACATTTGTGTGTACTGTATGCACAGAAGAATCAGCGGGTACGTTTCTGTATCTTCTCCCCTTGCTCCTGCAGGTTTAATTGAAGAACGGGGGGTAAGGCCACATCTCCTTTTATTGAACCGAAATCCCCAAAGTCAGTTTTCCCCAGCAGAGATCAATATAGGGGATTTAATAAGAAGAGCCTGTTGCAACCAATCAAGATGTTAATCATTTTCTTAACCAATGAATTAATAGAAGTTTTCTCTGTGCAGTAGAACAGTAAAAGTGGAAATCCCGAGTGGTTGGTGCAAAATTCATAGCACGGCAACTTCTTCACTCCTCTTAAATAGCCCCATTATTTATTAAAATGCTACTGCCTTTTGGGCTGAATCCAATACTCTGCTTTAGCACCTTATAGCATGTTGACATTAAGTCATCTCCTTGTTTTATTGCAAATAACATTTGTTCTATTAGAACTGACAATGTAATTGAAAACCCTTTTTCTTCACGATAACCCTATTCTTTAATAATGTGAAATATTACAAAACAAACCAGTGTGGAGTCTTTGGAGTAGCCTCTAAAAAGACCAGTGTTGCCCAACTGTGATACCGAACAAACTGCCAAAGGTTAAAGAAGCTTTCACAGTTGACCGATTTTTTGAGAGTAGAAAGTTGACTCAAGCACTGAAATGAACAAACCATTGTGCATTACTATCCTCCTTTGAGTTAGTTTTTTTCATTGAATCTAAAGCAAGTTATAGAAAATTGTCCTCTGTATTTACCAGTTTTATGGAATGGTTCGCTTTATATACACAATTTATATAATATGGGTCTTCTGTTTATTAGCACGTTAAGAGGATGGTCTTCTTTATAATATTACAAGTGAGAAAATATGGGTCTTCTGTATATTACAAGTTTCTAGAATATGGTCTTTCTGAATAGTACCATTTAGTAGGGGTCTGTATATGACATGTTTTAGAATATGGTCGTCTGTATATTACAAGATATAGAATATGTTTTTTTTTTATTTTTACAAGTTATAGAATATGGTCTTTTTTTATATTACATGTTATGAATTTGGTTTTCTGTATAGTAAAAGTTATAGACAATTGGCTTCTGTATATTACCCGTTATAGAACTTGTCTTTCTGTATATTACAAGTTTAGACTATGGTCTTCTGTAATTATACAAGTTTATAGAAAACTTGGTCTTCTGTTATTACAAGTTTAGAATATGGTCTTCTCTATATTACAAGTTTATAGAATATGGTCTTTTCTAGCATATTACCAGTATGGAAATGGGCTATATATTATGTATAAATATGGTCTCCTTTACATTACCGTTATAGAATATGGTCTTCTGATATTACCAGTTATAGGAAATTTACTCTTCTGTATATGACATTTATGAATATGGTCTT
The DNA here is from genome assembly GCA_019447015.1 of Hymenochirus boettgeri. Classification (NCBI taxonomy): domain Eukaryota; kingdom Metazoa; phylum Chordata; class Amphibia; order Anura; family Pipidae; genus Hymenochirus; species Hymenochirus boettgeri. The sequence continues at coordinate 75,757,227 of CM033475.1, read as the reverse complement.
CTGTATATAACTAATATAAGCAGATGCACCAAGCCACTCACAGAGACTTGATGAACAACTTTATTATAGTACCCAGAATGCCCTCTGAGGTGTAAGGTTTCCGGCAAAGCAAAGACAGGCTGCACTTCCTTCAACCAAAAATTCGGTCTTTTATTAAATGCACACATTAAAAACTTAGACCGTAACACACACTCAACCCACCGTCATCCGCCTGATGCATTTGGGCGCCGCACTTACATAGATGGCTATGGTGTCTCATGGAGGGCACTCCTTAGGCAGATTATAAAATTACCATACTTATACATATGCTAATAAAATACATTAATCAATTAACAACATTACAATTAAATATAGTGTAATGTAATATTAAAACTACATCATTCAAAAAGATAAGAAATAGTATAACTAACAATAAGCACACATAAATAATATGCCAAAAAATTATACATTTATTACCAAAATGTGAAACCTCCCCTCTAGCATTACTTCTGTAAAGCTGGAATATCCAAATGGCCTCCCTTTTATAAAGGAGGTCTAGATTGTCAACTCCTCTAAGAGGAGGGAACACTCCTCTCTATTTCTTTTTACAATCAACAACCATGTCCTTCTCTAACCCTTACCTTCACATTCCATAAAATGTCTTAAGGCAACTATAGTGAAAAAAAAACTTTGTCTGTATACATGGTCTAGATCACTTAGTATAAAGCTGCCTTACTTTTCATGTTTTCTGTGTTGCTTCGTTTCTTCACACACTGCAGAAGTTTACCAAGCTGTGTTGTCTCCCCCTCCCCCTCCTGTCTACTCCCCCTCGCGCATGACTGGCTGTATACAGAGTCCGAGCATTGTCCAGTTGAAAGGACTTTAAATGAAGTCTGACATCCTGTTGACCCCACCCTTCCCGAGCTAGACGCATAAGCAATCAAAGTGTGGACTAAAGTAGCAATATGCTGAAGGAGGGGCAGAGGGGAGAGAGGAGGACAAAGTGGTTGCTGAGATTCTTTACAATTAAGTTCCTGAACTCTGCCTGTTCTCGCTAACTTTGCTAATTTTATTTCTTTTTACCTAAATTTCATATCTCTCCCCCTGCTTAGCTGAGATTCATAAATCACTTAAGAGAGAGTCATGTAACAAGCAGCTTGTAGTGAAAAGACATTCCAACAAGTGGACACTGCTTGTTGTCCTGTTACATTTCAGTTTGCTTTATCTATCTATTTCATAGATTGGCACTGTGGTGTCTTGTTTGGTATATAGTCTGTATTACTGTATTTATTCTTTATAGTGTTCCATTTAAGTCACTGGTTTTGTATGTATATAAGATTTTTTTTTGGGGGAGGGTCTGTTTTATGGAGTGGTGTTATGCTCATGATGTGCGGGTAATGGTGATTGATTGGTGGTTAGCACTACCGCATTTGAGACTAATGTGGGCACATGGTACATATATGTGGTGAGAAGAGTGGTGACAGTACTGCAGGGGAGCTTTGGATTGTGGGTTGTGTGCCCAGGTCGTTACTCTAGGTCTAAGAAGATCCGGGGCACTCCGTGCACTCCCATGCGCCCGCGACGCGGCGCAACAAATTTTTTTAGAGTGCCCCCCCCCGCCCGTTCTCCGCCCCAATTAGACACACCCACTAGAGTACTTTAATGAGATGGCCAAAAAGACACAGACAGACAGATATATAACCACAAACCATAGACACCACGATCCCGATAGTGATAAACAGACAGAAAGACAGTGAAATAGATCAGACAGAGATAGAGATTTGGATAAGAGACACAAATTTAAGCACACAAAGGCCAGTAAAACTGGCAATATCCATTATATACTGGTAGCAAATCTGTAATTTTAAACTTACTGTTGTGGTTCAGTTGTAGTCCCGCGCTTGCATACCTTTGGCCCAGGAGACCTTCTTGTACCTTTTACATGGACCTCGGAGGTTTCTCGCCCCTATCTATCTGTCCCCTCCTCTCGTGTATATCTATCTATCTAACTCTGCTATCTTCTAACTCTGCTATCTATCTATCTAGCTCCTGCTATCTAGTAGTCTATCAACTCTGCTATCTATCTAGCTACTCTCTATCTGATGCTTCTGTTCTAACTGCTGGCTATCTATCTATCTAATCTAACTCGCTTCTATCTAACTCTGCTATCTATATTAACTCTGCTATCTCTATTACTCTGGCTATCTATCTAACTCTGCTAATCTATCTACCCTGCTATTATCTTCTGATCTAACTCTGCTATCTATCATGCAACTCTGCTATCGTATCTATCCCTCTCTCTCTCTGCTATCTATCTATCTAACTCTGCTGTTCTATCTATCTATCTACCCTCTCTCTCTCTGTATCGACTATCTTCTAACTCGTGCTATCTATCTATCTATCTCAACTCTGCTATCCTATCTATCTCATCTATCTAACATCTGGCTATCTATCTATCTAACTCTGGCTGGTCTTCTATCTACTATCCCTCTCCTCTCGGCTATCTATCTAACTCTGCTATCTATCTATCTCACTCTGCTATCTAATCTATCTATCTATCTAACTCTGTCAATCTTATCTACGTCTAACACTCTGTCTATCTATCTATCTATCTAACTCTGCTATCTATCTATCTAATCTATCTATCTATCCTATCTAACTTCTATCTATCTCATCTTTCTCTGCTATCTATCTATCTTCGCGGATATCTATCTCCTGCATCTATCTATCTATCTCTGCTATCTAACTCTCTGCTATCATCTCAACTCTGTCTGTCTATCTATCTATCTATCCCTTCCTCTCTCTCTCTTATCTCCTTCGCTATCTATCTTCTATCTAACTCTGCTTTCTTCTATCTATCTAACTCTCTGTCTATCTATCTATCGATATCTATCTAACTCCTCTATCTATCTCTACTCTGTCTATCTATCTATCTACAACTCTGCTATCTATCTATCTTCTAAACTCTGTCTCTATCTAATCTTCTATCTATCTCTTGCTTATCTATCTATCTATCGATCTATATTATCTCCTTTGCTTCTATCTATCTATACTAATCTCATATCTACTGCTACTCTATCTATCTTATCTCTCTCTATCTATCTCTCATCTATCTATCTATCGGTATCCTATCTTCTTGCTATCTATCTATTATCTATCTCTGTAACATCTAGCTCTGCTATCCATCTATCTATCTCTCTATCATCTGATCTCTACTTATCATCTAATCTATCTATATACTATCTATCCTCTGATCGATTCCTATCTATCTATCCTCTCTATTCCATTACTGATCACCATATCTTCCATTTATCTATTCTATCCATCTATCTATTTATTTATCTAGTCTACTGTATTATCTAATCTATCTATCTTCCTCTGTCCTATTCTATCTATTTCCTATCTATCCATGCTGTCATTCTATCTCTATCTATCTACTACTTATCTATCTATCTCTCATCTATCTAACTATCTTCTAACTCTGCTATCTATCTATCTATCTACTTATCTATCTATCTATCTATCTTCTTCTATCTATCTAACCTCGTATCTATCTTCTATCTATTCATCTAAGGTTTCTAACTCTGCTATCTATCTAGATAAGTGAGAAATGGCCGGGAGCCGCAGAGGCCGTCTTATGTTCTGTGCGCCCTCGCGCGGTGACGTCATCCGCTCCGGCCGCGGCGCGTGACGTCATCGCGCCGGCGTGCGTGTGACTCATCGCGCCGGCGAGTCCCGCCGGGAGGTCCGGAACAAGGGCAAAGTCCGTAAACCATTCGGGGCACTTTGCAAACATCCGGGGCAGCGTGCCCCGAATGTTTTTAACGTAGATACGCCACGGTGTGTGCCTTTGAGTGACAGATGGGGTGTCGCAGCTCCTACAAATAACAGCCTATTCAAATGCTTATATCTCGGGGACTATAGAATTTTTTAAAGAAACTAAAGGTACCCTGGTGGGATGGGATGACTTTAGATACATTAGAATAATTTAAAAAAAAACAACATTTTTCTTTCCAACTATAATTGCCCTTTAAATACCAGGGAGGTGATCTTTTAATTACTAATTGCTATTAATGTTTCCCTTATACAACTCTTAGGGTTCATGGTGGTCCTTCCCCAACTGCTTATTACATTAAACTACATCGACAAATAAACTACATTCCTGGTATTGCAATTTACATACGAGTGCCGATTTATATATTTGTCCTGGGGCTGTGAACTAAGAAGAAACTCACAGAAGATTGGTTTATATGTAAACACACTACTTTGGGCTGACACATTTAAAAGCACTTTGGTGTTTCCAACCAGTGTGGTATTTTTTTGCGATGAGTACATTAACTAGACAAGGCCTAAAAAATATTACCCATTGTGTTTGCTTTTTGATACAAATTTTATATGGTACTCTCTCTTTCATAAACTCATTTAAAAGCTTTTTGTCTACACACAACAGGGTAGATATTTTCTTAGCTATACACAACCATTTTTTCATAATCTGTACGTTTGAAAGTGTTTTACCAACAGGGTCCAGATCATCTTGTGGCAAAACCAGCACAGCATCTTTAACAGATGACAGTAACCATTTACAATGTAGTAATAGTATAGGAGATATGTCCTGACTGCCACCTCCCTAATGATGCGGCCAACTCCCTAAACTTTAGTACAGGGGGTGCGACCTTGCACAAGGTAAATTCCTGTCCAGAACCGGGCCATTATACAATGCTGACACGACCACGATATTCATGTGTAAGGAAACAGTCCTTTCAAGCCATACACACATTAGTCGATATATGGCCATCTCTTTCTGGTACCAATGGATCGCCCCTATATCACTAATTGCGTGTTAACCCAGCTTGTGTCTATCTATCTAATTAATTATGAGCAATTCACACTTGCATTGTCCAAATTAAAAGTTAAATCATGTTCAGTAGTTGAACAGGTTCGTGAATGTGCCACGTTTAAGCCCCAACAGGATCTTACCCTAAGGTACATATTAAATCTGCTTGCAAGAGAGTGCTTACAGTTCTTGGTAAATTCACCAATACTTTCTTTCAGTGCACCTACACAATTAATTGCCTCTGTAACCAACTAAAATGCCTGTCATTTCTTGCCTGGAATATACTACTAGGTGGTTAAACCCTTATTTTTTCCTTTTAAACACTGTTAATGTACTAGGTAGTGTGAAATTTAGTAGAACTATAGATAAATAGCACACGGTGGATCAACAAATGATGCCCAGTGAAAACTGCGTTGGCTGTCCAACAAATCAATCTAGAATAATTGTAGCTCAAAACATTAAAAAAATTAGTGATTGGTTTTCCTGGCATAGATAGCTTTGTTTCACACTGCGCATTATTTTAATACAGGCTAACATTGTACTAGTATCTTTAATTTCAATGTTCTGCTTGCATAAACACATCAGTAGCATACAATTTCTATGGCAACCCTTGGTGTAACGCCACAAACGCGCTTTGCACGCAACACACTCCTATCTCACAACAGATACGGTTACTGTGCCAATTAACTCAAATGTGCAGATCTTTTGGTGCGACTGTTCCCTCCGAAATGCACACCAAACACCTCTACAGTGTGAACAAAGCCCTTAACGTTTGTCATACACACGCTCGATTATTGAGCGAGACGCCCCCGTTGCGAGTGTTTCCATAACCGCGACGAACGGCCGTTTCTCATCAACCGACGAATCGTCCATGTGTATGCATTCGGTCTGGTGGTCTGTTTTGAGATTACTCCAGGTCAGTTGGGCAACGATCCCTAACCGAATGTCATTTCCGCCCGTAAAGTGCCTCCACTTTGATTATGAGCTGATTATGGGTCCGAAATGTTCATTTCTACACATCGTGCGTTGTGGTCGGGACCTGTGATCGCAGGTGTGTACAATCTTTAAGGCACAGATAAACGTTTTCAAAACTCTTATTAATAATTCTCCTTGGGTTTTCATACTAGTTTTAGTGTTTTGATAATACTGACTAGATGTCCTAGTATTACACTTTGAACCCTGATGTGCTGTGTGGATCAGAAGGTCCTGCCAGTCAGTAATCGAAGTGATGACAAAAGGATCAGTTCAATCAAATACAAACCAAGGATGCCCTAAATGCCCCAATATCTCAGTTCTTTTTAATAATAATTATAAACCAACCAGGTTTTACTGCAAATGCTATGTCTAAAATAAAATCTTCTGCGTGTTTTACTTTGATCTGCTTTATTTTAGAATATATTTATCAACATGTGAAAACAAAAACAGCAGAATCCGTGAGCAATTTATAAACCCATGCTGTAACAAAAGTGGTCTAATAATAAGGTAATCTTTACTCAGGTCACTTCTACTATTCACAAAAGTGCCTGGCTCAGATGCCCAAACCAAGATACAATCTGAGAACATACAGAGGAGGCCACACTAAAGTAGAAAATAAAATAAACAAATAGCTGAAATGTTGAAAGGAAAAGAGAGTTTAAAAGATCAGAGCATGCAGATCAACACTGGGAAGAGAAGTGGATGTGTACAAAATGGTAAAACGGGTCCTAATTCCCCTATCTATAACAAATTAAATTGTGCATCTGCTAAAAATCAAAAGGAACATTATTTAAAAGGGATCTAAGGTTCCATACAGGCCAGCAGAAAAAACCATTATTCTTACCACTGCATAAACAGCTACACTGGCTTTTAGCAACTTTACAGTTTTTTTAATTTGGTCTGGGTGTCGTTCCCCATCTGATTTAAAACCAATGAAACTGCGCACTCAGCATGTTTGTTCTTATTGTTTGGGGTGGGCCTCAAGACCGTGAGGGGATGGCACCACCATTGTAGGAAAGTGATAACAGAAAACTCTTTGCTGGTGTTTCATTCAGAATGGTCTATGATAGACTGGAAATTCAGGGGAAGAGCAGGAACTGTCAGTTTTATAGTTAGGAACCTACATATCTTCTGTGTCAGCCTTAAAGGGCACTTGGTCTCCCGAACAAGTTTAGGTTGAATAAAAGCCCTGCTGCTTTTCGTTTGTTAGTGACAATCACCTGTCCCTCTCTTCTCCGCCCCCTCTGCCCAGGGAGAAGCATGCTCCGTTATAAGACTTAGGGGCATATTTCTAAAGAAACGATAATAGCGCAAAAAAATTACCCGACCGCATCACACGCGCCTGAAAATTAGCGCTATCGCCGTATTTATAACGGCGATCGATATCCCTCTGCGAATACTATCGCGACGCGATGTCTGCGGTAATTTTAACCCCTCGCGGCGATACTGTATCGTATCGCCGCGAGTGTACTTTAAAATCCCTTCCCGACGCTGCTCTCTAAGGGGGTGCGGGGCATACCCCCCCCCGCCCCCCCCCCACCCCGGCGGCGACCCCAACCGCCGCTTCCCAGCACCCCTCCAAACCATTCCCCCCGCTTGCGGCAATCTCGGAACGTTAGCTAGAGGGGCTCCAAAAGGGGCCGCAGCAGGTGTTTGCGACCACACCGCCTCGCACCCCCTCCCCGTCAACCCCTCCAGACCCCCCCCGCCCCGGCCGCTCCCGGGGAGGGGAAGGAGGAGCCGCTGGAGGTGAGGCTTCCCTCCAGCTGGGCCCTGAGAAGGGCCTTTGGGGCTTAGGGTTCCCGCAGCTCTGAACCGGGACCCCCCCCCTCCCCGGCCCTTATAAGGGCCCTTGCGCACTGACAGTTGCCTTGACTGGGGTCCCCGCAGCTCAAACCGGACCCCCAGTGCGGTCTCTTAAAGAGGCCCTTGGGCGCGTCTTTCTTTCTTCCATCCCGGCACTACCAGCTCCGCCGAGGCCGCCAACCCCCAGAGGTACCCCTGCGGCCGCCATGGGTACCCCCGGCGGGCGCCGGCGACCATCAACGAGGCCGATGTTGCCGGCGTCTTGATCCGACGTGACGTCTTTCGGTCTGGCGCAACACCAACCCCACTCAGGCCCCCGATGCCAGGCAGACTCACTGCGGCCGCCATTGAGCCTGCTGGCACCCGCCGGCCTCAGCGAGCCATGTTGCCAGCCGCTTCTTTCTTCTTTCTTCAGCCATCTACTGTGATGGCATCTGAGTTCCGCGGCGGAAGCTCCTCTTTATATAGGTTTGCGAAATCCCTAATCCGTTTCTGATTGGTCAATTTTTAATACTTGCTTTACATTAACCAATCAGATTTCCAGAACTTTCCAGAAATCGATTGGGGGTGTGGGCGGGGTGGGCGGTCTCCCGGGCGGGTGCGACCACCCGCCGCGGTTGCCTGCCCCATCCCCGCCGCGGGAGGTTTAGTATCGCGCCGCGGAGGTTAGTATCGGCTGACTTCGCCACCTTCAAGGTGGCGAAGTAAACACGCCGATTACTAGCCGACGAAACCAGTACCAGCCGCTTTATAAATAAAGCGGCGGTAACAGGTAAGTATCGCCGCAAAGGTTACGCTTCGTTAACGGTAAACGCGATTTATGCGTTATGTCCGCGAAAACGCCCGCGAAAAGTTAACGAACCTTTATAAATATGCCCCTTAATCATTAAGTCCAGACTTCAAATAAAATAATATATAAGTAAATTACCCCCCAAAACGTTTAAATGCTGCACAATCCTGTTGCCCCTGTTTCTCATTCCTGGTTCTTCCAGTTAGCAATGCTCTGTTATAGATATACCATTGACATCACACCCATTTTGACTGAATGCTATTGCCCTAGCTGCCTCCTCTAAGCAATACTAAAGTTCATAGCCAGCTCACCAAATTGCCAAATTGGGGGCATGAACAAATATATTCTTAACACACTACCCCTTAGTTTCCACAAGGAGCATTGCAGGCATAAGCTAATCATTCCAGAGGACAAGGTAGATATCTTAACTTATTTTAAAGGTGATGGCATTGTCCCTTAAGGTGGAAAAACAGGTCCCTGCATAGACGTAAACAAAACTGACAGTTGAGAAGGGGAACTTATTACTGCAGGTAATGGTTGGTTCAACATGACTACAAGCCGGTTACATGGCTAAACAGGTTATTCTAAGTAGGATGGAAGGTTTTTATATAACCCTAAGGCTGGTACACATGGAGGGAAAATTGTCTCAGCGAGCCGCTCCGCCGGGACATTCCGTTGGTCGTGGCAAATTCGTGATCGATCATGATTTTCCACACGTCCGATCGAGGTCGATCGCGGCCGCCCCCCCACACCAGCCAATATTTTCGCCCGATCGACCAAAAGTGCCGTGAAAAATTGGAGACCACGTTTACCCTTTAAGCTGTGTACACCTGAGCATATGTTTTGCCCAGGTGACCAGAGCTATGTCAGACCAGTTGGCTGGGCCAACCAACATTGCCACTTCCTATCATTCAGCATTGAGGGGACATATTACCGCAGATATTTTGGGCCGATCGAAATTCCTGGAAATATTGTCAGTCAGCCTGAAATATTTGCACCGTATGCACATTCACACAACACATGGACTAAGATGGACCATAATGTAGTCTGTTTTTTTGTATGCATTCCCTATCTTTTACTTGAAAACGGGTCTGTTTCTGGTCAGAAATTCAGGCAGCAGCAGTGCATTTTTTAACAGATGGGGTCAAGCCAATCCATTTTAAAAGCACTGCGGCACACGTGTGAACAAGCCCTTAGGGTCATATTTATAACGCACGGATCAACAGTTTATGTATAATGGGTAATTGTGACAGTGGACATAAGATCTTACATTTATGCTGAACACTTATTTATTGAAGTTCGGTAATAGAATACCATGCATTAGTAAAATAGCAATGGTAGTCTATGGGGATGTACTTACATCGGTAATTTAAGATAACGATCATAAATAAACAATCACTAAACCATCGGAATTAGTGATAATTAAAGGTACAGTATCACTAAAACTGATACCGCACCTTTATAAATATGGCCTTAGTGAGTAGAATTGAAATACCTACTTTCAAAATTTTTAAATTTCTCCCAGTTGATACACAAAACTCATTAAATATCAAATACGCTCAATTTTATACTGACTGAATGCAGGAAAATATTTTAAAAGAAATTTAAAAAAATCCTTTAATGACATATTTTATGTGGTTGTTTTAAAATAGTTTATAGTTTATAAACTGAATCCTGGGCCCATATCAATTTTTTTGGTGCACATACATCAAAGGGAGAAAATGCACGTTTAACCAATACCAGTTGGCTGATCTGCCACAGCATGATGTGTACACGCGAGCCCTTATATAGCACAAGGACTAATAGGAAGCAAGTTATACAAATATAAATAGTACTTCATTTTTTACATTTTTTTTTACATTATTTCCTTACGAAAGTGATTCCATTTTTTCTTGTGCATACGGTTCCCACTGTTTATTTATCTAAACCATATTCAAAGTAAAGGGATGCACACCCAGACAATAACTACCTGTTACACAAAACTATTTAATCCTAACTTGTGGTTTACGTTTACCTTTATTTTCAGATGTTGTGGCACAGGTAGAATTTCAGCCTTTCCCTTGCATTGTTGCCTTTAATTAAGTTTTTGCTAGTGAATGGTGAAGTGATATAAGCCGATTCAATTAAATAGCTGTCCATCACTGACCTCACTGTTTGTTTAACAATAAGAAGAAGCACGGTCTGGCAAGTTTCATCCCTTGTTTAGTGTACTATAGTTTTCAGACAACAGAACCCTAATGCTGGTCATACAAAACAACATGCTTGTTAGAACATACTTGTTAGAACTGTGTTTATATGCATGACCACAGCACAACAGTATTTAAAATAAATAAGAATAAGTAATTTAGTATAAACCCCACACACAAATGACTATATTCAAATATCATTACATCTGTCTCTCTTTATGAGTAGATACACACACAATTCGTCTAATCTGGGTACAGCCACTAAGGCTGGTACACAGTCACCTGAGGGACTATTTGTCCTGATGAGCACTTGCTACGATGGTCGGGACAATTCGCTGCGAACCACATAGGGAACCACACGATTGATTGCAATTTTCCAACACGTCCGGCAAGCGCTCGCTCAGGACAATAGTCAGGCCGTGTGTACCCAGCCTTGCAGCTAATGAAAATATTAATTAAACATGATAAGTGATGAATTACTTACAGCAATACTGTTATACATAGAAAGAGGACCCTGCCCAAAGAGCTTACAGATTGAGGGCAGTGAATGAAGGACAGAGGGAGAGAGGGTGGAAGGAGTTCCAGAGCAGAGGTCAGCACAAGCAAAGTTCATGGAATTTATCTGTTCTGTATTTTTTCCCTAAATGAAGGAGTTGGGTGGTGTGAAGAGTCTATAGCAATTTTGCAATATTAAATTGATTTGCCGTGACTGTTACCAACCACTGTAAATTACATCTTAAGTCACGTGAAGTTGGCAATACACAGGGTTGATATTTCGACTGAATTTGACTTTAATCTGATTGATCAAAATGTTGAAAACCCGGTTTTCCGACCACTGCTCGCCGAATCGCCGTTGTTTATCAGAGAAACAAAGGTCAGGCTGAAATTTCCATCAACCCCATCATCGTACCAATCTCTAAGCTGGTTTCAAGTAGGGAACGTTGCCTGTGTATGGCTAGCTTAACAGTTTTGTAAATTGGTTAACACAACTTTAAGATCAGATTTTGTGATGCAACCCATTAATAGAATCAATATAAATTCATTTGTTTAAATCTCTAAAATATTTCTTTCAAAACAAGCTCTAAAATTCTACAAAAAGGATTCTCTAGGAGTGCAAACAGGTATTTAAATTTGTCTAAAATGATATTAGCAAGTTAATTAGAGCCTTATTTTAATTAAGACAGGCTGTGTGAAAATTAAACGTATACATAGCCTTCTTTCACATGAACGGCCAGATGTTTTGTCATTAGATAAAGGCTACATGTAGATCTCAGAAACTTTCACAGAACAGCACCCTGTCATCCGTGTGAATGAAGCCTAGTTTATAGGCTGTATGTTTAATGTTCTACATTAAGATGCTGAAAGACTGATGTCAAAGGTATCCAATCACAAAAAATGTTGTTTGTACAGACAACAGGTGCAGCCAATGTGTCAAATGGACAGGTATTTTTCTATTGATTTAACCCTGATGCCTAAATATCTATTCCACTCCACAATAAAGAAGAACAAAGGAATATTTTACTTGTACCATTTAAAATATCCTACAATTGTATAAACAGATCTAAAATGTAAGAGAATTTAGAGGAAACAATAAAACATTTGTTTTTGTATTGATCTCCAAGTGAAAATAGATCACTGGTTAAAATTAAACAGATTAATCAGAAGGAATCATCCCTCCTTCCCTTTTAAACATGAGAGAGGCATTGAAATATTGGCTGATGAGCATGCAAATCAGTATAAAACCCACCATACCCAATAATACATCAGGTAGCAAGAGTTCGTAGTTTTGCGCATACCTTATAGTGATTGTATGGAAGTTTAAGTGCATCTACCATGTCGAGATCTTGGCAAGGTAAATTTGCACTTAAAAAGTATTGCATCTCCCTGTAGTTCCTTACTCCTGGGAGCACCCACACGTGCCATTGGTTGGTGTCGGGTTGAGTGACATAGCTAAACTGTGATTACTGATTTACAGAGCCTGACAATCGAAAGGCATCTTGGGTTCCTGTCTGGAGCCAGGTTCCTTCCATGACCCTTTCGATATGGTAAAGGTCTCCTGTCCCCTTAGCAGAAACCCCCACAAATTATAATGTGTCCACCTCCACAGTAGGGATGGTGTTCTTGACCACAACACTTTTACCCATTTCTCCTCTAGATCCAGGGTGTTTTTACCCACCAGACTTGTAAATATAAGCTGCCCTCATGCCCAGCCCAGGCTTGTAAATAGGCCACAGCCCACATAGATGTGTAAATAACATGTGCCCACAAAGATAGTCCCTTACTTGAGGATGAGCCAAATAAACTACTGACTACCATCACCCCCCCACCCCCCACACACACACACACACACATACACCCCAGCACTTACTGGAAGGATGAGCAGGCAGCTGGATGAATTCTTGACCCTTGTGCACCCCCTCAGCTGGCGTTTGCATGCATGCACGCACGCAATCAAATAAGAAAACAGCTTCTCAGCGTCGACAGTGGCACTTAATATTGATTTTTTTAATATTCAAAATGAATGCTGCTCTCCGTGTATTGCAGGGGGCACATGCCATAAGCAAACTTCTGTATGCTTCTCACAGGCATGCCCGTCTGAGTCATTCAGATATCATTGGCAAACTGCAGATGGGCCTTACATGTGCTGTCTTGAGCATTCCTTCATGGTGTAGTGTTTGCTACCCTAAGATCATTTACAAATTCCCCCATGTTGTTCTCGCTGCCTCATCTCTATGGATATTTGCCACTCCATGCTGTGAGATCTTGTATGGAGCCCCAGGCCAAGGGACATTCACAGTCATTTTGTAATTCTCTCCATTGTGTCTTTCTTCCCTGTGAGGGAATGCCCTGGTTTTTAATGTTGTTATTCTGTCTCTCTCACATCTACAATAAACCCACAATAACAATTAGACTGGGCATTTTTGTCAGAGGGCAACTTTCAAATCACAAGGAATCAAATATTTACTTACCCTCACTGTATCAGACTATGAATCCTATCATAATAAGAATATAATTGTACAATATTTTTAAAATGGGAATTTGTTGGCCAAATTATTTTAATCCCAGCTACCATGTCCAGGTTGTTTTCTTCTGCTGGTACTTGCTATTTAAAAGCTGACAGACATATATTCATGTTGTATAAGAAATATTGAAGCACACTATTGTATGTTGTGTCAACATGTTCAATTCATTTCAATAAAAAGAAATACATATATTAAAAACACAATCACTAATAGAAATCATGCAAAAAAAATCTTACTTGATTTAAGTATTACGAGTTTATACTTATACTAAAATGCAAACATATATAAAAGGTGCAAAGTAAAACCTAATCTCCTTTTTTTATATTATTCATTTTCTTCATGTTCATTTAATAGTCAATTTTCAAGGCCACAGGAATCTGAATCTGGAAAGTGCCCCTACCATCTGCCTCATTACTCCATGAGAAATGGTGAGTTCACATGTGTTTTATATAGTGTAGAGTGTGGTATGTTGTGAAAGGGGCGCAAAGTGTAAAAAAAAACTCCTACGTCTGGTTACAACCTTATAGAAAAGTTATGGTTTACAGTTCTTTCAATCCTACTCACATGCCATAGGATTCCTACAGCCTACAAAAATTATAGATTGCATTGAAAGAATATTAAAAATACATTTTTAAAATATATATGTTCTTTAAGGGGAAGTAAAGTCTCCAAACAACCCAATAGAAAGAGCACATTCACAAAGATACCGTTTTTAGGCATAGGCCACCTAGGCAAAGAACTAGGGCACCTATGCATACCTAATCTTCTCCTGGGCCTAGCGTCTCCCTGTCAGCTTTTACTTTCAGTTTCAGAACTGCTCTCCTTGGTCAGCTATAATTTGCAATATTGTAGTGAGTAGAGCCTGAACTCAACTACAACACTTGGAAACAATGTTGTAAATGAAGGGGGGGGGGGATGAGCTCAGGTAATAGTACTGAGGAGAATAGTTCCAAATGCCAGGTAAAAGCTGCTGCAGACTTTATAACAGTGGTCCCTGTGACTAACAGCCATGAGATCACTACACCTGCCTCTTTCTCCCTTTCATCCAACTCTCCAATTAAACTTGGAGTAGGTAGGAGTGAACAATTTATGGAGAGAACATGGAAAGCAGGTACATATTGTATCATATCAATACTAGCAGCTGAAGGGGTTAAATGTATTCTGTGCTGGCACTGCAAGTGTTTGTGGCAATACTCTGGAAGTGCTGGCGCTGAAAGTAGTAATAGGAAAGTTTTTGGAATTGAAGGGTTAATGGTAATACTCTGCTGGCACTGAAAGTGTTATGGCAATACTATAGATGTCTGTTGGCACTGAAGGGTTAATGGCAATACTCTGGAAAATGCTGGCACTGAAAGTATTAATAGTAAAGTCTGCTGGCACTAAAGGGTTAATGATACTGTTCTGCTGGCACTAAAAGTGGTAATGGCAATACTCTAGGAAGACTGCTGGCACTGAAGGTTAATGGCAATACTGAAATTATTAATGCCAATTCTTCCCAAATTTCCCTGTTCTGCCCTACCCGACTGGGGAGAACCTGGTGCCCCGTTCGCGCGCATCCACTGAAACCTATCCTGTCCTTCCAATTAGTATTTCATTGGTGGCCATTGTTGCTGCATACGTACACAAACATATGTATACACGCCCGTCTCACCTGGTACACTGTGCGCCTCTTACCAACTAGTAAAGCGTTCCCACTATAGAGAACGAAGCAGTGGACAGTATCAGAAGGAAGAAACCCGCTGTAGTTTGACAGGCCAAGTTGTTAAGTTGTTGTTTCTTTCCTTTTGGGTGGGTGGGGGGCGCACGTGTGAGAGAGAAGCACCTAGGGCACTAAAATGGCTAGAAACGGTCCTGAAGGAACTGCATAGTTTACCTTGATGACATTACTGTTTTCAGCTCTAACCTGGAGGAGGATGATAAAATATTGTTCAGTGTGCTTGAGCGCTTCAAAAGGAAGGCCTGAAACGATCAATTGACAAGTGTAAGTTTGCCTGCAAATCTGTGCGTTTTGTGGGACACATTATATCTGGCGAGGTCATTGTCACTCACCCAGAAAAGGTAGCAGATGTGCTAAATTGGCCATGCCCAGCAATCTAACTGAGCTAAGATCCTTCTTGGGATTTTGTAGTTATTATCTGGGGTTTATTGAGGGTTACTCTAAAATGCATATCCACTAAATAGACTGTTGAAAGGGGACAATATTAAGAAACACAAAGTTACTCTCTTAAAGATAAATGGACCTCTGCTCATGAGGAGGCCGTTTACAACATTAAAGCAAAAACTCAAAGAACACCTGTACTTGCCTATGCTGACCCACAAAAGCCTTGTGTTTTGCATGTAGATGCTAGTTACGAAGGGTTGGAAGTGGGCCTTCATCAAGAATATCCTGGAGGACTAAAACCAGTTGCATTTGTCAGTCGGAGTCTCAGCCCAAATGAAGAAATTATCCTGTACACAAACTAGAAGGTTTCGTCTTAAAGGGGCTGTCAGAAAAGCTACATGACTATCTTTATAGGCCCAATTTGAGGTAAGAACTGATAATAATCCTTTAACATATATTTTAACCACTGCCAAATTAGACGCTGGTGGTTGTGGCCTTGTCTAATTACCAGTTAATAATAAACTTTAAAATACAAGACAGGCCCAAAGAACATAGAGACAAGTACCTTTCAAGACGCCCTGGTCTACCTCCTCAGCAGTAAAAAAACTGTGTGAAGAACTCCAGGTCTAGCATTGGCGCTTCTTGTGCTACAGCAGCTCTGCGGGGAGATTGTGTAGCTTTCTCTGAGTTACGGATGGACTATGTATGCTACCGCCCCCACAGCACTGGGGTAATCAGGACTATATAATTAAGACACAAACATGATACAGTTACAAAAAAGAGATCCTGGATTCTCCAGGTCGGGAATCTGTTGTTAAAGAAGATCCAAATTATATGAGGAAAACTATACCAAAAGCAAGTTCCTGTGGTGGAAACAAAGAGAGTGGAAACTGTTACAGTCCTTTGCTCTTAAGGACATAGGTTATTAAAACAAAGTCGGTTGTCACTGTGCTGGTGTTGTGTATTAGAAGGGACAGTTTTGTCGGTACCATGCAATGTGCATCCTGCCACATGTATAGGAACCTCAACAATGTTCTAGGACCTATGTCTGTGTCAGGTGTGAGTGGGTTGCCCATTTGGAAGCTAAAGTGGAGAGGGGACAGCTTGCAGCTCTGCAGGGATTGGCAAATCTGGGGGGACAGCAGGCACTGTATGAGGGGAGAGGTAGTTTTGTTAGGGTTACTAGGGAAGTGGGAGGGTTGCTTCTTCCCCTTGCCCATCCCAACAATTTTCCGCCTTAGTGATGAAGTGGAGGGCAGCTCGGAATTAGCATGATCGAGCAGGCTAATCCCTTGAGCACTCAGGGGACTGCCATCTCTGATACAATGGAGGAAGAACTTAGGTCAGGAATGCTAGGCAGGTGGTTGTGGTAAGGGACTCCATTATAAGGAGGTAGATAGGGTAATCTGCCGCCAAGACCCTACATGCTGAACTGTGTGTTGCCTGCCTGGTGCAAGGGTTCGGCATGTGTGGATCGTGTAGTCAGATTATTGGGTGGGGCTGGGGGTGACCCAGCAGTCTTGGTTCACATTGGTGCCAAAACAAATTTAGAGGAGGTCATTGGCACCAGAGTTAGGGGCCAGTTAAAAGCAAGGACTCCAGGGTAGTGTTTTCAGTGTTCAAACACGTATAGCAGAAACGTGGTTGAACGTTCTCAGGACTGGGATGTAAATTTAGAAGGATACTCCTTGTTTAGGCAGGACAGAGAAAAAAAGGAAAGTGGGAGGAGTATGTGTTTATGTTAAAAAATAATTGAAGCCAAATTTAAAAGAAGAGATAATTGGCGATATGGATGTTAAAGCGGAGGCAATATGGGTGGAATTAGGCAACAGAAAGGGGGTAATGTCATTGTTGGTGTCTGCTATAAGCCACTGAATGCTAGCAGGGAGGAAGTGAGTCAGCTTCATATGCAGTTGGCAAGGGCTGCAAGTTTGGGCAGTGTGCTCATTATGGGGACTTTAATTACCCGATTGGTGAGCGTAACTGCCAACACAGAAAAGGGTGATGATTTCCTGAATTTGCTGCAGATATATTTTCTCACACAGGTGGTTGAAGTTCCTACTAGAAAAGGAGCTCTGTTGGATTTGGTAATATCTACCATCGTGGAGCATGTTATAGATATAAGGTAACTGGAGGCTTAGGGAATATTGACCATGAAATAGTGACGTTTGGTGTATGTTTCAAAAGGAAAAGTGTGCTGGGTTAACAAGACTTTTTAAGGGCATGTCCACCCCCAAAACTATAATCCCCCCAACTACTGGCCCCACCATGTATGTAGTTTAATCCTTACCTCCATAGGGTTCTCCTGTAACCCCCCCCCAAAGTCTCAAAACTAACCACCAGGAGGATAGCAGTCTCTGCCTGCTATCTAGCCTCCGGTAGATATTGCCATGCGCACTGCAGCCCTTCTCCCCCCTCCCCTCCCCCTCCCTCCCTCCCTCCTCCCTCTCCCTCCCGTTCTACTATCCCTCCCCCTAGCATTAAACCCCCTTAATATGCTGCTCCCCCATGTCCCCCAGCCCCAACCGCATGGTTTTTTTTTTCAAAAGCTCCCCAAACTCTACTTACCTACCTCTCCGCTTTCCTCCGCTGCACTGAATGACCGGCAGCCGCGTCCGTGATTGGCTGCCTCTCAGCCAATCACAGACGCGACTGCCGGTCCCCGCCCTCTGCTTGCATTCTCGCAAGCAGAGGCGGCAGTGGCGGAGGATAGAGGGGAGGTAAGTAAGGTTTGAGGAGCTTTTGAAAAAAACAAACATGCGGTTGGGGCTGGGGGACATGGGGAGCAGAATATTAAAAATGTATTTTAGGGGGTGACATACCCTTTAATTTAAGGGACAAATTTTCCCAGGTTAAAAGTAGCTCTTCAAAATGTCAACTGGGAAAGGTATTATCAGGTAAAGGTACTGAACAGAAGTGGACTGAAGGGGGTTAAAAGCCATTTCACATCTATTTAGACCTTTGGCAAATAAATGAAAAAAAAATAAATCCTGCCCATGTGGCTGAATTCTGATGTAAAGAGGGAAGGAAGAAAAAGACATTTAAAACCTTTAAGTCAGAGGTAACAGAAGGGCCTTTAGGATATAAAAACTATAACAAGAAGTGTAAGAAAGCAATCAAACTAGCTAAAATTAATAATGAAGTTGATAGCTGAACAAAGCATCACTAAGCCTACATTTGTATTAATAGTAAGAAGATGAGGACTGAGAATGTGGCACTATTAATTAATGGGGATAAGTTAGTTACAAGCATGGCGATAAAGCAAATGTCTTAAATATTTTTTTTCAATATAAAATTTGGTAGCGGCGCTGTCCTCCTCTCACCCAAAATAAGACCAAATAAATGTGTTACCAACTTATCAGTACAATAATAGATACAAACCATATAAAATAAAAAGACTTACGTGTCCCGATATTCCAGGTTAAAAACACAGCTTTATTTTCACTCCAACAAGAAGCATAGTGCAATGTGCAAATTGCAAATAAACAGGTTAAAACGTAATTTACAGAAGTGGGGGATCCTCTCTTACTCCTTATCCTAAGTGCTATGATGTATAACCTCTAGGTCAGGGATCTTATTAAAGATCTTGAGGTTTTGTCCTCCTCCTCTGTTAGGAGGAGGACAATACGCTCAAGATCTTTAAAATAAAATAAAGCTGTTTTTCAACCTGGAAATCGGGACACGTAAGTCTTTTTATTTTATATGGTTTGTATCTATTTTATTGTACTGATAAGTTGGTAAAACTATTTATTTGGTCTTATTTTTGGGTGAGAGGAGGACAGCGCAGCTACCAAATTTTAGATTTTCAAGATACAGTGGAACTGGGTAGTCTAGCAGCAATCCAAGAACCACCTACATTACCTCTTCTAACCATAAGCGCTAAGGATATCTTATAAATTTAAATATTTTTTTCCCCTTTGTATATACTATAGAAGATAGTAGCAATAATGGTATAAAAGATGGAATGTGTGCTTTGTTAACCAGGGATTGGTGCAAAAACAACTAAATAAGGTTAATATTAATAAATCTCCTGGACCGAATAAATACTTCCTCGGGTCCTTAGGAACTAAGCTCAGTTTTATCTAGGCCATGTTTCCTATTTTGCAGATTCCCTCAGTCCAGATGTGTGCCTCTGGATTGGAAAAATGCTGATGTTGTTCCAATATCAAAAGGGTAGTCTTTACAGCCGGGGTAATTACAGGCCTGTAGGTTTAACATCAGTGGTGGGGAAGATACTGGAAAGTTTAATAGGAACTATTCTAGAGTATGTTTCAAGACTGACATTATAAGTAGTAACCAGCATGGATTTAGAGAATAGATCTTGTCAAACTAACTTGCTTGGCTTATAGGAGGAAGTGAGTAGAAATTTAGACTCTGGCATAGCAATGGATGTATATATTGGATTGTGCAAAGGCTTTTGATACAGTCCCCCCATAGGCGACTAATGTGTAAGCTAAGGTCTTTTGATCTGGGGAGGCACATTTGTACATGGATAGAAAATTGGTTAATGAATAGGATGCAGAGATAGTTGTTAATGGTGCTTCATCATATGGACTAAGTGCTAAGTGGGGTGCCACAGGGTTCTGTGATGGGCCACTTCTATTTAATCTTTTATAAATGATTTTAAGTGGGTATTGTCAGCAAGGTTTCTGTGTTTTCTGACAACACAAAACTTTGTCGACTATTAAAAACTTCAGAGATGTGCATCGTTACAGGGGGATCTAGATAGTTTGTCACATTGGGCTGCTAAGTGGCAGATAAGACTCAATTTAGAGAAATGTAAGGTGGTGCGTTTTGGACCTTAAAATCCTGTGCTTGCTTATAATAATAATGGCTCTGTGTAAGATAATCCCTGTAGGAAAGGGATCTTGGAGTTTTGGTGGATAACAAACTTAAAGGTAGCAAGCAGTGCCAGGCAGCCAGCATGGTATTCTCTTGTATAAAGAGAGGTATGGATTCAAGGAGAAAATGTTATTCCCCCTTTACAAAGCATTGGTAAGGCCTCATTTGGAATATGCAGTGCATGTTTGGAATCCTGTGTAAAAAAGGACATCTTTGAAATGGAAAGGTTCAGAGAAGGGCAACATAAATTAATATTGGATTGAGGGAACTTGAATATGAAGAGAGAATGATAGGTTACAATTATTTACACTAGACAAAAGGCGATTGCGTGGGATACGATTACTGTGTACAAATACATTACGGCCATACCATAAACTACATTTGGGGCATTGTTCACCAATAGAGCATGTCAGAGGACATGTGACATCCCTTAAGACTTGAAGAAAAAAGGTTTGGCTCAAGTTCAGAAGGGTTTTTAACTAAACGGAAAAGCTATGGAACTGTCTTCAAGTGTACATTGTTATGGCAGGTTCATTGGACAGTTACAAAAAAGCTGGATGAGTTTCTGCAAACAAGGAATATTGCAATTTACTGGGATTAGCAATGTTCTGATTGTGAATGTCATTATACACATTCAGGGAGATTCAATAAAAGTTCTTATCGTCAAAAATGGTGCTAATTTTGCCCCAACCAATCAGTTGTGAGCTTTTAATGTTAAATAAGATCTGATTGGTTGTGGCAAAATTAGCACCATTTTTAACGATTAGAAGTTATTGAATCTCCCTGTTTATGCCCAAACTTATCCCACTAAAGATCAGAAACTGTAACGGTACACAAATGTTGTGGAGAAGTTCTTGTACATTAGGGTTACCCAACCGAATTCACACCCGAAATTTGGAGCCGACCGGTAAAGGAGTTGATAAGTCTACTGAATGTTGAAAAAAGTCGTACTACTCCCTATCATCCTGAGGGGGATGTCCTTCCTGTACACTTTAATTGTACTCTCTTGGATATGCTGGGTACCCTCTTAGCTATGGCTAAGCAATCTTGGAGTCGCCATGTGGATGCCGTGGTTCATGCATAATTGCCCCATCATGATTCAACTGGTTTTCTCCCTATTTCCTCATATTCAGGAGAAAAGCTCAACCCCCGTTGACATCCGTTGCATGTATCGACTGATGGGATAGGATGTCAAGAGCATTAAAAGATGCTTTGAGCCAAAGTACGGTACCAGAAACTGATGCTTGGTGACAAAATACTTCTCTGTAATTTGGGTCCAGCTGCTAAACATAAGTAAGCCAACAGATGGAGGAAAGAGTTGTTTGAGGTGGTGGGTAAGCTACTTAATATTCCTGCATACCAAATCCATGATCCAGAGGGAAGGATTAAAGTCTGGCTCAGAAATCATTTGCTTCCAGTACCCAAAGTTCCCATTGTCGATGAGAACCCTGATACTGCAGCTGATACAAACTCTGATGATGGACAAGTGCTGACCATGACTGGTTTGCACCATCACTGGATGGCCCTGGACAAGCTATATCACCTGGAGCAGACGTTGGCATACCATAGAGGGGTGGCTTGGATGCTACTAGCCAATGTTTTTAGCCAAGAATTAAAAAGGACCACCCCTTCCAATCATTGTTATAGTCCAAACTTTCCAGTTGACTCTGTTCAAGAACCTTCTATACCAACTCCTGCAGATATGAGAAGAGGTGAATGTGTTAGGGAACCTCCCCCATGTTTCACCTATGACACTTTGGGGGCCCTTGTTATTATTCTCCACCCTATGTTTAATGAGTTTAATTGATGCTCATTCCAGACTTGTTAATATGATGCCTTTGTGTTACTCATCATAGCTCTACTTGCAGGATATGTTAATGTGTATATTCTCTTCAGCCATGTTATTGTAAAAGGGTGTGTTAAGGCAGATATCATTTGTGAAGTAGATGTTAAATTTAGTGTGTAAATAGATGTTTTTGTATTGTTCCTTGCTGGGACAAAAAGGAATTCACCAGGGGGAGAATGTAGTGAACTATAAACTAGTTAGCCTATAGTCTTCTTGTTCTAGCATTCAAGCAAATAATACAATATATGTGTCTCAAAACCACCAGCTATAGAGTTATGAATTACACAGAAAACCTGCTTAGAAAAGCAGAGGGGCCAGGTGGACACACACCCCGACCCTGGTTGCTAGTGTTCAGTTAAACGATCCAAACAATAATGATTAAAAGCACCTCCTTGGAGCGACAAGCAGCTTACCCCATTCCAAGGTGGCACAGATGCATCCATGCCCTGGCCCTCCACTAGACCCGAAGTGCACAAACTTCCAGGAACAAGGATGAGGCTTGCTACCGGCAAACATGCAGGAAACTCTTTTAAAAGATTAATACTTTATTTAAGGCTCACATATATACAAACAAACCACGAAGCGCCATAGCCTGACGTAGCGCTAGAACACCTCACTTACTTTTAATGGGAAGCAAGACCCACCCACTAATCAGGGAAGCTACATTTTTGTTTTGTACGTAAAATCTTATTTCTAAAGTTCAAACTACAGAGATTCTAAGTATTCTAATGAAGTGATTGATAAATCTTTTCTCAATTCTTTATCTTCTTCCTCTACTATGTGTGATCCTGATATTGTTACTAATGAGTTTCTAGCCATTCCTTTTCTTCCTCCTCGCTTTAAACCTAAGAGTGATTTCTATCGTTTACTCATAGAAATTGTCACAACTTACCTGCCGCTCCGGTCCCGTGCCGCTCTGCACATCCGGGTGGGCGTCGTCGTAGACGTCATGACGCCACATCCCGGGCACGCGAGAATTCAAAAGCCGGCGTCCTCCTGGACCCGGTGCCCAATAGTGGCGTTTGCTACTTCCTGGCTCCTGTACTCACCTGCCTTGGATCCTGTTCCTCTCCTGCTACATTGTGGGTTACCCAACCGAATTCACACCCGAAATTTGGAGCCGACCGGTAAAGGAGTTGATAAGTCTACTGAATGTTGAAAAAAGTCGTACTACTCCCTATCATCCTGAGGGGGATGTCCTTCCTGTACACTTTAATTGTACTCTCTTGGATATGCTGGGTACCCTCTTAGCTATGGCTAAGCAATCTTGGAGTCGCCATGTGGATGCCGTGGTTCATGCATATAATTGCCCGCATCATGATTCAACTGGGTTTTCTCCCTATTTCCTCATATTCAGGAGAAAAGCTCAACTCCCCGTTGACATCCAGTTGCATGTATCGACTGATGGGATAGGATGTCAAGAGCATTAAAAGATGCTTTGATGCCAAAGTACGGTACCGAGAACTGATGCTTGGTGACAAAATACTTCTCTGTAATTTGGGTCCAGCTGCTAAACATAAGTAAGCCAACAGATGGAGGAAAGAGTTGTTTGAGGTGGTGGGTAAGCTACTTAATATTCCTGCATACCAAATCCATGATCCAGAGGGAAGGATTAAAGTCTGGCTCAGAAATCATTTGCTTCCAGTACCCAAAGTTCCCATTGTCGATGAGAACCCTGATACTGCAGCTGATACAAACTCTGATGATGGACAAGTTGCTGACCATGACTGGTTTGCACCATCACTGGATGGCCCTGGACAAGCTATATCACCTGGAGCAGACGTTGGCATACCATAGAGGGGTGGCTTGGATGCTACTAGCCAATGTTTTTAGCCAAGAATTAAAAAGGACCACCCCGTTCCAATCATTGTTAATAGTCCAAACTTTCCAGTTGACTCTGTTCAAGAACCTTCTATACCAACTCCTGCAGATATGAGAAGAGGTGAATGTGTTAGGGAACCTCCCCCCATGTTTCACCTATGACACTTTGGGGGGCCCTTGTTATTATTCTCCACCCTATGCTTTAATGAGTTTAATTGATGCTCATTCCAGACTTGTTAATATGATGCCTTTGTGTTACTCATCATAGCTCTACTTTGCAGGATATGTTAATGTGTATTATTCTCTTCAGCCATGTTATTGTAAAAGGGTGTGTTAAGGCAGATATCATTTGTGAAGTAGATGTTAAATTTAGTGTGTAAATAGATGTTTTTGTATTGTTCCTTGCTGGGACAAAAAGGAATTCACCAGGGGGAGAATGTAGTGAACTATAAACTAGTTAGCCTATAGTCTTCTTGTTCTAGCATTCAAGCAAATAAATACAAATATATGTGTCTCAAAACCACCAGCTATAGAGTATGAAATTGACACAGAAAACCTGCTTAGAAAAGCAGGAGGGCCAGGTGGACACACACCCCGACCCTGGTTGCTAGTGTTCAGTTAAACGATCCAAACAATAATGATTAAAAAGCACTCCTTGGGAGCAGTACAATGCAGCTTACCCGCATTCCAAGGTGGCACAGATGCATCCATGCCCTGGGCCCTCCACTAGACCCGAAGTGCACAAACTTCCAGGAACAAGGATGAGGCTGTGCTACCCGGCAAACATGCAGGAAACTCTTTTAAAAGATTAATACTTTATTTAAGGCTCACATATATACAAACAAACCACGAAGCGCCATAGCCTGACGTAGCGCTAGAACACCTCACTTACTTTTAATGGGAAGCAAGACCCACCCACTAATCAGGGAAGCTACATTTTTGTTTTGTACGTAAAATCTTATTTCTAAAGTTCAAACTACAGAGATGTCTAAGTATTCTAATGAAGTGATTGATAAATCTTTTCTCAATTCTTTATCTTCTTCCTCTACTATGTGTGATCCTGATATTGTTACTAATGAGTTTCTAGCCATTCCTTTTCTTCCTCCTCGCTTTAAACCTAAGAGTGATTTCTATCAGTTTACTCATAGAAATTGTCACGAACTTACCTGCCGCTCCGGTCCCGTGCCGCTCTGCACATCCGGGTGGGCGTCGTCGTAGACGTCATGACGCCGACATCCCGGGCAGCGCGAGAATTCAAAAGCCGGCGTCCTCCTGGACCCGGTGCCCAATAGTGGCGTTTGCTACTTCCTGGCTCCTGTACTCACCTGCCTTGGATCCTGTTCCTCTCCTGCTACAGCTACTTACCTTCCCACTCTAGTGACTATACCTACCTTGCTTGTTCCAGTTCAGCATCAACTTGTTCCAGCTTCCAGCCTACAGTTCCAAGCAGCACCTTGGTCCAGTATTCAGCTTACAGTTCCCAGCAGCACCTTGTTCCAGAATCCTGCCTACAGTTCCCAGCAGCACCTTGTTCCAGTATTTAGCCTACAGTTCCCAGCAGCACCTTGTTTCAGTATCCAGCCTACAGTTCCCAGCAGCACCTTGTTCCAGAATCCTGCCTACAGTTCCCAGCAGCACCTTGTTCCAGATTCCAGCCTTCTGTTCCAGCAGCCTCTGTGTCCTGCATTTTCCGGACTATCTGCCTCCTCCTAAAGCGTACTTGTAAGTACCCCAGCCTCCCGGCCATTTATTACAGTACTATCGGGCCATGGAAACGCCTGAGGGGGCTATGGCAGAGTTGAGTAAAACTCTCCAAACTCTGTCCAAATGCATGGACATCTTTGAACACCATCAGGGCCAGTTGGCTCAGTTCATGGATACCCTCGCTGTCCGGCTACCCCAAGCTTCTGCCTCAGCTCCGGGTTCTACGCCGCCTCCTTCAACGTCCAGATCCGGTGATCCTTCTCTTTGGAGAGAGCCCCGCATACCTCCACCCTCACGGTTTGATGGTAATGCCCAAGCCTGCCGTGGATTCATTAATCAGTGCCGAATCCAATTTGAACTTCAACCATCTCAATTTGCATCGGATCGTGCAAAGGTTAGTTACATCATCGCCTTGTTGGAGGGCAATGCTCTGGCCTGGGCTACTCCCCTATGGGAAAAAGACGATTCTCTAGTCAATAATGTTACCGACTTTCTGAGTATGTTTAGCAAGGTCTTCGATGCTCCAGGAAGAACCTCTGCTGCCTCCTCCCGTTTGATGCAGCTCAGCCAAGGGTCTCGTTCCGTGGGTCAATATGCTATTGAATTTCGTACCCTTGCCACGGAGACTTCTTGGAACAATGAGGCACTTACAGCAGCCTTTTTGCAGGGACTCTCTGATCGCCTCAAGGATGAATTAGTATCTAGAGAGTTACCTGTCCCATTGGAAGACTTGATTACGCTATGCATCCAGATTGATACCTGCTTCTGTGAACGGCAGGCACAGGTCTGCAGCTCGTTCCAGCTTCCCTAAGACCTTTCCTAGGCCTGCTCAGACCTTTCCGCAACCTATATCTTCGGTTGAAGAGCCGATGCAAATTGGCGGCACTCATCTATCTCCTGAGGTAAAGTCACGCCGACGTACTAATGGACTTTGGGGCATATTTATAAAGGATTGTCTTTTTCGCCAAATAATTAGCGCAGCACATCGCAACGAAAATAGCGCCATTTGGGGCTTCGTTTCGCCTTATTTATAAAAAAGCGAAAAAAACACACTTCGCGGCTGAAAAAGGCGAACGGGCGCGATAAAGAGCGAAAAGTATCGCAGCAAAAACTTAACGCATCTAAGAAGACTGCATTGTGAAAACCATTGGAAACCAGAAAAGCCCACTAGAAAATGATGTCAAGTTCAAAATGGCCACCTCACATTTACCAAGAAGTCAGCCATGTCTTATTTAGTCAATCTTCTTAGAATTTCTCAATTGGAATACAGTTTTCTTTTGCACTGCACATTCACCTTTCTAATGCGCGTTCGCCTTTCTAATGTGCGTTCGCCTTTCTAATGTGCGTTCGCCTTTCTAATGCACGTTCGCTTTTCCAAGGCATATTCCATTATAATGTGTGTTCGCCTTTCTAATGTGCGTTCGCCTTTCTAATGCACGTTCGCTTTTCCAAGGCATATTCCATTATAATGTGTGTTCGCCTTTCTAATGTGCGTTCGCCTTTCTAATGCACGCTCGCCTTTCTAATGCGCGTTTGCTTTTCCAAGGCATATTACATTCTAATGCGCGATCGCCTTTCTAATGCCGCTTTTCCAAGGCATATTACACTCTAATGCGCGATCACCCTTCTAATGCGCGTTCGCTTTTTCAAGGCATATTACCCATTAGAATGCCTTTTCGCTCAAACAATGACTTTTCACCACCTTCAGGGTCGCGCTAATCTTTCGCTCTTTTTAACGCAAAAACCACCTTTCGCTCTTTTATAAATCGCGTTATGCCTTTTTGCTCCTTTTTCGCTAAAATTACCATTGCGAAGTTAGGCGAAAAGGGTTTAGCGATAGCTCGCGGAAACGGTTTCGCCATTCGTTAACGCTACCTTTATAAATAGCGTTAACTGTCTTTTTGGCGAAAACCCATGCGAAAAGCGAATGCGAAAACATTTCGCTACTTTTCGCTCTTTTATAAATATGCCCCTTTGTCTCTATTGTGCTGAGCAAGGACACTTTGTAAGAAATTGCCCCCAGAAGTCGGGAAACTCCATGCCCTAGAAGTTCAGGAGGAGCTCCTTCTAGGCAATGTTAAGTCTCCTGCCATATTTGAACCACTGAAACTCTTTCTACCAGCAACTATCACCTTTAATGGCAAAACTTTTTCCTCCCAGGCCTTTGTCGATTCCGGTGCAGCTGGAAACTTCATTGATTCTACCTATGCAGCACAATTGGGACTTCCTCTCCTTCACTTGCCGCAACCTCTTCGAGTTCTGGCTATTGACAATAACCCTTTGGCTTCTGAATTCATCTCCAAATCTACATACGAAGTTCTATTTCGCATTGGCATATTTCACCAAGAACGTTTGTCTTTTCTTGTCATCCAAAGCCCTTCCGCTCCCCTGATTCTCGGACTTCCATGGCTCAGATTACACAACCCTGTTATAGATTGGTCTAACAATGAACTTAAGTCTTGGAGTCCTTTCTGTTTTGAAAATTGCCTTTCTACTCTTCCAACTCATTATACCACCATTATCTGTGAAAATAAATCTGAGAAAAATCTCCCTGAATGTTCTCTTGATTTCTCTGATGTGCTTTGTAAAAAGCGAGCTGAGAAGCTACCCCCGCACCAATCCTACGATTGCCCCATCGATCTTC
This sequence comes from Hymenochirus boettgeri, assembly GCA_019447015.1. NCBI lineage: Eukaryota > Metazoa > Chordata > Amphibia > Anura > Pipidae > Hymenochirus > Hymenochirus boettgeri. Next base: position 75,728,676 of record CM033475.1, on the reverse strand, counting down.
TCTCGGGTACTATGCCTCCTCGGGGACGCACATACCCACTGTCTCCCTCTGAAACTCTAGCCATGAAAGAGTACATTACTGAACATTTGTCTAGGGGTTTTATACAACCTTCCTCTTCCCCTGCTGGAGCTGGGTTCTTTTTCGTTGAAAAAAAAGACAGAGGTTTACGACCCTGCATCGACTACCGTGGGTTAAATAAAATCACAATAAAAAATCGGTAAAAAATCTTCCTCTCATCTCTGAACTGTTTGACCAGATAAAAGGGGCTAAGATATTTACCAAACTGGATCTTCGGGGGGCATACAATCTGATCCGTATACGCAAAGGTGACGAGTGGAAAACAGCCTTTAACACTAGGGACGGTCACTACGAATATCTCGTAATGCCCTTTGGCCTTTGTAATGCTCCTGCGGTGTTCCAAGAATTCGTGAATGACATTTTCCGTGATATGTTAGGAATCTCTGTAGTCGTATATCTCGATGACATTTTAATCTTTTCTCAAGATCTGCCCTCACACCGCCTCCATGTTAAACAGGTGTTACTACATCTGAGAGAGAATAGCCTATATGCCAAACTGGAAAAATGTCTGTTTGAGTGTTCGCAAGTACCCTTTCTGGGCTACACCGTATCTGCACAAGGTTTCCAGATGGATCCTATGAAAGTTTCGGCCATCCAAGATTGGTCTCTTCCTATGGGAACCAAAGCTATTCAAAGGTTCATTGGCTTTGCCAATTATTACAAACAATTCATTCAAGGGTTCTCTTCTATAATTTCTCCGATATTAGCCCTCATCAGTAAAGGTGGTAAGCCTCATTCATGGACCCCTGCAGCCCTCGAAGCCTTCAAACGTCTCAAGGAAGCCTTTGCTGATGCACCTGTTCTAGTACATCCAGATCCTAGTCTCCCTTTCTACATCAAAGTTGATGCCTCGGACGTGGGCGCAGGAGCCATCCTTTCCCAAAGACAAGGCACTTAAAGGAAACTCCATCCCTGCGCTTATTTCTCTAAGAAGTTTCTACCCAACGAGCGGAACTATGATGTTGGGAATAGGGAACTTCTTGCCATCAAGTTGGCCCTCGAGGAGTGGCGTCATCTATTGGAAGGCACCTCTGTACCTATCACCATCCTTACCTACCATAAGAACCTCGAATACATCCAGAATCTTAAAAGGTTAAATCCCGGTCAAGCACGGTGGTCCTTATTCTTTTCCCGATTCAACTTTGTTATCACTTATCTACCTGGTTCCAAAAACAAAAAAGCAGACGCCCTTTCCAGATCATTTGTGGCTTCCGATTGTATTATTCAAGATAAGGGCTCCATTATCCCAACCACTAAAATCTTGGCCTCTATATCTCCTCAACTCTGTTCCAAGATTCAAGCCGCACAAGACTCTGCTCCTCCAGACACACCCTCTGGCAAAATCTTTGTTCCTGTTTCACTTCGGAAAACTATCCTTCTTCAGACTCACGGTTCCAAGCAAGCCGGGCATCCCGGTGTTAACAAAACTTTTACTATTCTTACCCGTTCCCTATGGTGGCCCAAAATGAGAAAAGATGTTAAAGACTTTATTCAAGTGTGTACCAGCTGTGCTCAATCCAAATCTTCTAGAACCCTCCCCTGTGGTCTTCTTCAACCCCTCCCCATTCCGTCCAGACCTTGGACCCATCTATCCATGGACTTTATTGTGGAACTTCCGCCTTCCAAGAAAAACACGGTTATATGGGTGACAGTAGAACGCTTCAGCAAAATGGCCCATTTTGTTCCCCTCCCCAAACTACCATCTTCAACGGAGTTAGCTCAACTATTTATTTCGCATATCTTCCGCTTTCATGGACTCCCTTCTGGAATAGTATCTGACAGAGGTACTCAATTTGTTTCCAAATTTTGGAGAGCACTTTGTAAATCCATGAGCATCAAGTTACAATTTGCTTCGGCTTACGACCCACAGTCCAACGGGGCTACTGAACGCACTAACCAGTCTTTGGAACAATATCTTCGTTGTTACATTTCCTATACTCAGGATGATTGGGCTGACCTTCTGCCTTGGGCTGAGTTCAACCATAACAATTCACCTCATGCTTCTACTGGGAAATCTCCTTTTTTATGTGTCTTTGGGACGAATCCTAGATGTTTTCCTCAAGATTTTCTTTCCACACAAGTACATGCTGCCAATGACTCTGTAGCCCAGATGACCGCTATCTGGCATGCTACGGAAATCAGCCTTCAGAAATCTGCTTTGGTACAAAAAACTGCAGCAGATAGGAGACTTAGAGAACCCCCAGCTTATTCTGTTGGAGATAAATTGTGGCTCTCCTATGCTTATATTGACCTACGGGTTCCTTCCTCCAAACTGGGACCCAAATTTATTGGTCCTTTTCCTATCCTGGAATTAGTCGGTCCAGTGGCTGTTCGCCTCCAACTTCCTTCCAGCATACAGATTCCTAACATGTTTCATATTTCCCTCATCAAGCCAGTATGCTCTAATCAGTATTCCACATCTTTACTACCTCCTGTTCCAATTTCCGTTGATGGTCAGCAGGAGTTTGAGGTCGAGAAGATCTTGGACTCTAGATTCTTGAGGAGGTCTCTTCAGTATTTGGTCCACTGGAAAGGTTTTGGTCCAGAAGAAAGAGCTTGGATTAAATATTCTGATTTGCATGCTCCTCGTCTAGTCAGAGCTTTCCACAGGAGTTTTCCAGGGAAACCTGGCCCGTTGGGTCCTGTGCCCCCCCCCCGTAAGGGCCTGTTTTTCTACCTCCTCCATGTAAAGGTTGGCCACAATGGGTGAAACTGGAGATCCCATAGCACATCCGTGTTTTTGCTTATAGAACTTATCCCTGTATTTGAAATAGGTGGTATTCAGGCACAAGTCCAGTAAGGAACACACCTGTTCTGGGTTGAGATCAGTTCTGCTGGTAAGAATGCTGTCTTGGCCTAGCCGTTTTCTCACCATGTCAACAGCCTCCTTGGTGGGTATACAGGTGAAGAGAGATGTCACATCATAGGACACCATAGTTTCTTCTGCACTGAGTACTATATCTTTAATCTTGTTGGTGAAATCCTGAGAGTTCTGGATGTGATGCTTAGAACTTCCCACCAATGGTCCTAAGATGTTGGCTAGGTATTTTGCAACCTTGTATGTTACAGAGTTGATGCTGCTGACTATAGGTCTTAGTGGTGCCCCTTCCTTATGTATATTTGGGAGTCCATATATGCATGGATGTGCCTCACCAGGGTAGAGGCGATCTTTATGTGAACATAAAGAAACCAAGCCTAAATAGAAGTGGGGGGGTTCGACACCAACTGTCTGCCATGTACAATGCTGTTTTGACACAATTACCCTGGGCGTTCCTATAACACCTATTAGCCACTATTCAATCACGCCCTTAACACTTGGCTGTGATATGCTAATTGGGATTTTCCAGGGTACATAATTGCCACAGATTCTTGTACAAGTCATTCTGAATTGAGAAAGCCAGTCGGATGACTAGCGAAACGTCTTCAAGAATTAAACTTCAAGTCCAGTTGATCTAATTGAATAAAACAGATATGTTCAGTTCATTGCTACATACACATCATCTGGTATATGTGCAGCTCATTGCTACATACACATCATCTGCAATATGTGCTGTTCATTGCTACATACACATCATCTGCTATATGTGCAGCTCATTACTACATACACATCATCTGCTATATGTATAGTTCATTTCTACCTACACATCATCTGCTATATTTGCAACTCATTGCTACATACACATCTTCTACATGTGCAGCACATTTCTACAAACACATAATCTGATATATGTGCAGTTCATTAAAAGCCACCAGACGCGTTTTGTCCGCGTGTACGGACATCCTAGATGGCCCAAGATGGGAGCCATAGACGTATGTGCCTTATTGCTGACATGCTTTTGTAGGATGTATTTGGGTCCACTGCTGTTTAATATTTAGTATATGCATACAATATACTGGTATCTTGATTCAGGTAATAGCAACTCTAGAGGGATGTTTTAATGGATATGTGTGGAGTGTGATATTTTGGTGCTATCATATATTTTAATAATGAGCTAATAAACTTTTTTACATTTTTTTTACTATTTTACATTTACTATCATGTGGTCAGCGTTCCCCATTTTGGTCCATCTTTAGTTTTCTTTTTGTATGTTTACATACAGACACACCACATGCTATATGTTCAGTTCACCACTACATACACATCACCTACTTTATGTGCAGCTCATTACTACATACACATCATCAGCTATATGTGCAGCCCATTTCTACATACACATCATGTGCTATATGTTCAGTTCACCACTACATACACATCACCTACTATATGTGCAGCTCATTACTACATACATATCATCTGGTATATGTGCAGCCCATTTCTACATACACATCACATGCAATATGTTCAGTTCACCACTACATACACATCACCTACTATATGTGCTGTCCATTCCTACATACACATCATCTGCTATATGTGCTGTTCATTGCTACATACACATCATCTGCTATGTGCCGTTCATTGCTTCATACACATCATCTGCTATATGTGCAGCTCATTACTACATATACATTATCTGCTATATGTGCAGCCCATTTATACATAAACATCACATGCTATATGTTCAGTTCACCACTACATACACATCACCTACTATATGTGCAGGTTATTACTACATACACATCATCTGCTATATGTGCAGTTCATTGCTACATACACATCATCTGCTATATGTGCTGTTCATTGCTACATACACATCATCTGCAATATGTGCTGTTCATTGCTACATACACATCATCTGCTATATGTGCAGCTCATTACTACATACACATCATCTGCTATATGTGCAGCTTATTTCTACACACATCACTTGCTATATGTTCAGTTCACCACTACATACACATCACCTACTATATGTGCAGCTCATTACTACATACACATCATCTGCTATATGTGCAGCCCCATTTCTACATACACATAACATGCTAAATGTTCAGTTCACCACTACATACACATCACCTACTATTTGTACAGGTTATTACTACATACACATCATCTGCTATATGTGCAGTTCATTGCTACATACACATCATCTGCTATATGTGCAGTTCGTTGCTACATACACATCATCTGCTATATGTGCTGTTCATTACTACATACACATCATCTGCTATATGTGCTGTTCATTACTACATACACATCATCTGCTATATGTGCAGCTCATTTCTACATACATATCACATGCTATATGTTAGTTCACCACTACATACACATCACCTACTATATGTGCAGCTCATTACTAATACACATCATCTGCTATATCTGCAGCCCATTTCTACATACACATCACATGCTATATGTTCAGTTCACCACTACATACACATCATCTGCTATATGTGCTGTTCATTACTACATACACATCATCTGCTATATGTGCAGCCCATTTCTACATACTATCACATGCTATATGTTAGTTCACCACTACATACACATCACCGACTATATGTGCAGCTCCTTACTACATACAACATATCTGCTATATGTGCAGCCCATTTCTACATACACATCACCTACTATATGTGCAGCTTATTACTACATACACATCACCCTACTATATGTGCTACATACACATCATTAGCACTGAAGGGGCTGCACAGATGGTACCATACAGTTTTTTATAGGTGAGCCATGTAGTACAAATTTGGAAATACTGTTCCTGAGAATTGTGACAGAGTACACGGTACCACCAGAATTCCATTCATGTTTGGTTGCCTTTGGGATGTATTATTATAGATTTATACAATGATGGAAAGTCTCCAGGCAACCGAGGGAAGTGCTCTGTATAACGGAGGATCCTGAGAAGATTAACCAAACCAGCAAGCCAAGCTAAATCCCCAGTATATTATTACAGGAAGCGATAGTACATGACAACACATTACAGTAATCCTGATTGGTACACTGTAACTTTGGCTCTCCCAATGAGATTTCCGACCCAGTTACACAAATTTTCCCAACTTCCGGTTTCGTATCTAAAGCGCTATTGGATAAACCCACTGCCACTTCATGAATCGTGCTTGTGATTGGTTGGATTCTCCGGTTTCCAGGTGTCGCGGTAAAACTGCGTTACCACGTCAGTGAAGTTTACAGGGAAGGCTTAAGCCGGTTTTCTACCAGGGGTCTGGATGTCAGAGCAGTCTGTGCGGTCGCTTATTTATTTCTATTCGGTGAATGGGAAAACCCGAGTGTCTAAGGCGAGCCGCTGTTAATCGTATTTGTAGGCTCCTGAAAAGGATCTGGATGTAAAGCCAACGTCACCACCGCTGCCTAGGCCGCCATTTTGGATCCAGGGGTCAGTTCCAGTGACAGGTAATTGGTGGGATGTTGTTCCAGCTGATGCACTGTGGAGCGTTCTCTCTTGTTAGCTGCCAAAATACATCTTAACCAGAAGGCAGTAACCTATATTATATAAAATAGAACTTTTATTGCGTGAAGTGTATATAAATCTTTAGATTTTTTTTATATGCAAATAAGGAATGGAGACTTCTGGATAATTTCCATGTTTCCATGCTTTCAGGAAAACTATTCCTTTAAAATGGTTTTTACAGCAGTCCACAAGCTAAATGCAAAACCAGGGCGCCAACTGCAGTCCGGTTTTAGCTTTATTGAGCCATCATCAGTGTAGTGCAGGCCTCTGGTTTTGCAGGGTGAAGCGCTTATAGACAGACGTCACCAGGGCCGGATTTACACCTCCGGTGCCTGTAGGCCCAACGAGCCTGGCGCCCTTAGCCCCACCCCTAAACACAGACCACATCCCTAAACCACACCCATTTTCTCTTTTTTGGGGGGACGAAAATAGACTATAAAGGGTTTGGATTGGTGGGAGGAGATTGACAGCCGCCCCTCCAACCTCAGGCGCCCCTAGGCACGTGCCTAATGGTAAATACGGCCCTGGAAGTCACTAATACATTAAATAAAATAGGGAGAGAATAAGGCTTCACAGCTCCCCTTGATTTTTATAATAATAATTAATTTGATTTATACATGACATTTTGGCTTTATTAGGGGTTGGGTAATTATTAGTAATGTTTGTAGTATCTAAGATGTTTTCACATGTGTTAATTGATATTAAATCTGAAATTTATTTAACATAGAATTTTGGTCTGAAAGATATTTTACCCGAGATCCCACAAGAAATTGCAATGTGTTCCTGTGCGCTTTGCGTTTGCAATTTTCGCATTCGTGCTAGATTGCAATGCATGCAATATGCACCAAAAATGGTGATTGCGTGCATTATGATGTAGTCAGTGAGGCCAGCTACCACATTGGCAAAAACGAAATCCCAATCACAGCAATGGGCCCTAGCCCTGATTAATAGTTCAGAAGCTCTTAAACTGTGGTCCAAAAATGACTTAAAGTTAATTGCTTTCCTGAGTATTTTCGCAATTTACTTTAATTATTTTAGTTTACATAGTTTTAAAGACATTTACATTTTTATGTATGATATGGTATCAGCATCCCTGTGTATCCTCCTCCTTATGGGCCCCCATTGCCCCTCCCTTTGCAACCCTCTGTGGCCCCTCCCACTCTTTTAGTCACTGTAACTTGATCTCTTCCTGGTTTCTTCTAATTTCTCCTGTACTGAACATGTGCCAAACGCAGATTAGGAGGAACAAGTATTTGTGACCGCAGATTCAAAACCTCCCACCCCCTAACTTTCTGATCAATGATTTCTTCATATCTTGGGTTGTGCAGCATGTAGATAGGTGGTTGATGGCTCATCTTAAAGGTAGGAACCTGGCCTAAAATTATTTTAGCAGTTCCCCCCCTTAAATGAGTTCCACATGCATTTTTACCTAATTCCTAAGCTGACATACACCTCTGAAAGTATATATTTTTTTAACTTCTATTTCTCTCCCAGTAGGACAGACATGTTGGGAAGTGTACACTAGGTGACTTTATTGGTCATGTTTTTGCAATGTTCTGACAATCGCCCAGACAGATCATTTTGCAATCTACATTTGAATATTGAATTGACCTAATATCGGGGTAGTGTATGGCCAGCAAAAATGTGAAATAAAAAGAGAAAGAGGGTGCAACTATAATTACCCATGATTGAGGACACTATAGCTGTCCGAAACGCATCAGGGGAATCCCCAGTTTTACCTCCTGTTTGCTATACACCATCTGAAACATTTTAACAAAGATGTAAAATAAAGATTTTGATTTTAAATGCTCATGAACCATGGGTGCTGCAGCTCTCTTTTTCACTTCAAGGGAAAGATCATTCTCCAGCTTTGTTAGCACATGGCGTGTGGCCATGCGATCGCTGAGGAAAAGAATCGGAGCCACCATTGATGCTTTGATATACTATATTAGATAAATAGTCAAAACATTAAAATCCCTTATAAAAGCCACGCTAACCAAAGAAATGAGTTAGCTTGGCATTCAAATGACTGCACCACCAGTAACGATGCAATAAAGCTAAAGCTTATAGCTGTTTGTTTTAACTTTTATAGCAGTTTTGCAGTTTTGACACTTGTACCAGAATATTTACTTTATTTTAGCACTCGGACAATAGATTTAATGCAGAACAAATATACATTCAGTAAATTAGCATTGTTTTACTGAATGTGTATTTGTACTGCATGTATTGACGAATGGCAAAATAAAAGAAATATTCTGGCACAAGTGTCAAACCTTAATAATAATTAACTAATATAAATAGTGCACATTTAATTTTCTTACCACCAATTTTTCCTGTCCCACTCCATCTAGCTACTTTTTGATGCCCCCGGCTGGAAAAAAAACTCTGGGGAGAACACTGTTTTCCTTTAGGGAAATTAGCTTAACCTGTTTAATAATCTTGAATTTTCTATTGAGCTTACTTGGTATGGCAGACAGGGATAATGTTAAAATTTTTAACCCATCTCTGTAGTGGATATATTGCTACTAGTCACATGGTAGAAATCAGCTTTTAGTTCTCCTTTAGGACTAGGCCACACTAGTGCGTTTTTGCCACGTTTTGCACTTTGGAATCTGCAATATAATGTGTAAATTATGGGAAGTAGGCCCTACTGTGTGCAGTGCGTTCCGTTGCAATTTTGTAATGCGTGTAAACACTATTTTTGGTCCGTTTCTGTCAAAAGCGCACTTAAAACAAGTCTATGGAAGTGCGTTAAAAAGCAGACAAAAATCAGTAGGCCATGCGATTTTTTTTTTTAAGGGCATGTCCACAATATGATTTGAAGGATCCCCCCAAACCCCATATGCGTGGTACTCACACTGTCTAAATATATTCCAGGCTGAGAACATCCACAGCCGCGGGCTCCGCCATACTCTGCTGCTGCAACGTGCCCTTTACATCTTGTGCAGTAGCAGTGAAGGCTTGATCGTGATGGCTGTGTGTCTCTGTCATGGCCATGAAAGGCATGGGTGGGTTGTGGCTCTTGTATGTCGGATTGCTCAGCCTGTGAACATATTTAGACGTGTGACTACCATGCTTATGTGGTTTTGTGGGGTCCTTCAACATAATATTAAATTTGTACAGATGGGGTGGACATGCCCTTTAAGGTGCATTTTTACCCACAATCCCCTGGGAAATGCAAGCACAAACACATGTAAAAGAGGATACAAGCGGACACAAGCACATGGCAAAGCGCATAGAAACATACACTGCTTTTTTGTGCGTTGTAGTATGGCCTCATCCTTAAAGGGTATCTCCACTCGTTTTTATAAGTTTTGGTAAACCAGTTCTATTGAAGAACGGGAGGTAAAGGAGCTGTGCCTTAGACCAAGCGCTGTGTCAGACCAAGCGCCGGGGGAGCGAGCGAGCGGGTAAGTTTCTTAGCTTGTCACCAGTCTCCTGTGTGTTCTATTGAAGAACGGAAGGTAAGGCACAGCTCCTTTACCTCCCGTTCTTCAATAGAACTGGATTACCAAAACTTATAAAAACGAGTGGAGATACCCTTTAAATCAGATTCATTTGTATTATGTAATTTATTTATAAGCAGTGCTGATTTGTTCACATTGTGGGGTTAACGTAAGTCTTTTCATTGCATGGACTCACGGGTAGCCACCAGAACATTGTCTATAAGCCGTACTGGGTGATCGAAATACTCACTTTTACCTCCCAGACAGTTGTAGGTAGCAGCAATAATTTACTAGTATAGATGTCCTTTATGCGCTGTTGACGGGCTATGGCTGCTTCAAAGAATAATGTGTAAAAGGGGATAAAGTGATTAACTCCTGAGCTTCATTATGCCTGGCATAGAAAACAACCTTTTGTGTGTTAGTAAAGAAATACAATATTTGTTATGTATGGGCAAATACACATTTCTCTTGTTGATCTGTCTTTCTTGTTCACTGCCCCCCCCCCCCCAAAAAAAGAAAATTGGCATGCAGGTAGAGCACACCAAACAAGCTGAAACTGCAATACTCATAATTGTTTGTACATCGAGATATCCTTCTGGGTCTTCACCCCATGTTCACGGCAGCTCTCAGTCGCAGCCAATGTCTGCAGAGTATTCACAGAGGCTTGTCTTCTGAGTGCTGTGAAAGCTCAGTAAAAATTCTCTCAGCCTTTCAAGTGCACATAAAAAGAGGCAGAAAAGACTGTAAAGGATATCTTGGCATACAAGCACTTATGAGACTTGTAAGTATTGTGATTTTAGTTTTTTGGGGGGTGCCTTACTTGCATGCCAATTTTCATTTTCGGTATGGTAAGTATATTTAAATTTTTTTTATCAGTCTTACTTTCTCGTATAGCAAAGAGTCTCACACCTAATAGATTTCAGTGAGTTCTCATTTCAAGTGTATCAACAATTGGGATATTACAAAAATGTGGATCTAGATTCAGGACTTTAAGGTAAGATATCTGGACTCGGGAGTGTTGTGGGGGAAAGGTAAGTATTATAAACATAGAGTTGGAGGTGGGGGGGTTGGTTGGGGGAGAGCATGCTTATTAAGACTGTTTAACTAAAGTTAATCAATTTTTCAAAAACCTGGGAGATATTTGTACAATCAACAGAATTTTTTCAACCTGACTGATTAAAATTTAATTTGAAAAAAATCGCATTTTTTGATTCTACACTCAATCAATCACTTTTTTGATTTTTTTTTGGTTGTTTGAATGCAAAAAAAGAATCTATTTTAAAGGAGATCACTAGCTACTATAGAAATGCTGCAGGGGGAGGGTACTAAAGTTAACCTCTGAATCTTAGCAATGCACATCTAAATATGTTGGAAGGTATGCATCTGCTCAAAAGCTTCAGTGTGTCAAAAAAAACTGATGTATCCCACCTCTATTGCATTTTTGTGGAGATAGTAACTGGCACAGAGGATCAGTCCAGCTCCACATTTTTGTAATAAGCCAATCCAGCACCAGAAGTGCAGATACTATAAGGATGATTAAATAAGAAGCGCGACACTCAGATGTTACTTTTTAACTCTCTGACTATAGTATGAGAACATCTGGTTTGTTGTTGCTAAATAAGAACATGGGGAAAAATATTGGATGTCTTGTTGAATAAGGCCCATAACTCTTCAGAATGCAGAAATAACATAAATCTACTATTTACAAATGATAAAAAAGAACAAGGCAATAAGACGTTGTAGGTGAGAGAGAGATATTAAGGTGAGTGAAAAAATTGTGTACATGCCCTTTTAAAATCTTGTCTGACTGGCTCCTGTAAATTCTCTACCAAATATTAACTAATATTTTAGTTCAGTTGGTAGTGGTTTACACACGCTTTTTAGGATTCTTATAAAACTTTCTTGTTTACCTTGTTCTTTTGAAACCTTAATTCATTTAAGTGCATTACTACATTGTTTGTTCTTTGTTTTAGGGCTATGAAAATGGACAAGAATATCTACATAGTTCAGGGTGAAATCAGCACTGTTATTGGTGCCATAAAACGCAATTCACGATGGAGCATGCACACTCCTTTGGTAATTTTTAGATTTTTTTTCTTTTGCTTGTACTGGAAGATGCTGGAAATTACACCACAGCTCTTGTCCTTGGAAAATGGTTTCTATATTTTAACCAAATATCTGTTTTATTATAAAACATTAAAATGTAATCTAAGTTCTGTTTTTGTATACCTTATGAGTTCATTATGACAATTTTTCTTTTTATTAAAATGTAACTATGGTCTCCAATTCTTCCAAACTAGTAAGAATTGTATAAAAAGTCTTCCACCGTAGCTTCAAAATAAAACCTAAATCCCATCTCTAGATAAAATTAGTGAGAAGTTATTGCTGGAAAGGTTCAGCAATATTACTTCCTGCTTGAAGACTTCCTGTTTTCAGCCATGTGACCAGCGGGTAGTCATGTGACCAGCCTCTGTCTGCATTAATAGGCTCTCCTTCTCAACTGTCAATTTTTTCCCCCAGGTACTTCCTGATTTCCCCAGCATTCTCCCTGGGGAGGATGGGCAGAGGTCTGGTGACCTACTGGAAGCAGGAAGTTTAAAAATTCACCCCAATGTAATTTCTCACAGGCTCCAGCCATTTCATTTTAAAGGAAATACTGCAGGCTTTCATTTAACCCTAACTTGTTTTGAGACCACAGTTGCCCTTTTAAGTGTTTATTTGGTTGATGTATGAGTACGGGGTGGGCTCAGTGGTTAGCAGTGATGCTTTGCACTTTTGGGTTTGAATTCACACTTGGACACATCTGCAAGTTTGTATGTTTTACCTGTGTTTGTGTGGGTTTCCTTCAGGCACTCAGCTTTCCTCACAATCATACCTAAAGGTGGCCATACACTACAAAATGTTATTACGATCGTAATTGCAATCTTAACAAAGACCAATTATTTGATAGACAGACATACAATGTTTATTGAACGTAGATGTACCATACAAATTGTTCGACATTAAATTATTTGGGCGATTATTGTCTTATGTCGTCTATTGTTAGGTTACATTACATATAATTGGAACTTCAAAAAATACTATGAACATGTAAAGGGTAACCGGCCCTTCCATCGTAGCTTCAAAATAAAACCTAAAAACCTTCTGCTTGCAGTGCAAGCAGAAGGCCGGGCCGGACGTCGGAGGAGAGGGGGAAGGTAAGTAAACATCGGGGCACTTTCTTAAATTTATTTTATAGCGGTTGGGGCTGGGGGAAGGTATACATGCCCTTTAAGTCTTAACTGAGCATGCTGCTCCCCCGGGGCAGACAGGTGGGGCAGAGGTCAGGTGATGTCATTCAACCTACTGGAAGCAGGAAGTTTAAACATTCATCCTAATGTAATTTCTTACAGGCTCCAGCCAGAGATGTGATTGTTGGCTTATTTTAAAGGAAATACTGCAGGCTTTCATTTAACCATAACTTGTTATGAAACCACATTTGCCCATTAACAAATGGACTTAAAAAAAATAACTTTCCCAGTCATAATTTAGTATCGTATTTACGTCCCAATATCGCATTATAAGATCGGGAAAACATATAAAATTTTTGGGCCAATCAATGGAAATGTCTACTCGCATGTCAGATTGATCGTAATATCGGCCCAGTGTATGGGCACCTTTAGACATACTGATTATGTGCGATATAAACTAATTCGATTGTAAGCTTTATGGGGAAGAGCTGGAACTAATGGATTAAATTATTGTAAAGCGCTGTGGAATATTTAGAACTATTCAAGAAATGAAATACTTACATCATGAAAAATGGTGGAAAGGAAGTTGCTTTTTAAAGCTAAACTAAAGTTGCAAGACAACATTATCCTAATGGAGAGAGAACATTCACAATAGTACAGTAAGTTGTGTCTCACTTCTCCCTTTGCTTAATACTGCAGACATACAAAAAATAGAATTCTAGTGCACAAACAATTCTAATTGCATATTGGCTACCTCCATAAGGTTGCTGCTACAAACAGCCTGCTAAACCCTAGATAAATAAAAGCAATTAGTTCAATAAGTTGGCCAAATTATTTTAAGCCCAGTCACCACATCAAGGTTGCTTTCTTTGACTGGGTCCTAACTTACTGGTACTTGCCTTTTTGGCTGCATGAGCTGACAGCTTCTCCTGTGTGGCCTGGATGCTTGAAGCTGACTCTCTAGTTTAAAGTACCTTGCTCAAACGAGCACATGACCTAACTCTGGGTGGAGTACAATTTCCCAGAATGCTTGGTCAAACCTTCAATGTAACACACAATATATAGAAAATTGGGCTGTTGTACATCCATATGTACAACTAGAGACCAAAAATATAATACATACAAAAAATAGAATTCTAGTGCACAAACAATTCTAATTACATATTGGCTACTTAATACTGGAGTCAGGGGTCGTAACCAATAGTTGCATGGCTAAAGTTTGATTTCTGAAGTTTAGGTCCCTATCAGTTTGTTCATCCAAGCTGCGTTCTTGGTTGGAGATGTGTAAATCTGTCCCCCACTCCTAGTGGTATTTATTGATAGTTTTTATGCTGAAAGGAGCTGACCTCCAATAACAAGAAGCTCAGTTTTGTCAGCTTACAGTTTCCTCCAGTTATGCAATCTTGTAGCTAGGCTAAGTAAGTAATTAATTAATTAATTATTCCTGTAAAGTAAGGCAACCCCCTCAACCATAAATGCTAGGTTTAAAACAGCCCATATATGCCCTTGCTTACCGGCAGAGGGACCCAACATAAGAGGTCACGTAAGTGCATATCCGTGATTGGCTGAATCTCAGCCAATCACAGACGCGGCTGCATGTCCGTTCACGGAAGTAGCAAAAGATGAATGATGGTGGGTTATCTTCTTTATCCAATGTTCTTTACCCTTATTATATGATTATTCACACAGCTTTTCATAAGGCCAGTTTTGTTAATGATCAGAAGCTTGTGTTTTTATGAATTTATCTGCTCATGGGCATGTCAGGGAGGATCGCTGCCTGGAAAGGAATACCCAGTAAGTGATTATAAACACACTGATTCAATATTGATCCCCTAGACTGAACATTGTCATCTTTTGCTTTGTCAATAGATTGTTACTCTGAGCATACATTGACAAGTACTCTGTAATTTCCATCAAGGGCTAATACATCGTAGGATAATTTTTGGTATTTATTTCCAATCGTTTTTTAGCAAAAATCACTGTAATCTATTGAATATATCTGTCAATAATGGATAATCTTAAATAAAGGTGCCCAAACTCTACCAGGGAGATTCACCCGAGCTGCACTTGCTCTGGGTCTACCAGAGGTTGCATGGCTCTGAGTGAATCTCCTCTACACAGCCACTGGTAAATAAGCTTGCGGCAGCTGTGCGAATATCTCTTCCGATACATTGCTGTGGCAGTAAAGCACAATGCTACAATTGTTAAGTTTGTTTCATTTTTTGTTTTTTCTAGGATGAGAAACAAGACCCTCTTCTACATAGCTTCAGTGTCCTGAAGGAAGTATTAAATAACATTAAAGGTAAGTATATATTTTTTGATATGAATGCTATTCATTGTATACAGTAATAGGATTTTGACACCAAGATTGTAGCTGGATGTGGATTTTAGCGTGCAGTATATAATTGTTAGGAATATATTTATTTTACATCTTTTGTTCAACAAGACAGGAACCTAGTTTAAAGAAGTGATATACACTGGTTCTTATAAATATATAAATATGGATTTTACACACTGTAAGACTTTATATATCTATATGGAGGCATGTCTACCCCATAATTAATTTTTTTCTGTAAACCCCCCCCACCCCCGTGAATATCTTATGTTTGTTTTACAAAGATGCATTCCAGAGGAAGAGTATTCTTATTTGTGTTAAATGTTACCACAGCTAAAATATATTGGTATAACCCTGTGACACTGATTTTCAGCTGAAAGATAAATTATTTTTCTTCTTGAAACCTTGATTTTTTCTTTAAAGGGAAACTGGTGAATACATATATGCCTTAACAAAGGAAACCTTTAAAACAATCCCTACTTTTATAAACGGTGGTTTAGTTTATATAAGTAATGTCTGTAGTTATTGAAAAGCAATCATATTTAACAGAATGTGCAATTTGCTGATCTGTAAATACTTTAAAATATGACCCGTTGTCAGAAGTAAAAGCTGCAAGACTGACCCATTCACTTTTGCGTGTGGCAGGGAGAGCTGGCCTGTATGTTCCATGTTGAGGACTTATGGAGATGGGCAATATACATCCTATTTTTTTTTTATAGATCTGATATATTTTCACCGAAATTTATTTTTTTATTTTTGCACATTGATTAATACAAAGGGCTTCCTATGTAAAGCAGATGGGTCAAAACAAAAGCAGCAAAAATCTCTCCGTTTTTGGTTTAGTTGGTGTATTGAAAAATGATACATTTCAGACTTGTATTGTTTTCTCCTGCATATAGTGTATATACTATTGCTGCTTATCTTGTGGAAACTGTTTTTGTCAGAAGCAGTTCTGTGTTGAGTATGTCTTATGCTATTGATAATAATAATGGCAATCTGTATTAACATGTTTTATTTTATCCTTGATTCTTCATTGTTTTAGATAAAAAAGCAATCTTCTCAAAAGATTCTCTTGTATTCTGAGCTGCTTGCAAGTTTGAAATTTGATTATTTATATTCTACTTCCCGACCCTGTGTGTGACTTGTATTTGATCAGGTGTAACAAGAACAGTCAGAGTCATGCCGTGCCCTTTAGAATTGTCAATATTATGTACCTTCCCTTTTTTTTCCCCTTTGGGCTTGTAGAGCTGATTTGTGATTTTTGGATTCTCCTCTGAGCCTGTAATATAGTTTGCTCATTATTTAACAAAACCTAGATAATGAGCTGAGAGTGGTAATGTAAATGTTAGAATTTGTTGTAATAGAAATTCATTTTTGTTCTCTCGTGCTCATGGAAACGGTTTCTTCCGTGTCATTTACCAATTTTTAACCCCATTCCTGGTGGGCTGCTGTGTGTGTACAGAGTGATGTTACTTAAGAATTTAATAAATACGTAAAAAAAGTGTATTTACACACACATATATTTAAATAGGACATATTTTGCAAGGCCATTGAAAACTATAAACAAATAAAAATGCTTTGTATACATTAACAGTTTAGTTACCTTTCACCACTGTAAAGCTGGCCATACACCAATGCAACATTGATTGTAATGTCAGGTAGAGCACCATTTGTACCTGCTGATGTTCACACAGCATTTTCCAGCTGGATCATGTTTGCAATCATAATATTGATAGAAATGAATGACTGCAAAACGATCAGGCCAGGTGTTTGTCGGAACATTGCAGGAATGTCAGAAGGTTAAAAAAAAAAATGGATGTTGGATAATTAAAGCTATATTAATACATATGTTTGGTCGATCATACTGAAATGTTGGTGGTGCAACATAAAATCCTACAGACTACCACTATGGCTACCAATCCCCCTCCTCTGGGTCCTATTGCAGACTTGTCTCAATACAGCTGATGAATTGCTGTGTCGGAAGGAGGAAGACTGAGAGAGGCTGTCAGTAGCTGTCCGCTGCATAATAGCTGGTATTTCTTACACTGAATATCGCAGGTTGTAAGATGCAATAAAAAGAGAAGTTATTTTAAAAGATGTTATATTAATAAGTTTAGTGACCCTTTAAAGGGCTCCTTTTTTGTTTGATTGACCCAAAGTGTTTGATTATAGATTTTAAAAGCTTTTTTTAATTTTGCTTAGTCAGGTTGGAAAATTTCTGTCAATTGTGCAAGTATCTAACATGTTTTTAAGAACATTTTTATTCATTTATTGATCATTTTTAATTGTATTTGCTGGAAAATCTGTTGTGAATCACATTGGTAAAGAACCACATTCAGGAATCACATTATTAAAGAATTGCATTAAAAAATAATTAAAATTAGATTCCTTTGTGTGGCTCTGTGTTCTTGATTTAGTCAGAATTTACAACAGTCAGAATTTATAAAGATAGAACACCGTTTGACCATGTATGGATAGCTTAAGTAAAGGATGCAACTGAATGTAACTTGAGGCCATACTTTCTTTTAAACATTGCTTGCTACAGCTCTCTGTTTACAGAACAGTCATTTCATTGTTATTGTATTTTAAAAAGTTGTCAATATCCTGTCCTAGAGAAAAAGTAGTTTGCCATATTGGTCCATTATCAATAGTAAAAGAGAAAACTGCCTTTTGACATAAAGGGCATCTATAGTGAAATTTACACATTGCTCCAATACAGACATAAAAAAGGTTAGTGTATGCTGCCTTATTCCCACCTGGCTCCATGTTTGCACACAGTCCGATTTACTGCAGAACTCCCCCTCCCCACTCTGGTCATTCCCCGTTCATATTATCCAGCTGTAAACCAAGCCTGTGAAACAAGCCGCTCATGCTCATTAATCCTCCTACATGTCACTTTAACCTTTTTTTTAACAAAATAAAAACCCTCCGTATGTAAGCCTGTAGAGAGGAATTCTCATTGTTCTGGAGATACTTGCTACACAAGGAGTGGGAGTTAGGAGAGACCAGAGTCCTGCCTTATCACTGCAGCCCGATTTCCCTTTGACAGGCAATAAATTGTGGAAAGCTTCCCTTTACTTCTGTTTTTAACCCATTATTTGCCAAGCATTTTAGTGAGCAGGAAGGAGTCATTGGGAGACTTGCTGTAAAACTTCTGTAAGACTACACCCTACACCAGCATTCTGTTAGGGGATTCGATTGACCGCTCAAGCAGGAGTGGTGTATTGGAATCTTGACTTCTTTTAACTTGTATAACTCAGGACACTGAAGGAAATAAAGGTACTCTGGAGGTTGGGGGGAATTGTAGAACACATAGAAAAAAACCCAATCATTTTCCCAATATAGTAACATATAGTTGCTCTTTAAGCTACTTTTCTTTTCCTGGACATGGCAGTGGACACTAATGGGATAATCCACTATCAGATTAGGTATAAATTGTTCTAGATCTTGTAGTTTTAAGCGTGACCCAGATTATCGGGGAGAGTATGTAGTGTCTTGTTCCAGGAAAAGTACGGAATATATGAAGACCTTTTCGCAACTCTTGGTAAGATTTCCCCCAAGCAGTAGTATAGTATTTGAGGTTGAATAAAGACATACATCCATCCAGTCCAACCCATCTAGCAATATCCTCATTTCCTGCCTAACTGTTGATCCAGAGGAAGGCAAAAAAAAACCACCAAATTTATGAAGGGGGAAAAAATTCCTTCCTGACTCCAAGTCCAAGTGGCAATCGGAAATTTCCCTGGATCAACTCTACTTTATGTATCAATACCAGTAACTTGCAACATTCCTTGTTTGCAGAAACTCATCCAGCTTTTTTTTGAAACTGACCAATGAACCTGCCATAACAACGTCCACTGGAAGACAGTTCCATAGCCTTACCGTTCTCACAGTGAAAAACCCTTTCCGAGCTTGAAGCCTAAACCTTTTTTCTTCAAGTCTTAAGGGATGTCCTCGTGTCCTTTGACATGTTCTATTGGTGAACAATGCCCCAGATAGTTTATTGTATGGCCCGTTAATGTATTTATACACAGTAATCATATCCCCACGCAAGCGCCTTTTCTCCAGAGTACATAATTGTAACTTTTCCAGTCTCTCTTCATATTCAAGCTCCCCCAATCCCCTTATTCCCCTCTCTGTCTACTCCCCCTCAAGCAGTGACGGGCTGTATACAGAGTCCGAGCATTGTCAGTTGAAAGGACTTTAAATGAAGTGCTGACATCCTGTTGACCCCTCCCTTCCAGAGCTAGACTGCAAGCAATCAAAGTGTGGAATAAAGTAGCAATATGCTGAAGGGAGGGGCAGAGGGGGAGAGAGGAGGACAAGTGGTGCTGAGATTCTTTACAAGTAAGTTACTGAACTCTGCCTGTTCTCTAACTTTGCTAATTGTTATTTACTTTTTACCTAAAGTTCATATCTCTCCCCTGCTTAGCTGAGATCATAATCACTGAAGAGAGAGTCAGTGTAACAGCAGCTTGTAGTGAGACCTTCACAAACAGTGACACTGCTTGTTGTCCTGTTACATTTCAGTTGCTTTAGTCTATATATTTCATAGATTGCACTGTGTCTTGTTTGGTATATAGTCTGTATTACTGTATTATATATACTGTATTAGTGTTCCATTTGAGTCACTGGTTTTGTATGTATATAAGATTTTTTTGACTAAATGTTGCACATGGTACATATAGTGTGGGTGAGAGAGTGTGTGACAGTACTGCAGGGGAGCTTTGGATTGTGTGGGTCTGTGCCTTTGAGTGACAGATGAGGTGTAGCAGCTCCTAAAAACCACAGCATTTTCAAAGGCTTATATCTCGGGGACTATGTAGAATTTAAAGAAACTAAAGGTACCCTGGTGGATGGGATGACTTATAGGATACATTAGAAGAAATTAAAAAAAAACAATTTTCTCACTATAATTGCCCTTCTCTGAACCCTTTCCATTTCAAAGATGTCCTTTTTGTACACAGGATTCCAAAATTGCACTGCATATTCCAAATGAGGCCTTACCAATGCTTTGTAAAGAGTGAGAATTACATTTTCCTCCCTTGAATCCATACCTCGCTTTACACAAGACAATACCATGCTGGCTCTGACTGTTGCCTCCTGGCACTGCTTGCTACCTTTAAGTTTGTTATCCACCAAAACTCCACGATCCATTACCAACAGGGATTCACTTAACACAGAGCCATTTATAGTATAAGTAGCACAAGTATTTTTAAGTCCAAAATGCATCACCTTACATTTATCAACATTGAATTTCATCTGCCACTTAGCAGCCCAATGTGATAATCTATCTAGATCCCCTTGCAACGATTGCACATCCTCTGAAGTTTTTAATGGTCGACAAAGTTGTGTGTCGTCAGCAAACACAGAAACCTTGCTGACAATACCCACTTCCAAATCATTAATAAATAGATTAAATAGAAGCGGCCCCAACACAGAACCCTGTGGCACCCCACTTAGCACTTTAGTCCATAATGATGAAGCCCCATTAACAACTACTCTCTGCATCCTATTCTTTAACCAATTTTCTATCCATGTACAAATGTGACTCCCCAGACCAACAGACCTTAGCTTATTCATTAGTCGCCTATGGGGGACTGTATCAAAAGCCTTTGCAAAATCCAAGTAAACTACATCTACTGCTATACCAGAGTCTAAATTTCTACTTACTTCCTCATAAAAGCCAAGCAAGTTAGTTTGACAAGATCTATTCCTCCTAAATCCATGCTGGTTACTACTTATAATGTCAGTCCTTGAAACATACTCTAGAACATGTTCCCTTATTAAACTTTCCAGGATCTTCCCCACCACTGAAGTTAAACTTACAGGCCTGTAATTACGCGGCTGTGAACGACTACCCTTTTTGAATATTGGAATAACCTCAGCCTTTTTCCTATCCAGAGGCACACCAGCGGACATGAGGGAATCGGCAAAAATAAGAAACAATGGCCTAGATAAAACTGAACTTAGCTCCTTAAGTACCCGAGGATGTATTTTATCCGGTCCAGGAGATTTACTAATATTAACCTTATTTAGTTCTTTCTGTACCATATCCTCGGTTAACCAAAGTGAACTTGAATCCTGTATACCTTTATGCTACTATACTCTATGATATCTGTACTTGGATCTTCATAGTGTAACAGAGGAAAAAAAAATGATTCAAGACATTTGCTTTATCTCATCCTCCGTAACTAAAATTATCCCCATTAATAAATGGTGCCACATTCTCAATCCTCATCTTCTTACTATTAATATACTTAAAAAAGTGTTAGGCTTAGTGATGCTTTCTTCAGCTATCCTAACTTCATTATAATTTAGCTAGTTGTTGCTTTCTTACACTCCTTGTTACAGTTTTTATACTCCCTAAAGGCCTTTCCGTTCCCTCGGCCTTAAAGGTTTAAATGCCTTTTTCTTCCTTACCATGTGCCTCTTTACATCAGAATTCAGCCACATGGGCGCGGATTTATTTTTTTTTACATTTATTTCCCAAGGGTATAAATTTAAATGTGAACTGGCTTAAAATCCCCTTGAACACAGTCCACTTCTGTTCAGTACCTTTACCTGATAATACATTATCCCAGTTGACAATCTGAAGAGCTGCTTTAACCTGGGAAAATTGCTTTCCTGAAATTAAATGTCTTTGTTAACCCAGCGCACTTTTCCTCATAACAAGTCCAAATGCACTATTCATGGTCACTATCCTAAGCCTCAGTTATTTATATCTATAATGCGCTCCACAATGTTAGATATTACCAGATCCAACAGAGCTCCTTTTCTAGTAGGAACCTCAACCACCTGTAGAGAGAAAATTATCCTGCAGCAAATTCAGGAACTCATCAACTTTTTCTGTGATGGCAGTTCCACCACACCAATCCATGTCAGGGTAATTGAAGTCCCATAATGAGCACACTCCCCAAAATTGCAGCCCTTGCCAACTGCATATGAAGTTGAATCACCTCCTCTCTGCTAGCATTTGGCGGCTTATAGCAGACACCAACAATGACATTACCCCTTTCCTGTTGCCTAATTCCACCCATATTGCCTCCACTTTATCATCCTATCACATCTCTCTCTTGTTTACATTTGGCTTCAATTATTTTTTAACATATACACATACTCCTCCAGTAGTTTATGTACACCAATTTAGACTACAACAGCTAAACGTAATTTACTTACATTGTAAAAATCACACATGTGCTAAATCACAGCCAGTTAAAAAATGTCAGACATGGGGATCAGACTAAAATATGCCTGTGTGTACCAAACTGAGTTAATCATTCTCAACAGTCGTATTCAGTTACCAGAAGTAGGTTTCGATCTTTATATCTGCACTTGCATTATAAGTGTTTAAAGGGCAAGTCCAGCCCTAAAATGAAAACTTACATACAGGTAAATCACCCCCAAAACCCTAAACAGTAATAGTTTGAAATTTGAATTATATAAGTCTAAACTGAAATCCTGCACAATGTCCTATTGCCCCAGTTTTCTACTTCCTGGTTCTTCCAATAGCAACCGTTATCGATTTGACAGTTGACTTCACAGCCAATGACTGAATGTTAACCCCCTATCTGCCTATTCTAAGCATGCCCAGGCTCAGTACAATTTTCTAAATTGCTCAGTTTCCATGAGGCATCCAGAAGCATAGCAGGCATACAGTAATGAATTTATAGGACAAAGTAGGATACATCAACACATTTTAGAGGCCATTCTTTATAAAAGATGTTCTTATAAGGGTGGAGTTGTCCTTTAAGCACCCAGATACATTCACAATTTGTCATTTCATAGCTACAATATTATATATTATGAATAC
This sequence comes from Hymenochirus boettgeri, assembly GCA_019447015.1. NCBI lineage: Eukaryota > Metazoa > Chordata > Amphibia > Anura > Pipidae > Hymenochirus > Hymenochirus boettgeri. The sequence goes on along the minus strand of CM033475.1, from coordinate 75,705,412 downwards.
AATCCTATATAAAAAAAAGCCCATCTGTGCATGCCTGAGTCCGTGTGTGTGACTTTCAGCTTCTGCGCATGTGCGTGCGTAATCTCCCGAAGTAGGTTCATACTGGATGCTTACCTTAGAGGTGCTGACATGGAAATGGCAGAGTCTGAGAGGGGGAGTTTGTGGGCTTCTGCACATGGTCAGACGAGAGAGAGAAAGAGAGGCTTAACTGTCTAGTATGTATATAAATATACAATTGTGAAAGGAATTTGGTAATTTTCCCCCCTTTTCTTCCAAGCTTCCTAATGGCAGACCGTCTCCTGGCTGATGTGATTCCTCAAAAAAAAAAGTAGGGGTTCAAATGGTTGCTAGCCATGCTTGATAGCTGCAAGATGGTGCAGTCGGTCTGTATTTTTGATTGGCCGATCTGCCCATGATAATGTGGCCGCAGATAGACTGGATAGACTGCCTAATATCTCCAGGCATACATGGGTCGACTTGATCGGAAATATTGACCCATATATGCCAGGCTTAGAACTAGCTTAGATACCAGTTAACATTGCACACTGTGTGTTTGATATCAGCTTGCCTTGTATTGAATAAAAAAAGCTGAGTTGTAAAGCTTGGTCTCACAATGTATCTGCTATTGAATGTTTACCAGTTTTTCTTGTAGAAAGGAACTCTTGTGATGGGCAAAGCTAGGAGGTTTTAAAGTTTATCGGCTACAAAAGCTTTATTGAAAATGTAGCTAGAATGATATTTTCAATGGCTACCAATAATTCCACATTAAGTCATTCCTCTCAATCTGATTTAGAAGGCTGTTAAGCCTTCTACACATGCAAAATTGTTGTCCACAAGCATCTGGTGAACAGCCTACTGTTACAGGTGACAATCCTACGAGCTAGGCATTGCTCATCGACCTAGCAGGACAGGACATATCAGAAAGGACGTAAACATGTGTAAAATTGTTGGACATGTGCACACATTGTAAAGGCGCATCAGAACCTGTAAGAGGAAGCAGCACTAGAGTGTGATCACGGATAGGTTTCTTCCCTGCTCCTGTCTAAATAATTGAAGACCGGGAGGTAAGACCAAGCTCCTTAACCTCCTGTTCTTAAATTAAAGGGCATGTCCAGCCTAAAATAAACACTTAGATTAAAAATGTTTACCACCCCCCAGAAATTTGACAATTGCCAAACAGTTGTAGATATAGCAAAGGAAAAAGAGACCCTTCTTTCTCTATATAAACTGTTCCATGCTACTCAAGTTTATTAAGTGAGTGGAAAAAAGGAAGACCAGCGATACATATGTACCTTTTCCCCTTTTTTTTATGTGTCTCATTTATGAATAAGAGAACACTACTGCAGTAAGGGCTTTATATTCAATAAATTCTTTCATCCTTTACTGCTTTTTAAAAAAAAATCTAGCAAAATTATAATGCTTATATTACACACAGGAGAATAGCAATTGTAAAATTCAGCTGGTTCATAAACGTGATATTTACCTTACAATCTTTCATTAGCTTTTATTGATACAGTGTTCACTGTGATCAATATTAGTTCAAGGGTTTTCACGTGAGCAAAGCCCTGTGCTTTACAGACTGATTACTGATACAGAGTCTATTCTTTACTTACTTTCTGTACAGCAGGATTATTATAGTAAGCGTGTGGAAGAAAAATAAATGCAAAATCAGTGTCTCATTATCTTTTTAATAATTAGAATAGGTTAAAGGAGAATTCAAGTTAAAACCTAAATATGCCTAATTTAATTTTATTATTTCTAACTAGACAATAATTAAAACTCTTACCTCTAAAATCAGCAGCATATTGGAGACCTCATTTGCGAATTCTGCATCGGGTTTATTGCATTTTTTGATGCATGCGGCCCTCCTTCCTAGGGACTTAAAATTTGTTTTCTGATTGCTCAATGTCTACCAGTAGTTATTTGCAAAAGGTCCTCCTGCAGATTCATAAAAATGTTTTGTAGTTTACATCAATTCTGCACTGTAAATGCACTTAAAAATAGAAAAACGTAAGCTGGCCATACATAGATCAATATTTTGATGGTTTCAATCACTTTAAATTAGTAAAAATTGATTCCTGTTCATCCTGACTGATTAGACTGCTCATTGATTTTTGAACAGTTTATGATCAGTTTGCACCATTGTGCAGCAAATTGAGCTGTCTATGGCTAGCCTTGCATTGTATATTTATCCACTTTGAGGAATGTTGGCGATTTTGTTCATACATGGCAGATTCTGAATTTTATAATCTGCTGTGGGCCTAGACGTTCCTTTTATGACTAACTTTTCCATTATTCACTTGGCTGCATTGGTTGTTTAGAAGCCCCTACACTACTGTAATTACAATCGGCTTTTATTCTCACAGCAGAAACAATAATACTAATTAGTACATACAAACAGTACATATGTCGGCAAGGTATGGGGGAATTAAAAACATCCAACCACGATGCTGACAAACTGCTGCTGTCAGCAATCATGGTTGGTTTGTCAAGTGCAACTAAAAAGAAAGTTCAACCAGGAAGTTACATTGCTGAACCTTTCCAGCAATAACTTCTCACAAATTTTATCTAGATGTGATTTAGGTTTTATCTTGAAGGTGTGATGGGAAGCTTTTTATATTATTACTAGTTTTGAAGAATTTGAGACCACAGTTACCCTTTAAAATAACATATTTTTGGTATAGATGCCCTTTAACAAATATGTAGTAATGACATTAAAGTATATAGAAATGTAAATAACGCAAAATATATAAATAAAAAAAGTACTTGTATAGTCCCCACTCCTGTTTTGTAATGGTATCTTCAAAATGGATTGTTAAGCCACACCCCAGGAAGTTTTACAGGGAGGCAATGTAAGCTTACTAAGGAACATATTTCTCTTCCCTTTTAGTGTTGTAGCCAATGGTGTGCTTGTTAGTAGATTGACAGCAGTGTTAACGAATCAAAGCATTTTCTGAGGTGTTTAGGGAAGTAGGAAGTGTTAGAAGGAAGTTGCAAGACTTATGTCACTTCCTTTGTAAAACATGTGACAGTCTTAATAAAAACATTCTTCTCACTCTCACATAACTCCACCCCACCCCTCCCCATAGACAAAAAGAAGAGCTGCTGTTTGCTGGACAGGAAGGGATATCTGTATTTCACGGATAGGCAACCAGTAGATCTCCAGATGTTTGGAAACTACAACTCCCAGAATTCCCTAACTACAGAGTGCTTGTAGAGGAATGCTGGGAGTTGTAGTTTTCAACATCTGGAGATCTACTGGTTGCTTATCCCTGCTATATATGATAGGGGGAGCGAAAGGAAAACATTTCCATGCCCATTTCTCTGAGACAATAAAGTGAGTTTGTTAATGGTTTATTCCATTATTTAAGCAATAGAATCCAGTTTCTGTTTGCTAGACAGGAATTGGACATAAAGAATAAACTTTCTGCTAACAGAGAATGCCGGGAGTTGCAGTTTTCAAACGTGTGCATATTCTAACCCTTGGGTAGGAATTGCTTAAGTATGGGCTTTTAATGTCTGTAAGTCAAGGCTTTATTCCAGGATGTATGAAAAATAAATTTTCCAGCATTCTGTGCAGCCTGGGAATGCTGGGAGTTGTAGTTTTTAAACATGTGAAAAGCTGTCAGGTCAAATAGAAATGGGAGAGTATGTGTGTGTTCGATCATATTATGCGGTGGGATTGCCTGGGGACTTTCAGACTTATCCCGTTTGAGCCTCCCCCTGGATAGTTGCTGGGAGTGGAAAGGGAGAGCAATTTCAGAATGGATCCTAATACCTACTGGCTAAATGCATGTAAGTAGTCTCTCTACAGCTTAAAGGGGAACTGTGGTCTCCATACAAGTTGAATTTTAAATGAAAGGCCAGTTTCCTACCTTTAAAACGAGCCATCAAGCACCTATCTACGTGCTCCACAGCCCAAGATATAAAGAAATGACTGACCAGAAAGTTAATGGGTGGGAGGCTGACATGTGACATTCCTAAGGCTTCTCCTGCACAGTGCCGCCGGCACGCACAGCCTCAGACTCCCTCAGTGTGTGAGGGAGACAGAAAATCCCTCCTCCTTTCTGCTGTGTGAAGGACCTGCAGCTGCAGAGAAGGTAAGGGAATCTACAGCCCTTCTCTCTCACTATGTGAAAACAGCCTTTTCAGGCAGAGTTTTCAGGGTCAGAGTGGCCCACAGCACCTGTGAGCAGGTGGGGCCACGGCACCCGCGAGTGGGCGGGCCACAACACACATGAGTGGACGGGGCCACATGGGGCTGTAAGGGAATGGGCCAAGGGGGGCCTGCAACTGGAGGGACCATGGGGTCCATGAGTGGGAGGGACCAGAGGGTCTGCAAAGTTGGAGGAGACACAGGGCAGATTGACTGACAGGTTTCAGAGCAGGAAGTGCAGGGGACCTGGTGATGCTGCTGCCATATCACACACAAAAATGTAAATATCTTCAAAACTATGTAAGGGCTAGGCCACACTGAAACGCAAACGCAATAGCATGCGATTTCATGTGCGATTTTCGTTGCGTTTGCGATTGCGATTTCTTCAATAAGTATAGGAAAAAGCATGCGATTGCGATTAAAAATGCAGAACGCAAAACGCAAACGCATCGAAAAACGCGCGTTTTTTTGCGTTGCCGCGTTTTCAATAATTTTGAAAAATCGCAATCGCAAACGCAAGCGCAAACGCAAAAAAAAACACAGCAGTGTGGCCTAGCCCTTAAATAAACAATGAAAATAAATTGCAAAAATTCTCAGGAGAGCAATTCCTATCAATTTACCTAAAGTTATTTTTGGAACATAGTTCCCCTTTAACAGCTACAGAAAACTAGGATTTTTCTGTACAAATACTAGAACCATCTGTCACTTTACCATTATCAAGTGTCCTGTTCTGCAGCAGTTTTGCTGAAATTGGAATGGTGACAGTTGGTATGTGAGACTTGCATGGTAGGAAATTCCCACTCCCTTTGCTGGCTGGTCGTAATTATTGAGCATGAAAGTCAGGTTGGATGAAAGGAAGTAGTTTAAGATTGGTAGGGGATACTGAGCCTGAGCAAAACAAGTACTCTATTAAAGGCATGCAGCAAAAAACACCCTTTAAAGTAAGTGCTATTTACATGTATTAATTTATAGAATTAGATGGGGTAAAGTCATTTTTTTCAGAATATATGCCCTTTAACTAGCCACCTACCTAAACTCCCTGGCCAAAAATGAATTGCATGTAGGAAATCCCTTTAAAAGTCTTCTGTGTGAGGAAAGTACACAGAATAATCATATTGTATTGACAGTAACCAAAGCCCTTAATAACTGTACACACAGGCCGATATTTCAGGCCAACTTACTTCTTGGACCGATATAGCAAATGCCTGATTGTTCGGTCCATTTGGTTTTCTTGCAGTTGGTAGGAAATCAAGTCTGAATGCCAAGCCTGATTCTAATCAAGTTTGACTGCATCTCTTGTTTGATGGTTGATCAGGTCAAAATATTGGCTTGAAATCGAGGCCTATAGTCCACAATAACAGAAATGAGAATTTATGCTGAAAAAGGTACGATTATTATTGTCAGTTAAAACATGTCTAACCTGTCTAATATAAAAGAAGATCGTATGGTTTCGACTATACACAGTCCAACAATAGTATATCGGAATACAGACAGGATTTGCATGTATGGGCCCCTTAAAGAACATGTCCACCCCCAAAACTATAATCCCCCCCACTACTGGTCCCATTGTGTAGTGTAGTTTAATCTTTACCTCACATCCCAGCTCCATATGGTTCTTCTTGTAGTCCCCCTCCCAAAGTCCCAAAAACTGCCCACCAGGAGGATGCAGAGTCCATATAGGACTCCGCCTCCTATCTGGCCTCCGGGAGAAGTTTGGCATGCGTACTGCAGCCCTCCCCTCTCCCCCCCCCCCCTCCCTCTCCCTCCCGATTAGGATTCCCTCCCCCTAGTGTAAATATCTTTTACATAACATTCCCCCTGTCCCCCCAGCCCCAACTGCTATATTTGTATTATCAGAAAATGACAATACATTACTTATCTTCCCTCTTTCCTCCACCGCACTGAACTCCCGGCAGCCGCATCCGTGATTGTCTGCGCTCAGCCAATCAAGACGCGACTGCCGGTCCGCCCCTCTGCTTGCATTTTTCGCAAGCAGAGGGCCTGCCAGCGCGGCGGAGGAAAGAGGGAAGGTAAGTAATGTTTTGGGCATTTTCTGATAATACAAATATAGCAGTTGGGGCTGGGGGGACGGGGAATGTTTAGTTAAAAAATTTTTTAGAAGGTGGACTATTCCTTTAAGAGTTCTTGCTTTCTGTAGAATTTTTTTTCATGTATGTTAATTTAAAAACCTTGTAGCTAGTTTGTTGGGGCTGTTACAAGTGTAAGGAAATTATAACTACCATGGACTCAATATTCATAAATGTTTTAACAAAATTCTATACTTTTATAGATTAAAGGGCATGTCCACCCCAAAACTATAATCCCCCCCAGTAATGGCCACATCATGTAGTGTAATAAATCCTTACTCACATCCAGCTCCATATGGTTCTCCTGTAGTTCCCCCCCCCCCCAAAGTCCCAAAAACTGCCACCAGGAGGATAGCAGAGTCCATATAGGACTGCCTCGTATCTGGCCTCCGGGAGAAGTTTGGCATGCATACTGCTGCCCTTCTCCCCCTCCCCCTCCTCTCCCTCCCGTTTTGCAATCCCTCCCCCTAGCGTAAAATCCTTTCCATATAATATTTCCCCTGTCCCCCAGCCCCAACCGCTATATTTTTATTATTAGAAAGTGCCCCAAACATTACTTACCTTCCCTCTTTCCTCCGTCGCACAGAACTCCCGGCAGCCGCGTCCGTGATTGGCTGCCGCTCAGCCAATCACAGACGCGACTGCCGGTCGCCCCTTGCTTGCATTTTCTCGCAAGCAGAGGGCCTGGCAGTGCAGCGAGGAAAGAGGGAAGGTAAGTAAAGTTTGGGGCACTTTCTAATAATAAAATATAGCGGCGGGGGGACAGGGGGAATATTATATCAAATTTTTTTGGAAGGGTGGACATGCCCTTTAAGTTAATGTTATTTTAAAGCTGGATTCAGTAAGATTCTTACCCTCCTCTTTTAGAGCTGATTGACAGCAGCATGTGGCAGAATAACAGTTGCATCTGGAGTTATATCTTGGACAGAATGGGATTGGGTAAATATAGCTGGACTTGGTGATAGAGGCAGAGAGAGATTGTTCTGGGAAAGGAAGTGTTGGCTTTCAGTTGAGGAATACATTTCTACTTTTTTAAAGTCATCCTCTCTGCAAAGCAAAATTCACTTCATTTGCAGATCTGCAGCACATATAAGTTAGATACGGTAATTAGTTTTGAGTTTTTTTGGAGTGTTTTGTTAATACTAGTTAGTCATTTTAGGTGAATGTTTTAGATGATTTAAATAAGCTTACATTTATGTCCAATAGAGTAAATTAACTTTGCAGGTTTTATAAGTTTGTTCTAATTAGAATCCTGTCTTAGCTGAAAGTGATTTTTGTGCCCTTCATGGGCCTAAATTGTATAATGTTAAAGTCTAACTTCCCTCTATTTAAAAGAGCTGTCAAATACCTTACAAACAAGCCAAGAACAGTGTTTTCCCCATAAAATTCTTCTGGCTGGGTGGCATGAAAAAGTATTTGGGTGGGGTGGGATGAGGAAGTTTGGCGGTGGGTAAAATTAAATGTGCACTATTTTTACTAGTTAATTATTAATTAAATAGTTAATAACTAGACAGTTAAACTTGTTATATAAACGGGTGCTAGATAGAGTCCCTCGCTCTCGCTCGCTCGCATTCGCCTGGGTCACTGGAATCATCTCTGCTGGCAATTTCACAGAGTGAATGTCCGCACATGGGCCTCTCTCTCGTCCGGGTCAGGGGATGTTCGCGAATAGCCGAAAGACTCCATGCGCAGAAACAAAAAGCCACACACAGATTCACGGACGCACATTAGGGCTTTTATATTAATAGATTATATTACATGCTTTTTAAACGCATGCTGTATAACTACATTGAAACCAATACAGCCTGCTTCATATTCTAATGGAAATACTGACCAGCCTAGCATCATGTTCATTATATAGGTCGGGGATGTCTAACTTTTGTCCCACTAGATGTTTCAAAACTCCAACTTCCAGAATGCCTTGGTTGCAGAATGCATGGAGTTTTACTTTTAAAACATCTAAAGGGCCACAGGTTGGGCATCCCTGATATAAGTTTTTGGGTTTAATGGAATGCCTCACCCAAAACCACCAAAGTCCTTCAGTCTCAGAAGGTCTGACATTCTTTTAATTAATTAATTAATTAAACCAATCCATACAGCTGCAGGGGGGCATAATTAACCCCTCCCCACAACTAGAATAGTTACTGCTCCACTCTATCCATAGCCAGGACTGATAACAGGACATGAAAAGCACTGATCTGTTACCACAAGTTTGGCGTGCCAACCTCTCCGTTAACATGTGCTGTGTTAAAACCAGATCTGTCTTGACTGGGCAGTTTTGTGGGAGTTTTGTCTGACCTTGCCAGGTGCACACATATTAAACCAGCATCTAAATTCTTAAATGACATTCTAAATGACAACCTTGTTCTCCCCTGATTTATTTCCAGTTGGGTGGCCTGAAAAAGTAGCAAGTTGGGCCATCTAGCTAAAAGATATTGGCGAAGACACTGTAGAACAAGCTTTTGTGGATCTTAAATGATAACTAAACTCTAAAAATGTAAAATCGAAAGTACCTGTGGCAGGGAGGTAGTATAAACAAATTAGTAAAGACGGTTCCGGTCCCTCTGCATTTTTCTGATCACAAATAGAAGACAGAATCCGTCAGGACCTGTCAGACTATGCTGCGGATGAGCGATCCATTAGGTAAGTAGCTTACCTTCTCTCCCGGCTCCTGCAGGTTTAATTGAAGAATAGGAGGTATGACACAGATCTTTTACCTCCTGTTCTTCAATAAAACTAAAACTGTTTTTTTCCAATTTTGCTAATTTTGCCCCAACCAATCAGATTTTATTTAAAATTTGAAAGCTAACATTTGATTGGTTAGGGCAAAATTAACAATAAAAACTTTTATTGAATCTCCTTGTTTGAATGCTATGTATATGTCTTTAAGTTATAAGCTTGTGGAGTTACATTTCCTTGTCTGTCCTGTCTGTCTGAGTTTGTGTACATGCTGTGTTTGAAACTCCACCCCCCAAAAATCGATCTTTTCTGAAGCTAGTTACAGACTTGAAACCATTTTCTGTATTAACTTATGGACACCTTAAAGGGCATGTCCACCCCCAAAACTATAATACCCCCAACTACTGGCCCCACCATGTAGTGTAGTTTAATCCTTACCTCACATCCCAACTCCATCTGGTTCTCCTGTAGTCCCCCCCCAAAGTTCCAAAAACTGCCCACCAGGAGGCTAGCAGGTCCATATAGGACACTACCTGCTAGCTGGCCTCAGGTAGATTTTTGCCATGCGTACTGCAGCCCTTCTCCCCCCTCCCTCCCCTCCCTCTCCCTCCCTCTCCCTCCCGTTCTCCTATCCCTCCCCCTAGCTCTATCCCCCTTAATATTGTGCTCCCCCATGTCCCCCAGCCCCAACCGCATGTTTTTTTTTAAAAAAAGCTCTCCAAACTCTTACTTACTCTCCCTTTCCTCCGCTGCATTGAATGACCGGCAGCCGCGTCCGTGATTGGCTGCCGCTCAGCCAATCACAGACGCGACTGCCGGTCCCGCCCCTCTGCTTGCATTCTCGCAAGCAGAGGGCCGGCAGTGCGGCGGAGGATCGAGGGAGGTAAGTAAGAGTTTGGGGAGCTTTTTAAAAAAACAAACCATGCGGTTGGGGCTGGGGGACATGGGGGAGCATAATATTAAAAGTGTAATTTAGGGGTGGACATAGCCTTTAAAGCCCCCATACACAGACAGCATTGATATTTGAGAGATTCGTTCAAAATATTGATAACCTGTTTTCCCATAAATGACTCAACAATATCGACATTTTCCACTGACCACCATCTTCAAGTCCTCCTGCAGACTTCGATTTCTGTTGCGGCTGATCGGAAATCTGATTGGAAGAACATCTGCTAAGCTAGCTAAGGGATACTTTCTGATTGCCATTTGGAGTCAGGAAGGATTTTTTTCCTTTTTTTTTTTTTTTTTTGCCTCTTGATCAACTGTTAGGTAGAGTTATAAAGGTTGGACTAGATGAGGGGTGGGCAATTTAATTTCCCAGGGGGACGCATGAAAAAACTTGGATTGTCATGAAGGACCGGACCAATTCAACCAACTCAATTCTCATTATAGAGCATGCAAAACTGGATTCTATAAAAAGATTAAAGGACAACTAAAGCCACAGAACAACACTGAACCAGAAGGCAGAACACCTTGATATAAAGCCAGTAATCTGTGTCTTACCTCTCATTTTGAGCTGGGAAATGTACCGTAATAACATATGGTTTGTGCTTTACTTCCCAGTATTCTAGTATCACACAGTTTGGCCAACGACCATTATGTTCTGCACATGCTCAGTCCTTAGCTATGGCAGACATTGTTACAGTTGGTCACACCCATTAATAATCACTAGCCAATCCTTTTACTGGACAGATGCAGCAAGGAAGCATGTGTCTGAGGTCAGGAGGTGTGGTCTGACACTGCACATACACACAGATACTTCATCCAGTTCTTACCAGGCTTACATTTACTTTAATACAATTTACTGGAGTGTTATTTTATAGCTTATTGGTGTTTTTAGGGGGGTTGTTTTCAGATTCTAGAGTATAAAAATTGGGTTTACTTCTCCTTTAAATGAATGAACCTTATTCATTGAATTTTTTTTTATTTTTAGTTGCATTTTTTAATAGGTGTCATTTTTATAAATTCAATAATTCATTGATCCAATCATCTTTTATAAAACAAACTTAATAGAAATAAATCAATAATACAGCCAGAGACAATCCATCTATATTAAGAATTTTGTTGGGTACAGGTTTAGTACTGAGGGGCCAGTCAGGAGCTGCATGTTGCTCCCGGGCCTTAATTTGCCCAGGTCTGGACTACATGGACAAATGTCTTTATTAAACCTCAATTCCTATGTATGTGTTCAGAAGTTTGGAAGCTGGGCTTATGATGCAGCTGTTGATGCACTGTCCCAGCAGTGGGCATTCTCCAGACTGAGACTTGGTGGTGCGGTTGATGCCACATATCTCACAGTGCTAGCAAGAAAAAACACCCTTTATACTGCTGTAACTTTGGATATACTGCCGCTAGAATCATGATCCTGGAGCCATTTTAAAGGTAGGAGTGTGCTTTGTTTAATAAAGGCCACGTGTATGGAGACCACAGTTCCCATTTAAAGGGTAACTGTGGTCTAGAATTCTTCTAAACTAGTATGAATTATATAAAAAGCTTTCCATCACCTCTTCAAAATAAAACCTAGATCACATCTCTAGATACATTTTGTGAGAAGTTATTGCTGGAAAGGTTCAGCAATATTACTTCCTGCATGAACACTTCCTATTTTCAACAGATGTCTGGTGATTTCACTCAACCTACTGCAAGCAGGAAGTTTGAACATTCACCCCAATGTTATGTTAGAAATCCAAAATTTTGAAGCTACTTAAATAGAATGTAGAAAACCCTTTAAAACGTTAGTTTCCAGGTGAATTCTCTACCTGGCTACCGGGATTTATACAGTCCTAAAGTATATAAATATAAAAATATTTGTATGTAGCATTACTTATTACATTTTATTTTGCCTTCGTTGCTTTATTTGTTACATTAAAATCCAGAAACATGAAGTTTGGGGGATTTTGTACCAGATGATGAAATTCCGTCATTAACAAAGTCCAGCTTTATGGTATCCCAAATTTTAAGAAACTAAAGGAAATATAAAGCGTTGCCTTGCATATCTTACGCACACAAGGGATACTAAAAACAAGGTCCTAACAAGATTACCAGCTGTTGGGTGTATTGGATGTGAATGCTTTTTGCCTCACAGTTTTGGGGTTTGATGCACTCAACTTTTTTTTATTTCCTTCATAATAGTAAAAACAGATAGGCAGTAGCTACCTTGTTTTTAAAGTGCTTGTTTTTTTACAAAAATATTATGGTAATAGCAACCACACACCTTATTCTATTGCTTTTTCATAATTTGCTCTCTAGCAGGAAAATAGGCATGATTTTTATGTCAGAAAGGCATTTTAGTGTTAAGAAAAAATAGTTTGTGCTTTTTAGGCAGTTTTTCACAAGTGGAATAATAGTATCTGTTTTTTTGGATGGGTTAACTGCTAACTCGTATGAAAAGTGATAAGCAATAATGTGTGGCTATCTGGCTTTCTAATAGACAAAATGCACCACTCAGAATATTCCTCTGACCTTAACCTTAGTTATATTTTGTTTTGTCGCATGAACTACTAAGAATAACTCCTTATAATAGCATATTCAGTTACTGAAATTCACACTCTCTATCCAAAAATGAAGTGGATTCATATTTCATCATGTTTTATCTTATGGGAAATAATCATACCTGTCAACTAATCATAATGTTTAATAAGTTATTAAGAGTATTTTTTATTTAGTTCTTCTGGAAATGTATACCAAAAAACTATGGTGGAAACTATACCACTAAAATGAACACTTGGTCTAAAGCATTACTCATCGCCTTTCCATCTCAGTGTGGGTTAGTGTCATTCTTGACAAGCATATTTGCTGTGGTGATTTGCACATTTGGTTATAATGCACAAAAGCTGGGGCACCTGTCTTGCCAAATTGGAGAAGCATAAAGAAAAAATTGTCTGTTATGTATTTTAGGGTTATTGTTACCTTTCCCTTACCTTGGTGGTATATATGTGATATTTTAGATGTAGAGGTTGTGTTTTAATGGATGATTATTTAAAAATGTTGACACAAATATAGTGTTGTGCTTTACTGATGAATGTGTAGTTTTGGCTACCAGTGCCAATATACCTTTACTGCAACCCTGGGTGCTATACAGTGTAGATAAAGTTTGTAGAATGAGGCAAATGTTAGACTGTGCTGTGAAGACTTTATTTGTTATCCTTACACAACAACAATGTTTTGGGTAACAGGTACACTTGAGAAAGGGTACCTGATGCCAGGATTACCAATATAGTCTTCACAGCACAGTCTTTAATATTTGTCTCATTCTACATTATCTGCACTGTATAGTGTCGTTTTACCCTTTAGAACTTGTAAAATGCAGGAAGGTCTAAGGTTTGTAGACATGGGTATCTTGTTGCATTCTTGCCAAACATGTTTAAATTATTGGACAGGGTGCTGATTTAGCAGTACTTCCTTTAATCCCTTTATTGCTGCTGGTCACAGAAGCAATGAAAGGGGGGTTAAGTTAGACGGATGTTATGAGAATATGTTACACACATCCTTTAAGTATCATGAAAACAAATGGCTTAGTTTTGCTGTCTAATTTAAAACCTTCCTGTCAATGTTTCAGGTTACCATCTTGTAGAAAACAATTCAACATCATATTAAAACATAGAGGAGGTTTTTTTAAACTTTACCATGAATCCAAATGATTAATCCTTGAAATTATTTGTACCAGTGTGGCATGGAAGGAAGATTGTTAGGATCGTAATGAATCATTTTCGTTTTGCCTTTTCAGGGATACTTAATACAGAAAGTTCAGTTTCTTATTTTTGGAAAATCAAGAACTCTATTCCCTTTGTTTTTCCAAGGTGTGGTCGGTAGTGAGCTGCAATTTCATACCCTAAAACTGCCTTCCATGGTATGTTCCTAACTGTAATTGCAGCATCATGGGCTGTTTCATGAAACATGCTCAGATTTCTACTGAGAAACCCAGTAGATCGACACTATTAGCTGATCCTTGGCAAATAGATTTGAGTGGAAAGATAATTTAATTTTTTTTTTGCATTTAACTTCTTAAAAGGCATATCCACCCTTAAAACAAAACAAAACAAAAATGATGACTTGTCTGTTATCTGTCTGCAATCCCAACTGCTATTTTTCCCAGTTTATTACATGTCTTGGTAACCAGTTCCCTTATGTTCTGGCAAAGGTATCTGCCTCCTCCTTCTGGTCAACAAGTTTTTTATAAGCTTGAGCATGTACAGTGGATGCAGCAAGGGAAACAACCGTCAATCATTGGTTGATGTCGGCAGTCACAGCTTTGATTGACTGCAGGGAGGGAGAAGCCGGCTTACTCTGCCAGAATGGAGGCAATAATTATAGTTAAATATCATAAATTCAGCACATTATTAGATATATTAATTTCAAAGTTAGGGTTGGGTCAGGTATCTGACATGTTGCCAGTTTTTTGTTTTAAGAGGGGACATGCCCTTTTAACTCTTGTATTTATAGGTACCGTTTAAAAGTAGTTGAAGTAAATGTTTAAAGGCTATGTCCACCCTAAAAATTTAAATTTGATATGTTGTTCCCCCATGTCCCCCAGCCCCAACCGCGTAATTTTTAATTTCAGAAAGCCCCCCAAACTCTACTTACCTCCCCTCTTTCCTTCGCTGCGCTCCCGGCCCTCTGCTTGCGAGGAAATGCAAGCAGAGGGGCGGGACCGGCAGCCGCATCTGTGATTGGCTGTGGTTGTATATTACTTTTTTTATATGGTAGGGCTGTGTTAATGGACATTTTCCATAAGTTGACCTGGGGGGTATGGCTGATTGTATCCAGGTACGGGCTATTTGTTTCTTTTCTTGGGAAAGTGTTTCCATCTGAAAGTAGTTTGCATGTTTTGGGGTACAGGCCTATGGGGGAACCCATGTGGTTGTGTAGAAAATGAATGATCTGTTTCCAGTATCCTTGGATTTGCGGGCAGGACCATAAAAGATGATAGAATGTGCCCACAGAGGACTGACATTTCGGGCAGAGGGGGCTTTTATTTGTCCTGTATTTGGCCATGCACAGTGGGGTCAGGTATGCTCTATTTATTATATATATTTGGGTACGTCTGTTTCCTTTGGCGAACCTATTTTGCATGATTCTAGAGCTTTGTCCCATTCTTCCTCATCTAACTGACTTACATCTCCCTCCCACAATATTTTTTTAACCTGAGATGCTTTTCTTGCTTCTGGGAGATGGAGGGAGATGAGTTTAGTTGAGGTGTATCCCCATAGAATGGCCGGGAGCGGGTTGTCATGGAATTCGAGGGGGAGGTTACGAAATTGAGTAAGTAGGGCATGTCTGATTTGCATGTATCTGAAGTACATTTTAATGGGAAGGTTGTGTTCTTGTATCTAAACCAGTCTGTTGCTGATGGGAGTGTTTAGAACTCTTGAAGGGTTTTGTTGTACCAGATTGGGGTTTGTGCTTGTATCAAAGGTATTCTCATATGTTTCAGGGCTATGTCCCAGACTTTAAAGGCTTGTCTCAACATGGGGTCATTTAGTGTGGGTGATGGTGTGCCTCGTTCACCTCGAGATAGCAAGTATATAACGTTTGGGCATTTTGGATATTTAGCATCATATTACATTTTTACAGAAGGGATGGACATTCCCTTTTAGAAAATATAGTCTATATGTATATTACATGCTCAAATTCCACATGCGCTGAATCTTTTTGTTAAAGGATAACTGTATTGCCCCAATGCTTTTTTCTTAAATTGCTTTAAAAAGAGTAAAGGTATGCAGCATTCCCCATACATTTTTTCCCTGATTTTGAGCCTCTCTCTGCCTTAAATTAGCCTAGCTGTGAAGGTGACGTAACGATTCTGTCTGCCTCTAACTGTCACTCAAAGCTAGCATGCGAGAAAACACTCCTTCACCCACCTTTGATAAGCTTGATTATATAGGCTGTATCCTAGCAACAGGACATTTCAAGTTTTTTTGAAGAGGAGGAGGAGAGAGTTTGTAACAGACATTCCCAGCAGCCAATGACAAGTGCTATGTTAACCATGGCCCTGGGCCGTCTAGGAGGCAGGCTTTTAGCACTCATCTTTGCTGTGTGATATCTAAGGGAAGGAAGCCAGATTGCAGAGGGAGCAAGGTGAGTGACTGCTTTATACTTACTTAGTTACTGCTTTACTTTTTAGTTACAGCTTTTTCCACTTACCTTACACAGCTTTCCGGTACAGGAATTTGTTCTGGGCCTGTTTCTCCTCCACTGAACTGAGGGTGCAGGGTGCCACTGCAGATGTTTAGAAAGTACAACAAAACTACTACTAAAGCATGCTGGGAGTTGTAGTTTCCAAACATCTGTAGTGCCAAGGAATGAGGCTTTAGTTTTTTTTAGTTTAGTTTTTAAATGGACAGATCAATTCCCACTAAAGCCTCAAAACAATAAAGAATCAGAAGGCAGTAGTGGTCATAATTACAACCCTCGGCTTATACTCGGGTCAATCAGATTTTCCTTTTCAGGTAAAAATACTCAAATATATACGGAAAGCGATTTCAGCTGCTGGATGTGTGGACATGTAATGGGGGGGGTGTTATATATTTTTGAAATTTTGGTCCTTTAATGTTTGCTTTAAAAAGGCAAGTGATATATCATTTTAAGCAGCAGTTTCTGAGCTTTATACTTTAGCCTTCACGCCTCTACATGCCATACAAAAAAAGTATGTCAAAGTTATTCGTATTACTGAAGGTTCGTTTGCCTTTGTTTTACCTCTTTAAATGTAAAGATTAAAGACAGCATGTGCTGACAGTAATATTTTTTTTAAGATTTGGCCAATGTATACAGCTTTGTAAACAATATATTATGTGTTTGAAGAAGGCCAAAGTAGTCAAAGCCAAAATAGCAGATAGCTGTAACTTTCACTTCCCGAAATAGCAGCATTGTGCAGATCATTTTGGCCAATAGCCACTTGCGTTTATATGTTTAGTTGGGGTTGTTCGTTGATCTACCGTACTAGACAATTACTTTCCTGACTGATCAATTGCTATTGCAGTGAGGTTATGGGCAGGTTACCCAGTAGTTACTAAAAATCTCTAACAAGGGTGAAGAGGAATAACTGAGCATGTTTTGCTATGGAATTGAGTCTGCAAAATCTGTTTTTTTTTTAACTAATTCATACATCCATTTCAAGCTCTTTGTTTTTTTTGTTTGGGGGGGGGGAGGAGGGTTCGCCACTCCAGAAGAATAACCCCCAAGCGCAAGACATGCGCGGCAACGGCCGTTCTGACCGATAACCACACTTGCATTCATTCGTGTGTTGTTCGTTGATCCGCCATGGCGGGCTTGGGCATCAAATTGGACGTGTGTATGACGTTTAAAAAAAAAAAAAAAAAAAAATTTAATTGTTCTTAATAGTTAATTATCTCTAACAGGGTTTGTCAGTGCTGTATTTTTCTTTTTCTCCATGACCAGGAACTGTAATTCTGATCATTTGATGTTCTTTTAAAAGGGAGCGATGGCTCTGGCTTAGGCCTTTATTGAAGAGCAGTACAACTGCTGTTTTTCTTCAGTAGATTTCAGTGTGGAGTTGCTGGAGGGTCTACGGGCGTAATTAATCAGCTCAGAGTCTCTGACATGCTGACAGAAACCTTGTGTAAGACATTCACAAAACAAACTTTTAAACAGCAGCCACTGCACCACTACAATAACTTAAATCCTGGCTTATTTCCCCGAGCCATCTGTGTATACTAATTATTTAGACATATTGAATATTTATTTTGTGCACATCTTTTTAATTGCCATGTAACTGGAATATTCTACAAAATGCATCTTGGCTCACAGAGGTGTATTGAATGTTTAAATGAGCAGTTGTAAATAATGTTGTATCATGTGTATCAAATGTATAAATGCTCATTCTTTATTGCAAAATATCTTCAACCCAAAGGACGTTGGTAAGATTCCCCACATGAACTGTCAATTTTAGATCTTTTCTCAACATTTAAATAGGTTAAAGGGAACTTTCTTTAAAGCAAGTGAATAGGCTTTGACCCAAACTGTACCTTCAAAACAAGCCCTGATTCATTTCTCTAAATTACAATTCAGAAGTTTTAGTGCTAAATTGAGTCCGCCACACCTTGTGCACTACTACTCCCGTTGGTGAATGCTTGCACTTTGCAGATTTACAGCTGGAACATACCGTAGTTGCTGCTTGATAAAAAGCTTAAAGGAATAGTTCACTGCAATAGTGAACTATTCATTTTCTACATTGATTGAAGCCCGGGAGGTTAAGGAGCCATGCCTTTCCTCCTGTTCTTCAATCAATGTTTAGATAGCCAGGAACAAACTTCTGAAAATCTTACTTTTCACGCGATCCTGCGGGGCCGCTCTGACAGTTTCATACTGCTTCCTGCTTCTGTTACGCTATAACACGCATGCTCGATAATTGATTGAAAAAAGGGAGGCAAGGGATAGCTCCTTAACCTCCCTGGCTGCAATCAAAGTAGAAAAGGGATAGTTGCAGTGAACTATTCCTTTAATACACATCATTTTTGTCCCTTCACTGTTCCATGATTTGTACAGTGAAATAGAAACTGTATACTCAAATCTGCCATAGTTAAAAGAGCAAGTACATAATTTATTCACTCATCTTTATAGTTCTATCCTACCTATAACAAAAAGTGAACTATTCCTTTACAGTAGTGATTTAAGACCGGTCCACCGCCAGCTCCATTGAAAATTGCAGACAACTTCCAGTCTTAGTTTTTGTGCATGCGCACTATAGTTAAACTAAACAAGGAAATGATCGGGACTTGTCAACAGAGCTGGCGGTGGATTGTGCGGGAGGTAAATATACTAACCTTTATTCCTGGTTTAGTGATTGAAAACTAAGAGGTAAAGGTTCCTCAGTCACTATTTTAAAGGAATAAAAGTAGTGTGTGAACTATTCCTTTAAAGCAATTATTACGAGATTTGGGGAAAAAAAAGCAATCTTCTGGAACTTTTGAAACCAATTGAAAACACACATCACACACACACACCCTACCTACCTTATGGGTACATTGAAACTGATGTAGCCTGCACCATGCTTTTAATGTAAATAGTGACAAGTAGGTATAAACTGAAATGTAATTTGCAGCGCTGCACTAATTGCAATTAAACATTAATTCTGCACATTTTAATAGGTGACCCTACATGTTGTACTGATGTGGCATATAGATAGTATATAGCCCCCAGTTAAAGCTGACCATACACATTGTAAGTTACTTTCATATTAGGAAATACACACACATACTATATCAGTCACCCTATTCTCTGTATGGAAAACAATAATCCAGGTGACTATGCATACTGTAGTTGGGTTATGGGACATGAACATATATAAAATCTATATGTTGAAATGCTATTTGGTATTTGTATAATTGTATATTTACATTAGAAGCATGGTACAGGTTGCATTCATTTCATTGTAGCCATACATCATGCATTGAATGAACGGTTCCATGTAAATAATGATTTTATGTGTTCAGGCTCAATCTGTCTTAGGGCCAGGCCCCACTAGGAAGCTAGATGCAGCGAGATCGCAATGTTGCGCTTTTTATGCACGACTGCTTTGATGTACCCCTATCGCAGCGCATGCCAAAAAAAAATGGTGATCACATTCGCTGCAAAAAGTTTCGGCAGGGCAGCGGAGGCAATGGGGTCATCTCCATCCTCTTCCTGTGCATAGTGTATGTCTTTGTTCAACCTCAAATACTATACTATACTATACTAAATAGGCTAGTGGGGCCTGAAAGCAGTCCTCAAGATTTATTTTAAACTGCCAGATATTTCAGTTCAGAGCTGCAGGGGGAGGATAAAAAAGTGAACTTCAACTTGCATTTCTCAGTATTGTACCTATCTGAAGGTGAATGAAACAATCACTGAAGGTGAATAAAAACTACAGAGCAGATCAATCCGACTCAACATTTTAGGAATACCCAAATCCAGCTAGCACACAGTGCTAACACTATCTTACAGAATACAGTGTGTGTGAGAATCCTCAATATGTGATAAAGTAAAAAATCTTTGCTGATTGAAATCTACTACTTAAAAATAACAGGGGAAGAAAGAAAATACAGAATATGTTCAAGGTAGGAGAGCGCTATAAAGGTGAGTGGAAAAAATGGTGTGCATATGCTTTAAAGTAAGGCTGAGGTACATAAAGTGTTTTTCAGGCATATTTTTCTCTGTCCAAAGCTTTGACTGCCTATACATAGCAAAATGAATTTAGGATAATTTTGAAGGCAAGACAAAAATTGCCATCCTCTTTCTAAGCTGTGCATGTGCACAACAGTCTACTTAGGTGGGGAGCCCTTTAACATCACAGACACAATTGGGTAGAATATTGGATCCTGGGAACAGTTGGTAAGTATCTTAATTTTGAAAAGAAAACTCACACTTTAATTCTTTTTATACAGGAAAAATATCTCCCTGTCTTTTAAAAAGCATTTTAACTGTCTTGAGAATTATATGGTTAAATAGTAAAATGGTACATATGGAAATAGCAAGAGTAAAGGAACACATTTTCCCATATCCTTTATTTAAGCGATCAGTCTTTGCTATTTTTTTTCCCCGAATAGTGTACATAAGCAGCACTTTAAAATCATATTTTGTGCCCTAACCCAAAAGATAGACTGAAGAGCTGTTATCATTTCCCTTTGAAGGATGTCTAAAAGAAACATTACTTTCCACACATTACATTAGTGTTAAATAGCACTGAAGATTTGTTTAAAAGGAGCAGAATGCTTATATTTGTGACTAAATATAGCTGTCTGTATGCACAGTGTTTTTATTACTTGCAATTTAGTAAAGATAAAGTACTTTGATTGTAGTAAGAGTTGGCCCCCTAATTCTGCAGTTATGTCTGAGGTCCCTGCACTCATTATTTTAACATGGCTTTGTCTTGCATTTGTTTAGATTTCACAACTGTTACTACAGAATATAGTTCATTTGGTCAATGTGATGTAATAGATGGTGTTCTCAACACTTGGGAAGGTACAACAGCCGTGTTTCTTTTGGCTGACCCCCATATGTTGTTCTCTTAGATTCATGGTCTTAAATCAGATCCAGACATAAAGTCTGTGTTGAGTCTCATTTCT
The DNA here is from genome assembly GCA_019447015.1 of Hymenochirus boettgeri. Lineage (NCBI taxonomy): Eukaryota > Metazoa > Chordata > Amphibia > Anura > Pipidae > Hymenochirus > Hymenochirus boettgeri. The sequence continues at coordinate 75,684,428 of CM033475.1, read as the reverse complement.
ACACCTTATCTGTCATAGGCCTTTCTGACATATTATATGCTTAAAGTGCAGGGTACCAGGTAAGTGGTGAAATTTTGATTAGGTCGGCCACATTTTACAGATTGACAACAATCTCTGCAATGCCCTCCAGACAGGGGCCAGGAATTTACTTTCAGTGGACAAATGGAATCAGATTCTATGTTTAGATGACATTAAGCTAAGAATGAATTGAAAAGTTGAAAGAGATTCCATTTAAATGCCCACGTGTTTTTCCAGTTTACATTTGAGTTAGAAATATAAAACTGTGAACAGATTGTTGGTGTAATTCTTGATTTTTCACCGTAATTTAATACCAGCAGAGTTACAACATACAAGGTAACACAAATCGCAACAACACAGTACCACACTGACTGAAGGGGGGGGGGGGGGGGGGAGTGTATCTGGACAGTAGTAGGGATGGGGGGTTAGCAGGGTCGGGAAGAAATGCAAATAGTGTTGGCCTGTGGGCCTGAGTACAGCATATTGGTATTGGACAGAAGTCGTGCAACAATTGCTGCTTGCATGTATTTATAGATTAAAATGAGACAAAGGATTTTTTTCAGTGTACAATTACTTTATTACAGTTACTTCAGAAAAAAAAAAGGGACCAACTTTTTTCACTCCTATGGATCGCATGTTGGTGTTCAGTTCGGAGCATATTTAAAAATGCATTAATTCACATCTTGTGCTTCCATCAAATAGAACTTGCCTGCAAGCACAAAACTCACAGAGAGAAAAATAAACACAAATGCAGTTCATTTCCCCCCTGCATTTTACTATGATAGTAGCTTACTATGATAGTAGCTTAAAGTTGGGAGGAGGACTGCAGACCAACTATCCCTTTACATTTCTAAAGTACATTAAAAATTGTTCCCATAGACTACAACTTACATGACATTCCTTTTTTGTTTATTATTTTATTGAAATTGTTAAGTTGAACCTTTAAAAGAATTGGTTTTATTTAAAGGAGTATGTTGTGACAGCTTGGTATATAATGGTTGAAGTACCTAAAACACAGCTGGAGAAAAGATAAACATAATGTTTCTAATTTTTTAGCTATCAATTCTAGTAGTTAACACGAAACATTGGTGTCTATGCTGTGTGTTGGTAACTCTTTAATACATAGTTTACAAGGTGTTACAATACATTTTCTGGAAGGCAGCCAACAAAACTTGATGTAGCCATTTGTAACATTCTTAAGGATCTGTTTACAGGATCAATTTCATTGTTCAAATTTAATTTACACAGGGTTTAAATAAAAACTTGTCTTTTTTTTTTTTTATAACAAGCTACCATATTTTTGTGTTGTAGAGAATAGCAAAATATCAAAGGGCACGTTCACCCCCAAAACTAAAATTTCACCCTATACTTGCCCCACAAAAATCCTTACCTGACATTTCTGCTCCAAATGGTTCTCCTGCAGTACCTTTTCAAATTCCAGGAAACTGAAGAGTAGAAACTGTCAGTGAGTGATCCGGTGCCTGCTACTTCCCTAACCTCTACAAGGACTGTGACACTGCGGGGGTGTAAGGGCTGTTTAAGGATCTAATTTTTTTTTTGAAGAAATATATTGGCGGTTGGGGGTGGGCAGGGGGTGCCTACCTTATGCTAAAGGTTCATTTTCAGGGAGGACATGCCCTTTAAGCATATTAATAGTTGTTTATTTGCACATCTTTACAAATTGGATGGGAGAGTAGGCTGCAGGTATGGGTCAAATTTAAATCCTAGGGGGATCGCTTACAACAATGTTGATGGGAGTAGTGGAAAAGCAGATAATAGTACTTTTCCAGGCCTTTTAGGGCCCATTCACACTACACACGGACCAAAACAAACTTGTTTAGAATAAAATAATAACTAGTTGCAAATATGACTTATTAATGAACTTAAAAGATTTTTTCCCACCCGGGGTTATTTTTTATTGAGGACATTAAGCTAATATTCTTGGATTTTTTTTAGAGCCACGAGAGTTCGAAATAGTGTTCAGTGCAAGAAACATTGTCAGCACTTTAAGAATTTTTTTTCTGTAAAATTTTACAGTTTGAAAACCTCCATGGGGAAAAAAAAAATAATGAAAGATTTCTCGGTGTAATGCACTCCTAGACTTCTAGTATCAAGGACATAACATTTTAGGTCCTTATCCTGGATACAGTGGATAGTAGGCAGGTTGAATTAACCCATTAGCTCTCTTTGTAAAAATTTTTTAGGACCATTCATTCCATTATTATTCCTTTACTATAAAGGACTAGGATTACTAATGTATCCTAAAGGTGTTGTGGCACAAAAAGCTCCCTGGAAACTTTGCCACTACTGGATACCTTACCTGAGTTCAAAGAACTCCAGTGCAAGATTTAATGGCTAAATCTTGTCCCTGGGATTGTTTGTCTGATTATTGGAGGTGACATGGGCAGTGGTGCAGCTGCAAAAGAGCCATGTTGCCCTTGCTAAATATACATCTTTGACAGCTAGATAATAGGTTCCAGGAAGTTCACTGGAAAATTAAAACAAAGCACCATTTATAGCTGATTAAACTTGAAAAGACTTTTCATGCTGATCGGCAAATATGTGTACTTCAGCATTCCATGACACTGATGCAGTCAGATTGGATGGGCTTGACCTTGTGTGTGCAGAATGGACTGTGGACACAACAGCATGCTGAATGTTTTCATCCACACAGAATACTTTGCTCACAGAGATATTTTCTGCCATCGTATGCAAAAGCTTCACGTAATTACTATATTTATGCTAACTGGTCTGGGGAATCAACAATTTAAAAAAAAAAAAAAAGGCTTGTGCTATATTTTCACTAAGAAGGCACTGAAGAAATGCAACATTAAAGATACACACTTAACATCAGCCTAAACTTTTCTAGATGCCTTTTATTGTATTATGTATACCATTTTAGCACCATAACAATTCTAATTAATAAAGATGTAGTGCACATTAAGGAATTCACTTGTCATTTAAAGGATTAAAACTGGTGTCTCCAAAAGTGAGGCAACAGCTAGTACAGAAATTCTTATTATGCTGAGAGTATATATTATATTGTTTTGTTTTTTTAATTTTCATTACTTTCGTAAATTTGTTCATAAATTTTGACCACAAATCTGTATTCTTTATAGTTCTGTCAGAGAAGGTAATGAAGGCTCATTGGGTAAACTAGGCAAGCCAACAGCCAGTACCAGCAAAGATTTTCAGCTTGCAGAAGGATTACTGACCTTATTTAGAGGCTTCCTAGTACTATTAAGTTGGAGAATAACACACTTTTCAGTCGGATGTGGCTCAGAGGGTACAGAAGATTGCAGACCTCCTCTAAATGCCTTTCTCTCACAGCAGCTTTGTTGGTGCTGTGTTCTGTGCTCCTTTACTTCCAACTATAGGAGCAAAAAAATCACAAGGAAGAGATAAGCAATGCTTTTTCGCTTCACTGTGTAAGCACTGTAAATACAACACCAGCCTTCCAAACAGATTATTTACTCATCTTCTGTGTTTACAGTTGAATTTGTGAATCAAGCACAAACAGGTATGGTAATAGTCATTTCAGCAATTTTAGAATGATTGCTTGGAATCCTTTTCTGATGCAGATGCTGGCATTTGTTTTGTCTCTGCAGTGAGCAGTAAAGAAGCACAGATCTTTGCTTTTGGTAACCTGTAGTGTCTGGAGAGCAAAAACAAATATTCGTGAGCATCTATGGTAGTTGTATGTATCCTCAACTTTTCTTTTTCTTGACATTTCTCGAAGTTGTGTCTGTGTATGAATGCAATTAATAAATGCAGTTGCTTTAAATGAACTAAAGTTCTTCTGTGTACAAGACTACCCAATGTACTGCTACACTAGGGATACACTGGATTTCTTTGGATCAGTTGTTTGGTAGGGTTCACGAGTAGGCTAAAAAGGTTAGACTCTATGGAAGTATGTCTTTATTCAACTTCTAATACTATGTAATATTAAATTCTGTAAAAGGGCCAAAATATGGTCCAAAATGTACATTAAAATCTCAAATGTTAAAGTCTATTTTCTAGGGTGGTAGGAAAGTTATGCCTACCTCACTTGGCAGCAACCACAACAAAGGGAAATTTTCTGGCTCTGACTGTTTCTGATGCCGACTCTGAATGTGAAATTACCGAAAAAGGAACGATACTGACAGGATTGGCTGTTTGTACCCAATGTTACTCCCTGGAAATGCACTTTCAAATTGTTAAAAAAAAATAAAAAGTTAGCTTTTTGGTCCATAGTTGCTTATTTTCTGCTTCCCTTTTCATGATTAAGAATTACATTCTTAAAATTTTTCTCATTAAAGAGAAAAAAAAAAGACCCGACACATCTCTGGCTGCAGCCAGTGAGAAATTATATTGTAAAGAATGTTCAAATTTCCTGCTTCTAGTTGTTTGAGTGACATCCTTGGGGCGGAGGGGAGGAGCAGAGGTCAGGTAAAGAAGCATGCTCACTTAAGACTTAATGCTGGGGAAAAAAAGGAAGACCCCATTAAAGAAGAACTAAACCCACAAGTTCAAAATCTGAAAATATCCTCTCTAAAAACGCCAATAAACTGTAAAATCCCACTACAGTATATTGCATTAAAGTAAATGTAACCCCCTGTAGAACTGAATGAAATAACTGTGTATGCACAGTGACTGGCCACACCCCTGACCTCAGTCACATGCTCCCTTGCTTATAGGGCATGTCTACCCCATTTTCCTGAATTTTTCCATTAGTTGCTTTCCCTCCCCCAGCCCCAACTGCCATAAAAGATTTTCCTGGAACTCCCCCGATCTTTACTTACCTTACCTCTTTCCCACGGCATACTAAACCGGCCCTCTGCTTGCATGGAACTGCAAGCAGGGGGCGGGACCGGCAGCCACGTCCGTGATTGGCTGAGAGGCAGCCAATCATTGACGCAGCTGCCGGCTGCACAGAACGCCGGGGAAGAAAGGTAAGGTAAGTAAAGTTCGGGGGAGTTCCAGTAAAAAACACAATGTGATACTGGGATTTTGGAAAATAAAACACAAACCCCATGTTAGAAAGGTAAATTTCCCAACAACCATCTGAAAATTAGAGGTGCACTTCCTTCTGATTCAGTGTTGTTCTGAGGCTTTAGTTGTGCAAAAAAAAAAATCAAATTAGTACCTATTAATGCAGGCAGAGGCTGGTCACACAGCTGAAATTGTACCTAGAGATGTTATTTAGGGTTCATTTTGAAGATACAACAGAACTTAGCAAAATTGGAGACCACAATTACCCTTTAAGTATGACAAGATTGCAACAATCCATGATGGATTGGATCTGTGATCTTAATACATGTGGGTTGCAGAACATTCTTTAGTCCAGTTTTTCTATCTTAATTCAGGCAGTTATTCTGTACCTTTGCTATAGAACCCCTCACATGTTTAATTGCTGTTCTCTTTCTCATAAAACCTGTCTACCATGTCAAATGTAGTTTAATCTATGTATCACTTTTCTATAGTAAGGTTAGAGACACTATGTGAAGTGTTTAATGGAGTGGTCTCCTTCTGTTTAACTGTCAGGGATTCAATCTGAAATTGGATCTGTTACTGATGTAATAGTTCACCACTTTTAAAATTGCTGTTCTTTTGGCACCTTTCCACTGATCTTGCATTTAAGTGGTCATTAGAATTGTTCTTCGCTGCATGTCTTTGTGTTTCCAGGAAAGAAATCTTGGCATAATTATTAAACATTCGATCTTTTAAAATAGTTTAAAACCCTTATGTATAAATCTCTGTTGCTATTAAACAAATTCAAATATTCTCAGTTATACAGTAGGTTCTTTTTCCAGAATTTGAAGATTATTTAAAGGGCATGTCCACCCCCAAAACTGAAATTAAACCCCATACTGGCCCCACTCTATAGTTTAATAAAATCCTTACCTCACATTTCTGCTCCAAATGGCTGCCCTGCTATTCCCCTCCAAAGTCCAGGAAACTACAGTGTAGAGGCTGCGAGTGACTCATCCTGTGGCGGTCTCGGCCGCAATCTCGTCAAGGTTTGAGGCATGCGCAGGAGATTCCTCGCCCCTCTCCCTCCCAATTTTGTTTCCCTCCCCCTACTGTTAAACCCCATTGATATTATGTACTGCTCCTTCTCCCAGCCCCAACCGCATTACTATTCTGCACAGAAAGTCAGCCGATCTTTACTTACCATGCCTCTCTCCTTCGCCGGTCTCTCAGCCAATCACAGACGCGGCTGCCGGTCCTGCCCCCTGCTTGCATTTCCATGCAAGCAGAGGGCCGGGGCTGTGCGGTGAAGGAGAGAGGCATGGTAAGTAATGATCGGGGGACTTTATATGCAGAATAGTAATGCTTTTGGGGCTGGGGGAAGGAGCAGTACATAATATCAAAAATTATGTACAAGGGTGGGCATGCCCTTTAAAGAAAAAGTATTTGTCATTTTCATTTAGTAAAGGTTTAACTACCAGTTTATTGCCACACAGGTAAATTTGCTGGTGCATTGAGCAATGCATAACGCCTTCTGCCCAGTCCAGTGACAGTGGAGGGCTTAAGGTGCCTATTCACAAGTTAGGCACCTTATATCTATCTATATAATATCTAGAGCTGGCAGTTTTTTTATCTTCGACATTCCCACGCCGGTCCCCTCTGGCCCATCATTATGCGTTTGCGGGAATGGTGAGTTACTAATATATAAGTACCATTATTGCAACTGGCAAATCTTGAAAAGCCTGTCATCTAGCAAATCTGAGGGGAAAAACTAGTGCTACCAGCATTCTCATGTGAATTAAAAGTGAATATCACATGAGCATTAATGTGAAGATACATTCTACAAGTGCATAATTTTGTGCTGAAATTCATTGGTTTGTTCTATTCTAGTTGACATCTTCTTTCAAGCTGTACAGAGTTCAAATTAATCTTACTCTTGTTTAGGATTTCTCCCACTGCCTGATTTTTCTGCCCATGTCAAAGCTTTGGCTGAGCTTTCATAAAAACTACCAAGATTAATATTAATCCTTTTAATACTGCTGCACATGATATACTCATTAGGTGACTTTAAAACTAATCCTGCCCACCTAAATAGTGTGATTTATTAAATACACATAGAGGATTTAGCCTGAATGCAGCTTGATAAAGCAAACATTAAATAAAAACTTACTTGTGTCTGTGTTAATGCTATGAGTTAAACAGCAGTGCAGGAATGTTCTTTGGAACAGTGCAAAGAAAAATGTCTATTTTATGTGAGTTTTTTTATTTGTGTCTGGGTGTGCAACATACTACTGTTGCTTGCTTGTGGGTAATTGTGGTGTTTATAAAGATCACAATTTATCTTGTGTACCTTCTTAAATTTCAGAATCATTTGTAAAATTTGTTCTTTTCTGTGTAAGTCATTGAGCTACATTTATCTACTTCTATGAACCATAATTGAATTCCATAACCCTGCTTTTTTAGGATCCTTTTGCTTCTTACATATCCTTCACAGTCCCTCCCCATTTTGTTTAACGATATGAAATCTGCAACCTCTTGTTACTGTTTTTTTTTTTGGTTTACATCCTAGAGATACAGTAAATATTACAGTATATGGTAGCCTCTTTACTTTTTATTTTTTTACCTTTTGTTAATGTTCTTGAATTAAAAAAACACTAATTTGCCAAGCCATTTTAAATAAGCATAGTGTCATCACCTAAAATTTTAAAAACGTATGATGTAAAAATATACTAGCATTGCTTCACAACCTAACTGAATAATGCTTACTTGCTTCATACAGAAATTCTGTCCATACAGCATAATGTGGATGTTTATGTTAAATTACTGCACCATAAATAAGATATATAAAATATACAGGGAGATGCAATAAAAGTTCTTAAAAATGGTGCTAATTTTGCCCAAACCAATCAGATGTGATTTACCATATGAAAGCTAACATCTGATTGGTTGGGGCAAAATTATCACAATTTTTAACAATAAGAACATTTATTACATCTCCCTGATAGTGCTTTGCATCTGGAAGGGGATCATCACTGTTCATCCCTTTTATCTTTCATGTAATCTCCCTCCTAGATTATAGATTACCGTATATACACTAATATAAGCCAATCCGAGTATAAGCTGAGGTACTTATTTTTACCTGATAAACAAGTGAAACTGCTTGACTCCAGTGTAAGCCGAGGATTGACTTTCTCCTATAGACAGCCCCATAGATAGTTCCACAGACAGTCCTATAGAAAGCCATACAAAGCCCCATACACACTATAGAAAGTCACATATACAGCCCCATACAAAGCCTCATACACAGATGTGCCCTGCATACATTTCTGTGCAGCCTGAATATTCAAGATTTCTCCTTAAAAGGGCACTATACTTACTCAAACAACTTTGTATAATCTGAAAGTGAATTTTCAATGTTTTGTAACTGCTCCAAGCTGCCCACTTGTAAATCCAGCCGACACTGGATACATTCATACACATTTTAGAGCCTTCACAACCCGACACTATAACACTCATTAACATATCTTCCTGACACTGCTGATAGTGGGTGTGGGAGGGGAAGCATGCACAAGTGCTATTACAAGCTGTTCAAAGTGCTCTGTAATTTGAACAGCTTAACCTTTTTCAAAGGAAACTGTCCCAAAACTTGGAAATACCCACCACAAACTATATATTTTTGGAAAACAACACACCTTCAGCTATAAAATGGTGCCATGCTTTCATACATACATGAAGAATTCCAGATGCAGTAATCTAAAGAACTCCATGCTTATTAGAGATTTTGTGAAAAATAAAATAAATCATTTAAATGTTGAATTTCCTACCTAAGCCCACTTGACAAGTAAAAAAACTCACTAAATGTCAATCTTTCACATGTCCTGAATCAAACTGTATGCCATATGCGAGGGTGCAAACAGACGCATAACTAACTCAAATGGTAAGCATGTACAAGTGCAATTACAAGAAAAAAATCGAAGTGCTTTGTAATTTGAACAACTTACTCTTTTTCAAAGGAAATGGCCCCAGAACCTTGGAAATGCCCCCCACAAAAAATTACTAAATGTCAATCATACACATGTCCTAAAACAAACGGTACGCCATATGTGTAAGTGCAAACAGAGACGTGGCCACCAAATAACTCGAATGGGAATCATGTACAAGTGAAATTAGAAGAAAAAGCCCTGAAACTTGGAAATACCCCCCACAAACCATATATTTTTGGAATCTACACGCCTTCAGCTACATATCAGTGCCATGCTTTCATTCATACATCAAGAATTCCAGATGCTTGTAATCCATAGAACTTAACAAGTAAAAAAAATTCCACTAAATTTCAATCTACCACATGTCCTGAATTAAATGGTATGCCATATGCGTGGGTGCACACAGAGATGTGGCCACGAACTAGCTCAAATTGGACGTATGCAAATGCATTACAAGAAAAAATAAGTGCTCTGTAATTTGAACAGCCTACTCTTTTTCAAAGGAACTCCCCCGAAACTCGGTAAACCCCCTCACAAACTATGTATTTTTGGAATCTACACACCTTCAGCGAGTTAAAAACCCACTAAATATCAATCTTTCAAGGGTCCTGAATCAAATGGCATGTTATGTACATGGGTGCATACTGAGACATGGCCAGCAAACCTGCTCAAAAAAGTCAATGCACAAAATTCCTAGCATGTATAATGGAGGCTTAGTTTCCCTTGAAATTTGTGGACTATTAATAAAACTTTTTTACCATTCCCCTGGGAACTTGACACAACCTTGAGAACACAAATTTTGTTGTTGGGTGTAGTTTTAGGGTAAAAGGGGAGAAATGTGTGTATCACTTTAAATTTTTATTCTCATTCTCAAAGATGATCATCAGATCATCTTTGGGAATGGTAATGAACTTGGAATACGGCATGCCTGTTTTCCATGTTCAAATCGGATTGGAAAAAGCACTCCCCAGAAAATTTTTTTTTGGCAAAGATCAATAATTTGGTGATCAGAAGTGATCACAGGGTTTCCCTTTCCTCTGCGCCTCTGCACTTACTGGCACTTAGAGGGTGAATATTTTGCGATTCCTCCCCATCAGTTTCCGACCAAACCGAGGGGAGAGGGAGGGCACTTGAATAGGACCCTCCGATCACACAAGGAGCCACACGGGTGGGATTTAAAAGGCCAGTGCCACCAAATGAAAACTTAATGGCGCATTTCAAAAAAAGATGGATATATAGCGCCATAACATTTTTCATTGGTGGCACTGAAAGGGTTAAAGGGCATGTCCACCCCCAAAACTATAATTTCCCCCACTACTGGCCACACTCTGTAGTGCATAAAAATCCTTACCTTAAATTCCAGCTCCAAATATTTCTCTGCCAAAGTCCAAATAACTGGCCACCTCCATTTCTCCTGTCTCTCCTACTTGAGAAATAAGCACTGCAGCCCTCTCTCTCCCCCTCCTCTCCCTCCCGTTTTGGTCTCCCTCCCCTTAGCATAATTCCCTTTTTATATGTTGTAGGGCTTCCTCCCCGAGCCCCAACCACATTATTATAATTGCCAGAAACTCCCCCGATCTTTACTTACCTTCCCTCTATCCTCCGCCGTTCTAAACTGCCGGCAGCTGCATCCGTGATTGGCTGCCTCTCAGCCAATCACAGATGCGGCTGCTGGTCCTTCCCCCTGCTTGCAGTTCCCTACAAGCAAAAGGCCGGGCAGTGCGGCGGAGGATAGAGGAATGGTAAGTAAAGATTGGGGGGACTTTCTAGCAATTATAATAATGCGGTTGGGGCTGGGGGAGGAAGCGCTACAACATATAATAAAATGTTTAGAAGGGTGGACATATAAATAATCTGAGGGAAGTAAGTCTCATAGCGCCAGTGGAATATTTATACTCTTTATAGCTCAACCAGCCAATAACAGGGATTAATAGAAACACCCTAAAAGATTGAAAAAAAAACATACTCTACCAGCACAGGAGTAAGTGTTTAATTTTAAAGGAAGCTATACTGAAAAAATGACTTTGCCTAATCTTAATCTATAATTGAATACATGTAAGTAGCACTTACTACTTACTTGTGTGTGTTGCTGCATGCCTTCAGTCCAGCACACATTTTGTTTAGGAGCAGTATCCCCCTCGCCCTCTTTTAATCACTTCCACTTCCATCCAACCTGACTTTTCCCACACAAACCAACTGTCATGCCTGCATACAGCATTCTAACTGACAAAACTCTGTCACCATTCCAGCTACAGTAAAACTACTCACTGAAGAATAGTTTTTGAGAGCAAGGAACCTGATTGACAGCTGAAATTTAAGAAGTTTTAGATTGGATATCTAAAGAAATAGGAGGCAGATCAAAAAAAAAAGGATACAGTGGTGGTTGGTAAGAATTATAGTTTCCAGTTATGGTTAATTTAAAATAACCTATTTTTCGGTAAAGATGCCCTTTAATATAGATCGGTTTTAAACCGATTTTAACTGGTATACTTGGTTCTAATTAGTCTTTTATTTTTTGTTTTTATCCTTATTTATTTTTTACTCCCAACTGCTCGAGTTACCTACACAACCAGTCTTTTGTATTACAGTTTAAATATAAATAAGTCTACATGATATGGAGGCAGTATCTGTCATAGTAAAATTATGAAGTTGGGGTCCTTCCTGGCTACTTAGCCCCACTTGTCATCCCAGGGCTGCTTCAGTGGTAGTTAGGCCCCCGAGCCTACATGGATACAAACATGTAAGGCTTAAATTTTGTGTTTTAAAATCTGTAGCATTGTATACAAATTTGCAACCTGCCCCCTTTTAAGAGTCGCAGACAAAATAAAATATTAATTATTAAAAGCAATAACAACTTTGTGTTTTCCTAAAATGAAAACTACTTTTTATGCTATATTGCTATAAGTTATGCTATATTGATTTTATAATTTTGTCCAAAACATGGTTGCTTAAAATGTTTTAAGCCCATTTGCATCACCAAAAACTATCCTGGAAGCACTTATGGGGTGACAACCAGACTTTGTTTAACAGCCATTGTGCATGCATAATTAATGCACATGCAGAAGGCGGCCCTGTTAAATCTGACAGACTGCATTCCAGCAGAAACACTGAACAGGAGTATTTTAATCGAATTTTCAAAAATGTTACCTTTAAATACAGCAAGATCCCACTGCTTCAAAACTTTTTTCAGATTTTAAATCTGGGCTGTAGATCCTGAGAAATCATAATTTTAATCACAGCATTTACAGGGAAGGACCTGTCACTCCAAGAGCAGAAATTGTAATATGTGACCCTTACTGGGAAAAGAAGGCAAGGGGAGGGAAGGAGAGATGTATAAGCAGAGCAGTGTACATGGTGAGGCTGTGCAGAATTTACAAGTGTCACAGACACTAAAAGAAGGCAGTGAGTAAGGGAGGGTGGGGGCAATTAGGAGCACTCACTAAACATTAATAATTTAATAACAAAGCAATACAGATAAATATGTGAGTACCACCATTATACTTCTCTCAAATTGTAGTTTCAGATAATGTAAAGTTGTCAGTGAGTATAGTGACCCTTTAAACGGAAAACAATTGATGATAGTACTGATCTAATCCTATTTAAGCTGTTACTATAGAATATCAATGCAACTTTAGGTAGTTTACAGGTTCTCTTTTAATTTTTCTTTTTAATATATTTTTCCAGTAGATAATTTCAGGACAATATTCAAATAAAAACGTATTGTGTTTTTTGCTAATATAATTTCTTTGTATTGGGACTTTTAAAATATTATGTTTTTGTGAAACCACTCAATAGAAGATTTCTTTGTTTTTTGCATAGATGATTTGCTTTGTGGCATAATGTTCAGCTTCTGTAAGTTATGTAATGGTTTCAATGATAGATAAAGCAACATACTTACTACACCTGCCTACTAAGCCAATAGTCCTTCCTAAAGGAATACCTGTCATTGAATACTTGATGATTTTCCTAACCTGAAAGGTCACATTCACAAAAAGGGGGAAAGAAAACAAGCAGAAGGTCAAGGGGTAAACATAATGGAAGAAGACAGAGAAAGTGATTGTGTACATTTGGCTGCATTATATGTGTATTTTCTACATTTCATACTTGGAAAAACTCTCTCTGCCCTCAGGGAAAAGTGGATTTATTGAAGAATTCCACATATGAGTGTGTGAACTAAGGATAGACCTGAGCAAACAGGCCTTGTTTATATAGGTGAATTAAAGTTTATGTGGTGCTGTCATTTTTTTAGTTCCCCCCCCCTTCTAATGACCACTGACTAGAAGCTGCAATAAACTATAAACAGGGTCATCATATTGGTATCAAGGGTACACATTGTTTTAAAAAATCACTGTTTTCTTCTGCCTTTAATGCAGCATTGTATGACTGTAAAAATCAAAATCTTTATATTTTTTTGTGTAAAAAAGAGAGGTGGAAGGCAGCTTCCTATTGATCTAAAATCTTCCAATGAAGCTGCAGTGAGTATAGTGCACAGAAATTGCATTTATCCATGTCAAAGAATTGATCTCACTTTGAAAAATAGCTTTCTTTAATGCACCCGATGTACCAAGCTTAAGGTGGCTAAACACTCTTCTAATCTTTGACAGATCTTGTCTGAACCTGTGGGATTTGCCTAATATTGACAAGGTGTATGGGCTGAAACTGACCAACCAAGATGTCAGTGGACTATGGGAGGTTGGTTTGGGTAGTGTATATAATTGCCACTGTTGGCATATAAGTGATGGCAGTTGCATGTGGGTGTGGACCAATCTAAAACAGATTTTTCCAGGGTTGAAACTGCAGGTCCCCCAACCCCCACAACTTTTGAGGCAGGTCCCTGGCACACACCCTCCTCACACCAATCTTCCACATTTAGACGTTTTTAAATGTCTGATCGTGTGTAAGTAAGTAAAAGTGCATGTGGTCAGCTGTTTAAAAACGACTGCACCGGAGCGACAGTAGTCTTAAATAGCTGATTGCACACCCCTTACTTACGTACTTGCAACCAGCTGCTTAAGAACTGATGAACGCAGTACATTGGCAGGCCCTCTTAGTCCCTGGTCCCCTTGCAGTTGCGGGGGCTGTGGTTACGCCGCTGGATTTTTCCTGAGTGCAGGCAGAATTACATTTGTTAACATTGTACGTAAAACATATATTTTAATGCTGTGTCACTTCTCTGTAATACTGGAAGTGACCTATTTCATGATGTGTCAAAAATCTTTATTTAAGTATGGAAAGACACATTAAATAAAATATTCAGTGGTTTAGAGGACCATAATCAAAGATAAACTGTATCTTGAAATATAACTTTCTATGCTTCTAAGGTAGCATTTACAGTAGTCCTAACAATTCTTGTGAAATAAAACCTGACATGAATGTTTTGCAAGACCTTTTTTAAATGTTTTGTTTATTGTCAAACCTTGTTTGGTTCATTCTTTTTTGCATGATAAGTAACTTTGTAAATCCATGGTCATTTACCAAATAAATATTTTACCTGTGAAATGGAGATGTTAACTTTTTTTCAAAAATTAAAGTGCATCAACCGGATTTCAACAATCTTTGATCCCAATGTATTTCCTAAAGGAACCTGAGCAATTAAATTAATTTGTTACCCGAGCCAATTCCTCTTGCTGTCAAGTGCTAGGAACATCATTTAGTGAAACAGGAACTGATCCTGCCAGATTCTGTGCTTGAGTGATATCTGTTTGCTGCACTTTGGCTTACACTTGGACATTTCAAAACATTGGCTTAAGTCTGCTTTAAATTCTTTGTTAGGGTGACTTTTTTTGTTAAGGGTTTCTGTCATGCATGAGCCATTTTCTCTTGAACTTCAACACCCCATAGAATCTTGGGTACAAATCAGATTTCATAGTTCTATAAATGATTGCAGCAAACTTGAACCTTACGATCATTTTTTTTATCATGTTTACAGTCTGCTGGAATGCATTTTATTGTTTTGCCAGTTTTTTCCTATATAGTACAATAAATGGGATAAAGGGCTTCATTATTTATGTTTTGGGATGTCTAGCAAAAATATCTTAATATTAAGCTTTGATCACCTGTGCTTCTGTTTATTCAGTCAGTTGTAGAGCTGTAGAAGCAGTTAAACTATAAGGGACTGCCTCAACCAAACAGATCCAAAACTCTATAACAGGTTAAACCCTGTTTCTGAATATAGCTAATGCTGTCCATACATTTAGTAGACTTACCTCTTGAGGTTCTCGTAACTTTCTTATAACTACCTGTGCTGATCATTTTGTTTTCGACATTGTGCCTTTTAAGAGAGGGAGCAGCTTCTGCTGCTCAGAGGGCAACTTAAAAAAATGACCCACATTCTACAAAATTATATAATTTACCGAAAGAATAAAGTCATTTTCTCCTTATCTAGTTTTAGATGACAATCTGACCACGTTTTATCTCATGCAATATCATGTAAAAATTCGAAAGGGTACACAATGTTTTAGGCAGGGTACACACAAAGGGACTATTTGTCCCGACCGAGCGTTCCCATAGGGAACCGCACAATCAGCCATGATTTACCGACATGTCCAATCGCCCGATCGTCCGATCTGGACGAACAGGGGACCGACATTGTTCGTGGCTGCGAATAAAAGCAACACAGCCTTAAGCACCACTGCATGGGTTTTGTGAATGAGTTGGGACAATAGAAAGATATGTCAATTATTTTTTTTAAGTTTGGAATAAACTTTTTGTGCAAGAAATATATATCCATGTATAATTTTGAGGGGGGGGGGGGATTTACTAATGACATCATTTATTTGTCCGTGCAGGTACCTGTCTTTCCAAACATTACATCTAAAGGGGTCATTCAAACTGAACGAAGGAAGTTTGAACCGTAATATCATTTTTCAGAAGCTGGATTCAGGGCTCAATTTAACCCTAACTTCTGCGGAGACCACAATTGCTCTGCAACCATGATAACATATAAACTACCCAGAAGTCTTTTCTCCCCTTTATTGCATTTAAGAAGGGAGCTCTAGCCTTAACTTTACCAACCTTACTTGATTTCTTAGTGACTTCTCTTGATTCACATAGCAGACTTAAAGCCTATGTTGCACTTTGGATGGCTTAATAAAGCCGAAAACAATCTGTAACTGACTGGTTCTGCACTTAGCTCTTGGAATGCTGTTAAAAGGGCAACTATAATGAAAAAAATACTTTGTCTCAAATGAATCTTTAAATTACTACATGTAATTAGTCCTTACTCTGAGGTGTGTATGTTACTGCATGCCTTCAATCCAGTACTCAATTTGCTCAGGCTCAGTATTCCCCTCCCTCTCTCAACAGAAACCTTCTACCATCTGACCAGACTTCTTTTCTTATGAGGGCAAGCATGCTCAGTAATCCGTATGGAGCAGCATTGGAACTGGAAATTAACACATGCACACTGTCACCATTTCAGTTACAGCAAAACTACCCACAGAAGTAATGTAAGATGGTTCAGATTGGATATCAAAAGAAATAGGGGCAAATAAAAAAATAAATGGTACAGTGATAATGGGGAGGAATTATACTTCCCGGCAATGGGCAATTAAAAAAAAAAACAACTAAATATTTCAGTATAGATGCCTTTTTAATATAGACGTATGGCTAATCTGTTATGCAGTAAAAACAGTTTTATCCTTCCCCGCTCTAAGCCCTCCCAGCTTTTTTTTGGATTTTTTATTTTTTTTTTTATACAAACTTTTACATGCTTAGAAATGGCAGCTATGGGAATAGCGTTCAGTCATTGGCTGTGATATCATCTGTTACCCCCATGACAGACAGAAGAAACATGGAGATGTAACAGATCATCAGGCAGCATTTCAAGTTATAGTGACAATTACCAAATTTCTAAATAATGCAGATTTGGGTTTAACGGGTGATTTACCTATATACATTTTTTTTTCATTTGAGGGGTGAAGATTGTTTGTAGGCAAATATATAATTATGAGGTTAACAATTATATTTTGAATAATTTGGATTATCAGTTACTGCTCTAATGATTTAACTTTTTTTTATGAATACCAATAAATCACAGCTGTTCAACTTTATGTGTAGCTATGTCAACATATTCACTTTGTTCCTGCTCTCTAGGTATATGAACAGCTGAACTTGTTGTATGCTATCTAAACATAGAAAAGTAGCAGCTGAAGTCGGTTCATTAAAAGCAAGACCAAAAAAAGTCTGTTTGCCATTTCCAGATCTCCCCCTCATTTGCATTTTGGCAGATATTGGCCAGTACTGCACTCGAGTTCCCTGCCCTGTATAAAAGAGCCCTGCCTATGGACAAGGAATTCCTTGTGACATAAAGTCCTTATTACACTGTACACACTTATATTATTTCTTTAGCTTTATAATGTGTTGAATTGCGCTATTGATTATTGATTTGTCTCAAAATAAGTTTGGTGGGACTGGGAATATACCTGCTAAGAAGGATGGGATGTCTAAAGGAATTTTTTCAGGCTTTGAATATGCAGCAGCATGCAAACTAAATGACCACTCTCAATTGCTTTATGTGAAATAAAACCCTAGTGCACCACAAGTCCCTATACCATATACTTTAGACTATTAAACTGTTTTAATTAAAAATGACTAGGCAAAGGATATGGATACCATGCAGAAAATAAACTACATTTATATTTTTTATGTTACATACTTGCTATTACTTTTATTTTTCATTCCTGCAAATACTACATTTTCTACATGTACACCAAGTAGTATTTTGTCTTACATTATTAAAAAGCACACCTGTAGTTATAGAAAATAAAGGGGCTGATGCAATCTCAATGAAATCAGATTTTTTTTTTGTTTGCTTTATTGCTTAATTTAAAATCTGTAACAGTTGACAGGTTTTCTGTAAGATTTATGTATTCTGCTTGCTGTTTCAACCTGTTAAAATTCTTTATCTAAGTGAGACAGGGACATGTGAAATTATTTCTATAATTAATTTATATTTACATTAAAAGGCTTAAAATGATTACTTAAACAGCTGAATGGTATAGGGTTTCCAAAATGATTAACTGATGGGGATTAAAAACAGAATGAAAAAGTAGTATTGTGTATGTATCTCTTTAAAAAAAAAAAAAAAAAAAAAAAAAAAAGGACCAGAGTATGGTAATATGTAAAAAAAAAAATATATACTGGTATACTACCACCAGCCCACCAGCTGTGTTTTTTTAAATCCTTGCCTTGATCATTACGTCACATCCTGATAAAGGCATCCTCCCTCCCTTCCTTCCTTATGGCAGCACAGTCCTGTGCGGATCTAATTTTTTGCAACACTACAAGGTGAGATCTTGCACGGAGACGCACAATGAGGGAGATTGGCAGTTAATTTGTGAATTATCGTACCACATGGTACACTACCTCACCAAGCTGCTAAACGATATTCTTGTAACCCAGTCCAGACACCCCTGGACAGCTCTTTGGTCTTGGCCATGGTAGCTAGTTTTTGAATCTTATTGATTGCTTCTATGGAGAGATGTATTTTATACAGGTACTGAAATAAGCTGCAATTAGGAGCACACCCTTAAGCTGGGTACACACATCAAAGATCTTTGAAAGATGATAAAATCTGCAAGATTCTGTCCATTACAGTTATTGACTGGTCAGTTGGCAAATGTACAATATCAGCAGGAGATCAAAATTCCCCTTTTTCCCCTCACTGTATATTTAGATATTTGTGTGCACTGCAGTGGTGGACAAATATTTTAATGTAAGAAGCCAAACCCTCTTTTTGTTTATAGCCAATTATTATCAGTAGAAAAAGTTTTGTCATCAAGTGTACATTTTGGGGTGCATTGGCAGCCAGGCTTCTGGGATTTGTCCAGTCCTAGTATACAGTATATATACATGTGTTGTCTTTCATGTTTTTTTTTTTTTTGTAAAATTACATTGTATGTATGTATGTATGTATGTGTAAAAAAATATTTTAGATTTGGTATAGAACTAACATTATATGCTTGTTTTTTTCTTTGCAGAACTCTCTGAAATTGAGCCCAATGTATTTCTTCGCCCTTTCTTGGAAGTAATCCGTTCTGAAGACACTTCAGGTCCTATTACTGGTCTTGCTTTGACATCTGTCAATAAATTTCTCTCCTATGCACTTATTGGTAAGTACTTAAAATTTAAAAAAATGTAAATAAAAACATTTTTTATCTAAACTTGAAGTCTAGACTCGTGATATATAACATATCCTTCCAGAATTCTAAATCTTCCTTTCAGAATTTTGAATAAGGAAATGCCTTTGAAAACTAGCACTATGTTCTGAAAATTATTTGCGAACTGTGGTCTCTATTAGTGCCCTCAATACAATGACCGTTAAAAGAGCTTTGTTCAAACTTGCTATGGTTGAGCTCTCTAGCTGCAAAAGAATAAATAGATGGTCCGCTGCACAAAACTGGATCACACCACAGTCGGAGTGCCGTTGCAATATAACAATTTATTAAGGGACCAGATAGGTCCGAAACGCGTTAAGCTGTTCTCACCTTAATAAATTGTTATATTGCAACGGCACTCCGACTGTGGTGTGATCCAGTTTTGTGCAGCGGACCATCTATTTATTCTTTTGCGGTTACATGATACAGACAAGCAACGGGTCCGGGGCTGTTTGCACCTGGACCACCTGGAAGACTCGGTGAGTTATATATTTGCTACATTGTGTTTGGGGCTTTATCACATGTGCTTGAATCAGGATCCCGGAGGTACGGGAGAGACACGTCTATCGCTGTGGCGAGGGTTTCGGGGCTGATACGCACCCGGACCACCCCTCTTGATAAGTAAGTGTGTAATTACACTTTACACTTACCGAGTCAGGATCTAATACTGTGGCCGATGGGGTGCAGCACCTGTTTTTTCTGTGTTTGTTTGAGCTCTCTAGCTGTTGTGAATTTTAAAGGATATCTCCACCCCCAAAATATTTTTTATTATTTTTTATTATTATCTCTCCCTCCCGATCCCTCCGTGCTGCAGTAGACCAAAATAAACTTTTCTGTAGTGTAAGGGTATCCTCCTCCAACCCTAAACGCTAGGGTTTTCAACTTTCGAAAATTCCCACAAACCGACTTACCCACCTTCGTTCCCTCTGCCTCTACTGCTCAGCAGTGGGTCAAATTTTAATTTTGGGGGTGGACATGCCCATTCCATGTGATTCCATTCCATGCAATTCCATGTGTGATTGCGTTGCAGTGTGGCGTGCCCTAACAGAGCTTCTGTACAAGGTGTGGTGATTGGGCAGCTGTGTGCACATCATACATTTAAGTAAAGGGAGCCGGTCCCAAACAATGGAAATTATCCAATGATTCTGCCTGACTGCAATCCTGACTGTGTTAGTTACACTTCATTGTGGTCAGCTATTGTCTGCCCCCACACCTTGCCAATATTGACAAATGCCACCAGATCAGCTAAGATTTGTTAAATATTGGACATGCGTATAGCAGTCTTTACATGTTGGGAGTTGTTGGCAATTGTTTGGGTGGTCAGTATACCTCTAAAGCAGAATAACTTGCATTAGTTTTATTTGTAAATGTAAGTTATCATTTGGGGGAATTAACATTTACATTATGCCACTGGGCAATGCAGTTTTGTGTTAACATGCAAAATAAAAATCCTGGTTGCTTTTCACATTAATTGGTTGTTATCAAATGATTGACATTGATTGCCTTCTGACTTCCTTGTACACCTGTGGACGTATGCATGTATTTCAGTAACATAATGATACTTAGCATTGTGTTCACCATTAGCATAATCCTTGTTTATTTTTTATGGATCCTAGATAATCCACAGGAAGGGAAGAAAATCTAGCAGTTTCCAGTTTATCTCAAATGGACAAGAAATTCTTACCTATTTTCAAATTTAAAAAGTTAAATTTTGTGCCCCATTGTTGTCACCCACAGTAATGAGATGTAATTTCAGGAATGCAAAGGAATATCTGTGGGATCTTTAAAGGAACAGTTTAGTGGAAAATGGTTTAAAAAGAAAAACTCCTGTGACCTACAATTTGCAGGAAGGTAGAATTGAGTATTCCTACCTTGTACAATGCACTTAAAGGAACACTAAACCTGTGATTTTAAGTATATTGCATCTGTTTCTATTATTTACAGGGAGGTGAGAACGCTTATAATAATAGATTAATAGAACGCAGAGGGGACACTGGTACTTATCTTACCGGCGCTCCACTCGCAGCTGTTTCTAAGCTGACAGCCACGCTGTCCCGATCATGCGCCTATCTTTTGTATTGGCGTGCATGTGCCAAAGATAGGCGCTCACAAGGAGGTGGGAATAAGCGTTCTGACTTCCCTGTGAATAATAGAAACAGATGCAATATACGTAAAATCACAGGCTTAGTGTTCCTTTAAACTATAAAGGACGCCTTAAGCTCTAACTTTGACATACACATGGTATTAATACATATATTGCAGTTCTGGTTGCTTCAGGGATACTGTCGAACTGTGAGAAATTAAAATGCTGATTACTAATGTATCATATATAGATGTAATTGTATCTTGTATAAGGTTTCACATTTCCTATCCAGTTGGATGGGACTAGTTCCTATATTCAGACACATAACTGTGTATAATGTGTATACATTTTATATGCATTTTGTATGTCTTATTTATATCTTATTTATATATATGTTTGTCTCCCCTTTGTCTCCTTTAAGAACACATAAAGCTTTTGATTCCATTAATGATACTCACCTGATGATACCTTGTGATTATCCTTTAGCCTCTTCCTTTAAAAGGGATCTATATGCAAGTGGAGGCCTCATCCCTCTGATGAAGTGACTCTGAAAGAGTGTGTTTAGTCCTCTGTGTACCATGTTTTTACCTGCACAAATAAACGCAATGTTTTAACATGGTGTTGGATGGAGTCTTCGTCCGCATGTTTGTTGCTTTCAATATTTGGTGTCCGGAACAAGGACTGACTCTCCCACTAGGAATGCATGGTTTGAGGAGCGGAGGTATGATTGTTCCACTCTAATCCACTCTAATTCTAACTCTGTTTTCTATACTGTTGAATACTGCACTTCTGGTTGTTTCAGGGATACTGTTGAATACTGCAGCTCTGGTTGTTTCAGGGATACTGTTGAATACTGCACTTCTGGTTGTTTCAGGGATACTGTTGAATACTGCAGCTCTGGTTTATCTGTTGTATTCAATTAGATCAACTGGACTTGAAATGTAGTTCTTGAAGACGTTTCGCTAGTCATCCGACTGGCTTTCAATTCAGAATGAGAAAGCCAGTCGGATGACTAGCGAAACGTCTTCAAGAACTACATTTCAAGTCCAGTTGATCTAATTGAATACAACAGATATACCATGACCTGGATGAATGAGAACCTTCACAGCATGCAGCTCTGGTTGTTTCAGGATACTGTTGAATACTGCAGCTCTGGTTGTTTTAGGGATACTGTTGAATACTGCAGCTCTGGTTGTTTCAGGGATACTGTCGAATACTGCAGCTCTGGTTGTTTCAGGGATACTGTCGAATACTGCAGTTCTGGTTGTTTCAGGAATACTGTCGAATACTGCAGCTCTGGTTGTTTCAGGATACTGTTGAATACTGCAGCTCTGGTGTTTTAGGGATACTGTTGAATACTGCAGCTCTGTGTTTCAGGGATACTGTTGAATACTGCAGCTCTGGTTGTTTTAGGGATACTGTGAATACTGCAGCTCTGGTTGTTTCAGGGATAATGGAATACTGCACTATGGTTGTTTAGGGTACTGTCGAATACTGCAGTTCTGGTTGTTTCAGGAATACTGTCGAATACTGCAGCTCTGGTTGTTTCAGGAATACTGTTGAATACTGCAGCTCTGGTTGTTTCAGGGATACTGTCGAATACTGCAGCTCTGGTTGTTTTAGGGATAACTGCGAATACTGCGCTCTGGTGTTTCAGGGATACTGTCGAATACTGGCTTTCTGGTTGTTTCAGGAATACTGTCGATACTGCACTCTGGTTGTTTCAGATACTGTTGAATACTGCAGCTCTGGTTGTTTAGGGATACTGTTGAATACTGCAGCTCTGGTTGTTTCAGGGATACTGTTGAATACTGCAGCTCTGGTTGTTTTAGGGATACTGTTGAATACTGCAGCTCTGGTTGTTTCAGGGATACTGTCGAATACTGCAGCTCTGGTTGTTTCAGGGATACTGTCGAATACTGCAGTTCTGGTTGTTTCGGAAACTGTCGAATACTGCAGCTCTGGTTGTTTCAGGAATACGTTTAATACTGCAGCTCTGGTTGTTTCAGGGATACTGTCGAATACTGCCGCTCTGGTTGTTTTAGGGATACTGTTGAATACTGCAGCTCTGGTTGTTTCAGGGATACTGTTGAATACTGCAGCTCTGGTTGTTTCAGGGATACTGTCGAATACTGCCGCTCTGGTTGTTTTAGGGATACTGTTGAATACTGCAGCTCTGGTTGTTTCAGGGATACTGTTGAATACTGCCGCTCTGGTTGTTTCAGGGATACTGTTGAATATTGCAGTTCTGGTTGTTTCAGGAATACTGTCGAATACTGCAGCTCTGGTTGTTTCAGGGATACTGTCGAATACTGCAGCTCTGGTTGTTTCAGGGATACTGTTGAATACTGCAGTTCTGGTTGACCAAGGGATACTTTCCATTTGGAGTAAGGAAGGAATTAAAGGGCAATTATAGTGAGAAAATTGTTTGTTTTAAATGCCTTTTAATGTAGCCTATAAGTCATCCCAACCACCAGGGTACCTTTTAGTTTCTTTAAATTCTTCATAGTCCCAGAGATATAAGCCTTTGAATATGCTGTGATTTGTAGGAGCTGCTGCACCTCATCTGTCACTCAAAGGCACACCCCCCCACACAATCCAAAGCTCTTATGCAGTACTGTCACATACTCCTTCACCCACACTGTTAGTACCATGTGCAACACATAGTCAAATGCTGTAGTGCTAAACACAATCAATAAACCATTAACCCAGCAATATGAGTATAACACACAAAACAGCCCCCCCCCCCCCAAAAAAATAAATCTTATATACATACAAAACCAGTGACTCAAACGGAACACTAATATGTATCAGGATAACAAGCAGTTTCAATGTGTTTGTGAAGGTCTCACTACAGCTGCTGCTGCACTGACTCCGTTCTTCAGTGATTATGATCTCAGCTAAGCAGGGGAAGAGATATGATCTTTAGGTGCAAAAATAAATAACAATTAGCAAACTAAGAGAACAGGCAGAGTTCAGTAACTTACTTGTAAAGAATCTCAGCACCACTTGTCCTCCTCTTTCCCCCACTGCCCCTCCTTTCAGCATATTGCTACTTTCTCCCACACTTTGCTTGCTTGCAGTCTAGCTCTGGAAGGGAGGGGTCAACAGGATGTCAGCACTTTATTTAAAGTCCTTTCAACTGAGCATGCCTGGACTTTTCGTACAGCCCTTTACTTCTTGAGGGGGACTAGACAGAGAGGGGAGGGGGACTACACAGCTTGGTACAAACTTCTGCCAGTTTGAAGAAACGAAGCCACACAGCAACATGAAAGTAAGGCAGCTTATACTAAGTGATCTGTACATTGTATATAGACAGTTTTTTTTTCCACTATAGTTGCCCTTTAAGCTAGTCATCCGACTGGCTTTCTCAATTCAGAATGACTTGTACAAGAATCTGTGGCAATTATGTACCCTGGAAAATCCCAATTAGCATATCACAGCCAAGTGTTAAGGGCGTGATTAGATAGTGGCTACGAGGTGTTATAGGAACGCCCAGAGTAAGGTGTCAAAACAGCATTGTACATGGCAGACAGATGGTGTCGAACCCCCCCACCTCTATGGAGGCCATTTATGTGAAAATAAAGAAACCAAGCCTAAATAGAGGTGGGGGGGGGGGTTCGACACCATCTGTCTGCCATATACAATGCTGTTTTGACACCTTACTCTGGGCGTTCCTATAACACCTCTTAGCCACTATCTAATCACGCCCTTAACACTTGGCTGTGATATGCTAATTGGGATTTTCCAGGGTACATAATTGCCACAGATTCTTGTACAAGTCATTCTGAATTGAGATCCAGTCGGATGACTAGCGAAACGTCTTCAAGAACTAAACTTCAAGTCCAGTTGATCTAATTGAATACAACAGATATACCATGGCCTGGATGAATGAGAACCTTCACAAGCATATTTCAAAATATATAACTAAATCATATTTAATTAAAACAACTTTTTTTTAGTACCTACTTCCCCAGGTCTAGTAGAATTTCTCCATTTTTCTAGGTTACTGGTTACTCCAACATTGACATCACACAATTGTGCAGCATCAAAACATTTTTAACCATCCACTGTCTTTATAGTATATATGAAATGTTTATGAGTAAATGTAAGTGTATGCAAATTTTTTTTTTAACAAATATGTCACTGAACAACCAAGTCAACCTTTGCTGTGTTAAATCACAGCATTAAAAGTTTAAGATGCAGAAGTTGAATACATTTTTCTATCCTAGATCCAAGCCATGAAGGTACTGCTGAAGGAATTGAAAACATGGCAGATGCGGTTACACACGCCCGTTTTGTTGGCACTGATTCAGCGAGCGATGAGGTTGTGTTGATGAAAATCCTGCAGGTAACAGTGAGAAGAAAGAGGATTTCATCTTCTTGTCCTTATCCAGGGGCAATTAAATGGATTTCTTAAGCCCTTTGTATCCTGTTACATAGAGACACGGGGCCATGTTTTGACTCTGCAAGAGCTTTGCTTAATGTTATTTTTAAACAAGGGGTTCACGTACCTTGGTTAAAAGCTTTTTAGATGAAATAGAATTAATCGTTTTAATTAATTGATTGCTGTGTCAGGGAAGACCTTTTGTGAAGTAAGCAGCTCAAGAAATCATCTTTATGAGTATAATTTTGAAGTAGAAGTAAACCTGGGCTATCTGTTTACTATAACACACCAGCTTCGTAAACCAATAACCCCCATACAAATGCATATTTTTACCAGGGGGAACGTTACTATATCTGTCATACTGAATATGGCATTCAGAGGTACTGCTAAAGCTTCATTTAAAGGACTCACCCACCAAAATAAAAACATATACTTACCCCTGAAACGCAGAGATCATTATAATTACTCACCTCCCCGCGGTCCCAAAAGCCCATACTTCTTACCTTTACCTGCCACAAGAAAGTTGTCAAGAAAGACCGGTATAACTGTGTCATCATGGCCAATGGCCAACTTTATTTCTGAGCGCCTCCTCAGTCTTCCTGAAAAACGCTAAGCTTACAGGGAAGATAAGAACTGGGGAGAAAAAGCATGTTCGGAAAGATAAGTATTATGGGCTTAAGGGACCAAGGGGAGGTAAGCAACTGGAAAGATCTAGGGATTTGCGGTTTGCAAAATAATAGATTTTTATTCTGGGGGAGAACATGAGTTTTAAAGGGCATGTCCACACCCAAAATTACATTTGATATTCTGAAAGCAAAGCCCCCAAAACCAACATTATACTCCCACTGCCCAGAACTGCACACAAAGCTAATTATTCAGCCTGATCCCTGCATCATATACTAGAAAACTTCTTTCACTTCCTGGTTGAACTGGTCGCAGGCGTAATTTATGATGTCACAGTCACGGCCAATGACTAATGAGTTATCTGGAAGCTTATCCATTGAGAGCAGTAGAAAGCTCACCTGAGTATGTGTGACAAATCTAATCTTGCCCTTTTCTTAGCTAATTGCCTGCAGGGATTTTGCTGAATAGCTTTGTATGCAGTCTGGGCAGTACGAGTATAACAATCTTTGGGGGGCAATATAGAAATGCATTTACTATGGATAAAGAGAAATAAATCTTTCTTTATCATTTACGTGATTTATTAAAATGGTGGGTGATGACTTCCTTTGTGGCTCTCTAATATCACTTTGTTAAGGGTTATTTTTTTCTCAACAGCGTTATTAATAAATAGAGAGTGTTACTTCATCTATAATGTGACCTCTGCTATTTTAGTCTATTTAGTTACTAGCTAATCATAGCAACACCACAACTTTCTAATGTTTGACAATGCAGACAATTCACGTATGCTCTTAAATATGGCCTGAAATTTATTTCAGGCAGAGTAGGCAACACATTATTCAAATTGCTCCTCAATTATTGATTCACGTGTTGAATTTTTAGTATAATCTTGTATGTCATATGTCTATATAGAGCTGGATTGAGACCAAATAGGGTCCTAGACACAAGTTAAATTCGTGGCCACCAGCCTCAAATCTCATGCTCCAATCTCTACTGAGAAACTGAAACAACCCAGGCACTGGGTCATGGGCAAGACCAAAGTGCAATCTATTAGGGGTCCTGCAAACAGGATGTCAGTATTTTAGAATCATTCATTTATTTACAGCCAAAATTCTGAAAAAGCAAAGTAATTCTTATTGAAATGTGACAATACTGCACTTATTGCACCGAATTTCAATGAGCTCAGGCATGCTCTGTGTGCTTCATCTGGGAGAGAGAGGCGATCTTCCTCAGACATATGTAGAACTGAATTAACTGCTGATGGGACATCATTGTTTTGTGCAATGCCTTTGCCTTGTTCTCTGCAGTGATTAGTCCAGAGTTGGCCAAGCTTCAAAGTTCCAGCAACTAGGAAATTACAATTACCATCATTCCCTGGGAGTTGATGTGTAACAAAAGCAAGGGAGCAATTAAATTGTTTTAAATTACCTTTTTTAACATCTTCTGAATGCATTGGCAGCCATAACATCTGGACAGCATTGGAACTGATAATTATTGTTTAACAGCTGGTTTGTGGTTGATGTTAAGCATAACTAAACCAATTTGCAGCATCCAATTGTTTTCCAGAGTATTTCTCTCCTGTTGCTGACAGACTATAATTCCCTGAATCTTTTTGCTAGATTCAACAAGGAATGTTGACAATCAAGGCCATCAAATTTTAGCTTTGTAAAATTCAATCAGAATTCAGTGGAATAAACAATGGAAATAATTAGTTAAAATGAAAAAGGATGTTGAAAAGTGTGAATTATAGGTAGAGAGGTAAAAAGTAGATTTTATTTACATTCGTAAATTACCCACATGAATGTGTGGGTAGGTCAATGAAAAGTATGTTAATCTTTGATCCAGGTAATTCTATATAATTTTTGTTTTCTGTTAGGTTTTACGAACATTGCTTCTCACCCCAGTTGGAGCTCATTTAACAAATGAATCTGTTTGTGAAATAATGCAGTCCTGTTTTCACATATGCTTTGAAATGAGACTTAGTGGTAAGTATAGCCCACTAGTGTGTGACTTTTTTCCAAAGTCAATAATAATTAAAATGTTATCTCAAAAAAAGAGTAATGTACGAGCTTCTTGGGTTATACTTACATTGTAAGAGTAACATTTACCAAATTATTTCATTGTAGCTATACTAGTTTATAAATTGCCATGATGCATGCATTTAAACAGATGTACCGTATATACTCGAGTATAAGCCGAGGTACCCATTTTTGCCTCCAAAATGGGTAACCCATGATTGACTCGAGTATAAGCCGAGGGTAGATAGTTGCCTAATATCATTCCACTGTAGATGTTTGGAAACTACAACTCCCAGCATGCTTTCGTTGCTGGGAGTTGTAGTTTCCAAACACCTATAGTAGAAAGGTATTGGGTGCTACTGTATGGCCACCCTAGAGCCCCCCCAGTTCACTTACCGTACCTGGCCAGTCTTCAGTCTTCATCTCTCCAGTCTTCAGTCTTCATCTCTTCAGTCTTCATCTCTCCAGTCTTCATCTGTCCAGTCTTCATCCTTCAGTCTTCAGCTCTCCGCCGGTCTTCAGTCTTCAGCTCTCCGCCGGCTGCCGCTCGCTCTGTGCAGTTCCCAGTAGTTCTTCGCGGCGTGCGCGATGACGTCATCCCGCCGTCGTGCGCGATGACATCATCGCGCACCCGCGAAGAACTACTGGGAACTGCCGGCTTTCCTTCCTGAATCGCGGCTGCAACTGGAATCAAGGTAAGTTTTTGCTTGACTCGAGTATAAGCCGAGTCAAGGTTTTTAGGTTGATTTTTAAACCTAAAAACCTCGGCTTATACTCGAGTATATACGGTATTTATCATATATTTAGTATTTTTAATTTTGTCCCCCTTGTATGGCCTTTTGTATTCTAATATTGTACAGCTCTGCATTCCCATTTGGCGCTGTATATACAGTCGAATACATAACTATTGTAACATCAACACAATTCTAACATTTTTGGCTCTATACACAACCACAATGGATTTGAAATGAAATGAACAGGGTGTGCTTTAACTACAGACTGTCAGCTTTAATTTGAGGGTATTTACATCCAGATCAGGTAAATGGTATAGGAATTACAACAGTTTGCATATGTGCCTCCCACTTGTTAAAGGATAAGTACGCTCAAGTAAAATTTGTAGCATTAAATTAAACTAATCATTCTCTTCCCTTCCCCCCCTAGCTCCCTTTTGAGCCTACTTGTTCGGAAGGAATGCTCCTGACATCTTGGATCTTTCAAGTTGTCTCCATGATTGTCCCTCCATGATTTGCTGAATCTCCTTCTGTTGGTGGTTAGGAAAAGCAATGTCTGTGTGCTGCGGGCGCGTGACTCCACGGTGCATGCGGTGTGACATCAGCGAGTGATGTCAGAGCGTGCACAGCGCCACAAGGACATCATGCGCACATGCATCCGCGTGCGCACCCGCAGCACACAGACAGCGCTTTTCCTGACCACCAACTGAAGGAGATTAAGAAGGTAGACTCAGGAGGGAGCTAGAAAAATAAAGGGGGGAATGATTAGTTTAAGCTTCTGCTACAAATAACACTTAAATTTTTTTTTGAGTGTACTTATCCTTTAAGCGAGCAAAAGTAATGGGACAATAGGCTTCTTAGCTGTTCCATGAAAAGGTGTGTGTTATATCCACATAAAGTGTTTATAAACAAAAATAAGGTGATGGTTTGTGTCCAATACACCTATGGTGTGCTAAATATTAACAACAGTGATCAAACGTTTTCTGTGATAGTTTGAGCAATTTACATTTTGTTATGCTATTTTGTATGCCGAGTGGTATAATTCTGTGCTTTGTTTAATAATTAAAAAAGTGGGGAAATGCACCATGGGACACTATGCTGTAAGTTGCATTAAAAAACGAAAATTTTGTGTTAGGTGTATCTATACTCTAATGTGGACCCGGATATCACGTAACTCGTTGGTGTTTAAGATATTAAATCCAAACAGCAAGAGCATATAAAATGACACAGTGACTCAGATACTATGTAAGTTTAGAAATAATGTTAGTGGATGAACTCACACTGAATAGAGGGTGGTTCAGGTGCATATGCCCCCAACCCTTCACTTAAAATAGCACTGATTGCATCCAAAAGAACACTTATACATGGGTAAGGTGAAATGAAACGGGAACTCACCGAATCAAAGAGTGGCTCAGATTCCCACCCCGAGCCCGTCGCTTTAGCTCTAAACATTAGTCGAACATTTCAAAGAGAGAGAGAGCGTGCACACTGTCGTGATCCAAATCACAAGGACTCTCTGGAGTAAAATCATTAATCCTTTATTAAACAAAAACCATGCTGAAACCTGACGCGTTTCGTGCCAGTTAGGCACTTAATCATAGGTAAGGTACTATGGCTCATAGTACCTTAACCTATGTTAAGTGCCTAACCGGCACAAAACGCGTCAGGTTCAGCATGGTTTTTGATTAATGATTTAATAAAGGATTAATGATTTTACTCCAGAGAGTCCTGGTGATTTGGATCGCGACAGTGTGCACGCTCTATCTCTCTTTGAAATGTTCGACTAAAGTTGCATTAAATACCTTATTTAAAGGGGAACTGTGTTCCAAAAATGACTTTAAGTAAATTGATAGGAATTGCTCTCCTGAGAATTTTCGCAATTTATTTTGACATTTTTGTGTGTGATATGGCAGCAACATCACCAGGTCCCTTGCACTTCTTGCTTCCTGCACTGAAACCTGTCAGTCAATCTGCCCTGTGTCTCTTCCCCTTTGCAGCCCCCCCTGGTCCCTCCCACTTATGGACCCCATGGTCCCTCCAGTTGCAGCCCCCATGGCCCGTTCCGTTACAGGCCCATGTGGCCCCACTCACGGGTGCCTAAGCCCCGCCCACTCAAGGGTGCCTAAGCCCCATCCGTTCACAGGTACAACAATAGTTGGTCTGATCTGACCTTGCAGTCCATTGATGAAGAGCGCATAAACCTTGGTTTTCTAATTGATGGTAACAACCGAATTTGCATAAAAAAACAAAAAAAACCTCTGCAGTAAACTTTTACATCCAAAATTTTGTCCTGATTAAATAAAGCATTGTCCCTGGTGGTTGACTGGTCTAAAATATTAGCCCTTGTGTACTTATATTGGCCTTGTGTACTTATGAGGAAGTAAGTAGAAATTTAAACTCTGGCATAGCAGTAGATGTAGTTTACTTGGATTTTGCAAAGGCTTTTGATACAGTCCCCCATAGGCGACTAATTTATAAGCTAAGGTCTGTTGGTCTGGGGAGTCACATTTGTACATGGATAGAAAATTGGGTAATGAATAGGATGCAGAGAGTAGTTGTTAATGGGGCTTCATCATTATGGACTAAAGTGCTAAGTGGGGTGCCACAGGGTTCTGTGCTGGGGCCGCTTCTATTTAATCTATTTATTCATGATTTGGACAGCACAGGATTCTGTGCTGGGGCCACTTCTATTTAATCTATTTATTCATGATTTGGAAGTGGGTATTGTCAGCAAGGTTTCTGTGTTTGCTGACAACACAAAACTTTGTCGACCATTAAAACTTCAGAGGATGTGCAATCGTTGCAAGGGGATCTAGATAGATTGTCACATTGGGCTGCTAAGTGGCAGATGAAATTCAATGTTGATAAATGTAAGGTGATGCATTTTGGACTTAAAAATCCTTGTGCTACTTATACTATAAATGGCTTTGTGTTAAGTGAATCCCTGTTGGAAAGGGATCTTGGAGTTTTGGTGGATAACAAACCTAAAGGTAGCAAGCAGTGCCAGGCGGCAACAGCCAGAGCCAGCATGGAAGTAAAGGGAGCCGGTCCCAAACATGGAAATTATCCAATGATTCTGCCTGACTGCAACTCTGACTGTGTTAGTTACACTTCAGTGGTCAGCTATTGTCTGCCCCCACACCTTGCCAATATTGACAAATGCCACCAGATCAGCTAAGATTTGTTAAATATTGGACATGCGTATAGTCAGTCTTTACATGTTGGGAGTTGTTGGCATTGTTTGGGTGGTCAGTATACCTCTAAAGCAGAATAACTTGCATTAGTTTATTTGTAAATGTAAGTTATCATTTGGGGGAATTAACATTTACATTATGCCACTGGGCAATGCAGTTTTGTGTTAACATGCAAAATAAAATCCGGTTGTTTTCACATTAATTGGTTGTTATCAAATGATTGACATTGATTGCCTTCTGACTTCCTTGTACACCTGTGGACGTATGCATGTATTTCGTAACATAATGATACTTAGCATTGTGTTCACCATTAGCATAATCCTTGTTTATTTTTTATGGATCCTAGATATCCACAGGAAGGAGAAGAAAATCTAGGTCAGTTCCATATTCTACAAATGGACGAAACTACCTATTTTCAAATTTTAAAAGTTAAATTTTTGCCCCATTGTTGTCACCCACAGTAATGAGATGTAATTTCAGGAATGCAAGGAATATCTGTGGGATCTTTAAAGGAACAGTTTGGGAAAGTGGTTGTAAAAAGAAAAATCCTGTGACCTACCATTTGCAGGAAGGTGAATTAGTATTCCTACCTTGTACAATGCACTAAGGAACACTAAACCTGTGATTTTAAGTAATGCATCTGTTTCTATTATTTACAGGGAGGTGAGAACGTATATAATAGATTAATGAACGCAGAGGGGACACTGGTACTTATCTTAACGGCGCTCCACTCGCAGCTGTTTCTAAGCTGACAGCCACGCTGTCCCGATCATGCGCCTATCTTTGTATTGGCGTGCATGTGCCAAAGTAGCGCTCACAAGGAGGTGGGAATAAGGGTTCTGACTTCCCGTGAATAATAGAAACAGATGCAATATACGTAAAATCACAGGCTTAGTGTTCCTTAAAACATAAAGGACGCCTTAAGCTCTAACTTTGACATACACATGGTATTAATACATATATTGCAGTTCTGGTTGCTTCAGGGATAACTGTCGAACTGTGAGAAATTAAAATGCTGATTACTAATTTATCTATATAGATGTAATTGTATCTTGTATAAGGTTTCACATTTCCTATCCAGTTGGATGGGACTAGTTTCCTATATTCAGACACATAACTGTGTATAATGTGTATACATTTTATATGCATTTTGTATGTCTTATTTATATCTATTTATATAAGTTTGTCTCCCCTTTGTCTCCTTTAAGAACACATAAAGCTTTTGATTCCATTAATGATACTCACCTGATGATACCTTGTGATTATCCTTAGCCTCTTCCTTTAAAAGGGATCTATATGCAAGTGGGAGGCCTCATCCTCTGATGAATGACTCTGAAAGAGTGTGTTTAGTCCTCTGTGTACCATGTTTTTACCTGCACAAAAACGCAATGTTTTAACATGGTGTGGAGGAGTCTTCGTCCGCATGTTTGTTGCTTTCAATATTTGGTGTCCGGAACAAGGACTGACTCTCCCATAAGGAATGCATGGTTTGAGGAGGGAGGTATGATTGTTCCACTTCAATCCACTCTAATTCTAACTCTGTTTTCTATACTGTTGAATACTGCACTTCTGGTTGTTTCAGGGATACTGTTGAATACTGCAGCTCTGGTTGTTTCAGGGATACTGTTGAATACTGCACTTCTGGTTGTTTCAGGGATACTGTTGAATACTGCAGCTCGGTTTATCGTGTGTATTCAATTAGATCAACTGGACTTGAAATGTAGTTCTTGAAGACGTTTCGCAGTCATTCCGACTGGCTTCTCAATTCAGAATGAGAAGCCAGTCGGTGACTAGCGAAACGTCTTCAAGAACTACATTTCAAGTCCAGTTGATCTAATGAATAACAACAGATATACCATGACCTGGATGAATGAGAACCTCACAAGCATGCAGCTCTGGTTGTTTCAGGGATACTGTTGAATACTGCAGCTCTGGTTGTTTTAGGGATACTGTTGAATACTGCAACTCTGGTTGTTTCAGGGATACTGTCGAATACTGCAGCTTGGTTGTTTCAGGATACTGTCGAATACTGCAGTTCTGGTTGTTCAGGAATACTGTCGAATACTGCAGCTCTGGTTGGTCAGGAATACTGTTGAATACTGCAGCTCTGGTTGTTTAGGGATACTGTTGAATACTGCAGCTCGGTTGTTCAGGGATCTGTTAATCTGCAGCTCTGGTTGTTTAGGGATACTGTTGAATACTGCAGCTCTGGTTGTTTCAGGGATACTGTCGAATACTGCAGCTCTGGTTGTTTCAGGGATACTGTCGAATACTGCAGTTCTGGTTGTTTCAGGAATACTGTCGAATACTGCAGCTCTGGTTGTTTCAGGAATACTGTTGAATACTGCAGCTCTGGTTGTTTCAGGGATACTGTCGAATACTGCCGCTCTGGTTGTTTTAGGGATACTGTTGAATACTGCAGCTCTGGTTGTTTCAGGGATACTGTTGAATACTGCAGCTCTGGTTGTTTCAGGGATACTGTCGAATACTGCGCTCTGGTTGTTTTAGGGATACTGTTGATACTGCAGCTCTGGTTGTTTCAGGGATAACTGGTGATACTGCCGCTCTGGTTGTTTCGATACTGTTGAATATTGCAGTTCTTTTTTCAGGAATACTGTCGAATACTGCAGCTTGGTTGTTTCAGGGATACTGTCGAATACTGCAGCTCTGTGTGTTTCAGGGATACTGTGAATACTGCAGTTCTGTTGACCAAGGGATACTTTCCATTTGGAGTAAGGAAGGAATTAAAGGGCCTTATAGTGAGAAATTGTGTTTTAAATGCCTTTTAATTAGCCTATAAGTCATCCCAACCACCAGGGTACCTTTTAGTTCTTTTAAATTCTTCATAGTCCCAGAGATATAAGCCTTTGAATATGCTGTGTTTGTAGGAGCTGCTGCACCTCATCTGTCACTCAAAGGCACACCCCCCACACAATCCAAAGTCTTATGCAGTACTGTCACATACTCCTTCACCCACACTGTTAGTACCATGGCAACACATAGTCAAATGCTGTAGTGCTAAACACAATCATAAACCATTAACCCAGCAATATGAGTATAACACACAAAACACCCCCCCCCCCCAAAAAATAAATCTTATATACATCAAAACCAGTGACTCAAACGGAACATAATATGTATCAGGATAACAAGCAGTTTCAATGTGTTTGTGAAGGTCTCACTACAGCTGTGCTGCACTGACTCCGTTCTTCATGATTATGATCTCAGCTAAGAGGGGAAGAGATATGATCTTTAGGTGCAAAAATAAATAACAATTAGCAAACTAAGAGAACAGGCAAGTTCAGTAACTTATTGTAAAGAATCTCAGCACCACTTGTCCTCCTCTTCCCCCACTGCCCTCCTTTCAGCATATTGCTACTTTCTCCCACACTTTGCTTGCTTGCAGTCTAGCTCGGGAGGGAGGGGTCAACAAGGATGTCAGCATTTATTTAAAGTCCTTTCAACGAGCATGCCTGGACTTTTCGACAGCCCTTTACTTCTTGAGGGGGACTAGACAGAGAGGGGAGGGGGACTACACAGCTTGGTACAAACTTCTGCCAGTTTGAAGAAACGAAGCCACACAGCAACATGAAAGTAAGGCAGCTTATACTAAGTGACTACATTGTATATAGACAGTTTTTTTTTCCACTATAGTTGCTTTAAGCTAGTCATCCGACTGGCTTTCTCAATTCAGAATGACTTGTACAAGAATCTGTGGCAATTATGTACCCTGGAAAATCCCAATAGCATATCACAGCCAAGTGTTAAGGGCGTGATTAGATAGTGGCACGAGGTGTTATAGGAACGCCCAGAGTAAGGTGTCAAAACAGCATTGTACATGGCAGACAGATGGTGTCGAACCCCCCACCTCTATGGAGGCCATTTATGTGAAAATAAAGAAACCAAGCCTAATAGAGGTGGGGGGGGGGGTTCGACACATCTGTCTGCCATATACAATGCTGTTTGACACCTTACTCTGGGCGTTCCTATAACACCTTTAGCCACTATCAATCACGCCCTAACACTTGGCTGTGATATGCTAATTGGGATTTTCCAGGGTACATAATTGCCACAGATTCTTGTACAAGTCATTCTGAATTGAGATCCAGTCGGATGACTAGCGAACGTCTTCAAGAACTAAATCTCAAGTCCAGTTGATCTAATTGAATACAACAGATATACCATGGCCTGGATGAATGAGAACCTTCACAAGCATATTTCAAAATATATAACTAAATCATATTTAATTAAAACAACTTTTTTTTTAGTACCTACTTCCCCAGGTCTAGTAGAATTTCTCCATTTTTCTAGGTTACTGGTTACTCCAACATTGACATCACACAATTGTGCAGCATCAAAACATTTTTAACCATCCACTGTCTTATAGTATATATGAAATGTTTATGAGTAAATGTAAGTGTATGCAAATTTTTTTTAACAAATATGTCACTGAACAACCAAGTCAACCTTTGCTGTGTTAAATCACAGCATTTAAAGTTTAAGATGCAGAAGTTGAATACATTTTTCTATCCTAGACCAAGCCATGAAGGTACTGCTGAAGGAATTGAAAACATGGCAGATGCGGTTACACACGCCCGTTTTGTTGGCACTGATTCAGCGAGCGATGAGGTTGTGTTGATGAAAATCCTGCAGGTAACCGTGAGAAGAAAGAGGATTTCATCTTCTTGTCCTTATCCAGGGGAATTAAAGGATTTCTTAAGCCCTTTGTATCCTGTTACATAGAGAACGGGGCCATGTTTTGACTCTGCAAGAGCTTTGCTTAATGTTATTTTTAAACAAGGGGTTCACGTACCTTGGTTAAAAGCTTTTTAGATGAAATAGAATTAATCGTTTTAATAATGATTGGGTGTCAGGGAAGACCTTTGTGAAGTAAGCAGCTCAAGAAATCATCTTTATGAGTATAATTTTGAAGTAGAAGTAAACCTGGGCTATTGTTTACTATAACACACCAGCTTCGTAAACCAATAACCCCCATACAAATGCATATTTTTACCAGGGGGAACGTTACTATATCGTCATACTGAATATGGCATTCAGAGGTACTGCTAAAGCTTCATTTAAAGGACTCACCCACCAAAATAAAAACATATACTTACCCTGAAACGCAGAGATCATTTAATTACTCCACTCCCGCCGGTCCCAAAAGCCCATACTTCTTACCTTTACCTGCCACAAGAAAGTTGTCAAGAAAGACCGGTATACTGTGTCATCATGGCAATGGCCAACTTTATTCTGAGCGCCTCCTCAGTCTTCCTGAAAAACGCTAAGCTTACAGGGAAGATAAGAACTGGGGAGAAAAAGCATGTTGAAGATAAGTATTATGGGCTTAAGGGACCAAGGGGAGGTAAGCAACTGGAAAGATCTAGGGATTTGCGGTTTGCAAAATAATAGATTTTATTTGGGGGAGAACATGAGTTTTAAAGGGCAGTTCCACACCCAAAATTACATTTGATATTCTGAAAGCAAAGCCCCAAAACCAACATTATACTCCCACTGCCCAGAACTGCACACAAAGCTAATTATTCAGCCTGATCCCTGCATCATATACTAGAAAATTCTTTCACTTCCTGGTTGAACGGTCGCAGGCGTAATTTATGATGTCACAGTCACGGCCAATGACTAAGAGTTATCTGGAAGCTTATCCATTGAGAGCAGTAGAAAGCTCACCTGAGTATGTGTGACAAATCTAATCTTCTGCCCTTTTCTTAGCTAATTGCCTGCAGGGATTTTGCTGAATAGCTTGTATGCAGTCTGGGCAGTACGAGTATAACAATCTTTGGGGGGCAATATAGAAATGCATTTACTATGGATAAAGAGAAATAAATCTTTCTTTATCATTTACGTGATTATTAAAATGGTGGGTGATGACTTCCTTTGTGGCTTCTAATATACTTTGTTAGGTTATTTTTTTCTAACAGCGTTATTATAAATAGAGAGTGTTACTTCATCTATAATGTGACCTCTGCTATTTTAGTCTATTTAGTTACTAGCTAATCATAGCAACACCCACAACTTTCTAATGTTTGACAATGCAGACAATTCACAGTATGCTCTTAAATATGGCCTGAAATTTATTTCAGGCAGAGTAGGCAACACATTATTCAAATTGCTCCTCAATTATTGATTCACGTGTTGAATTTTAGTATAATCTTGTATGTCATATGTCATATAGAGCTGGATTGAGACCAAATAGGGTCCTAGACAAAGTTAAATTCGTGGCCACCAGCCTCAAATCTCATGCTCCAATCTCTACTGAGAAACTGAAACAACCCAGGCACTGGGTCATGGGCAAGACCAAAGTGCAATCTATTAGGGGTCCTGCAAACAGGATGTCAGTATTTTAGAATCATTCATTTATTACAGCCAAAATTCTGAAAAAGCAAAGTAATTCTTATTGAAATGTGACAATACTGCACTTATTGCACCGAATTTCAATGAGCTCAGGCATGCTCTGTGTGGCTTCATCTGGGAGAGAGAGGCGATCTTCCTCAGACATATGTAGAAATGAATTAACTGCTGATGGGACATCATTGTTTGTGCAATGCCTTTGCCTTGGTCTCTGCAGTGATTAGTCCAGAGTTGGCCAAGTTCAAAGTTCCAGCAACTAGGAAATTACAATTACCATCATTCCCTGGGAGTTGATGTGTAACAAAAGCAAGGGAGCAATTAAATTGTTTTAAATTACCTTTTTTAACATCTTCTGAATGCATTGGCAGCCATAACATCTGGACAGATTGGAACTGATAATTATGTTTAACAGCTGGTTTGTGGTTGATGTTAAGCATAACTAAACCAATTTGCAGCATCCAATTGTTTTCCAGAGTATTTCTCTCCTGTTGCTGACAGACTATAATTCCCTGAATCTTTTTGCTAGATTCAACAAGGAATGTTGACAATCAAGGCCATCAAATTTTAGCTTTGTAAAATTCAATCAGAATTCAGTGGAATAAACAATGGAAATAATTAGTTAAAATGAAAAAGGATGTTGAAAAGTGTGAATTATAGGTAGAGAGGTAAAAAGTAGATTTATTACATTCGTAAATTACCCACATGAATGTGTGGGTAGGTCAATGAAAAGTATGTTAATCTTTGATCCAGGTAATTCTATTAATTTTTGTTTTCTGTTAGGTTTACGAACATTGCTTCTCACCCAGTTGGAGCTCATTTAACAAAAATCTGTTTGTGAAATAATGCAGTCCTGTTTTCACATATGCTTTGAAATGAGACTTAGTGGTAAGTATAGCCCACTAGTGTGTGACTTTTTTCCAAAGTCAATAATAATAAAATGTTATCTCAAAAAAAGAGTAATGTACGAGAGTTCTTGGGTTATACTACATTGTGAGTAACATTTACCAAATTATTTCATTGTAGCTATACTAGTTTAAATTGCCATGATGCATGCATTTAAACAGATGTACCGTATATACTCGAGTATAAGCCGAGGGTGGTACCCATTTTTGCCTCCAAAATGGGTAACCCATGATTGACCGAGTATAAGCCGAGGGGTAGATAGTTGCCTAATATCCTTCCACTGTAGATGTTTGGAAACTACAACTCCCAGCATGCTTTCGTTGCTGGGAGTTGTGTTTCCAAACACCTATAGTAGAAAGGTATTGGGTGTACTGTATGGCCACCTCGAGCCCCCCAGTACTTACCGTACTGGCCAGTCTTCAGTCTTCATCTCTCCAGTCTTCAGTCTTCATCTCTTCAGTCTTCACTCTCCACTTCTGTCCAGTCTTCATCCTTCAGTCTTAGCTCTCCGCCGGTCTTCAGTCTTCAGCTCTCCGCCGGCTGCCGCTCGCTCTGTGCCGTTCCCAGTAGTTTTCGCGGCGCGTGCGCGATGACGTCATCCCGCCGTCGTGCGCGATGACATCATCGCGCACCCGCGAAGAACTACTGGGAACTGCGGCTTCCTTCCTGAATCGCGGCTGCAACTGGAATCAAGGTAAGTTTTTGCTTGACTTGAGTATAAGCCGAGTCAAGGTTTTAGGTTGATTTTTAAACCTAAAAACCTCGGCTATACTCGAGTATATACGGTATTTATCATATATTTAGTATTTTTAATTTTGTCCCCCTTGTATGGCCTTTTGTATTCTAATATTGTACAGCTCTGCATTCCCATTTGGCGCTGTATATACAGTCGAATACATAACTATTGTAACATCAACACAATTCTAACATTTTTGGCTCTATACACAACCCCAATGGATTTGAAATGAAATGAACAGGGTGTGCTTTAACTACAGACGTTCAGCTTTAATTTGAGGGTATTACATCCAGATCAGGTAAATGGTATAGGAATTACACAGTTTGCATATGTGTGCTCCCACTTGTTAAAGGATAAGTACGCTCAAGTAAAATTTGTAGCATTAAATTAAACTAATCATTCTCTTCCCTTCCCCCCCTAGCTCCCTTTTGAGCCTACTTGTTCGGAAGGAATGCTCCTGACATCTTGGATCTTTCAAGTGTTCTCCATGATTGTCCCTCCATGATTTGTGAATCTCCTTCTGTTGGTGGTTAGGAAAAGCAATGTCTGTGTGCTGCGGGCGCGTGACTCCACGGTGCATGCGGTTGTGACATCAGCGAGTGATGTCAGAGCGTGCACAGCGCCACAAGGACATCATGCGCACATGATCCGCGTGCGCACCCGCAGACACAGACAGCGCTTTTCCTGACCACCAACTGAAGGAGTAAGAAGGTAGACTCAGGAGGGAGCTAGAAAAATAAGGGGGGAATGATTAGTTTTAAGCTTCTGCTACAAATAACACTTAATTTTTTTTTGAGTGTACTTATCCTTTAAGCGAGCAAAAGTAATGGGACAATAGGCTTCTTAGCTGTTCCATGAAAAGGGGTGTGTATATCACATAAAGTGTTTTAAACAAAAATAAGGTGATGGTTTGTGTCCAATACACCTATGGTGTGCTAAATATTAACAACAGTGATCAAACGTTTTCTGTGATAGTTTGAGCAATTTACATTTTGTTATGCTATTTTGTATTGCCGAGTGGTATAATTCTGTGCTTTGTTAATAATTAAAAAAGTGGGGAAATGCACCATGGGACACTATGCTGTAAGTTGCATTAAAAAACGAAAATTTTGTGTTAGGTGTATCTATACTCTAATGTGGACCCGGATATCACGTAACTCGTTGGTGTTTAAGATATTAAATCCAAACAGCAAGAGCATATAAAATGACACAGTGACTCAGTACTATGTAAGTTAGAAATAATGTTAGGGGATGAACTCACACTGTAGAGGGTGGTTCAGGTGCATATGCCCCCAACCCTTCACTTAAAATAGCACTGATTGCATCCAAAAGAACACTTATACATGGGTAAGGTATAATGAAACGGGAACTCACCGAATCAAAGAGTGGCTCAGATTCCCACCCCGAGCCCGTCGCTTTAGCTCTAAACATTAGTCGAACATTTCAAAGAGAGAGAGAGCGTGCACACTGTCGTGATCCAAATCACAAGGACTCTCTGGAGTAAAATCATTAATCCTTTATTAAACAAAAACCATGCTGAAACCTGACGCGTTTCGTGCCAGTTAGGCACTTAATCATAGGTAAGGTACTATGGCTCATAGTACCTTAACCTATGTTAAGTGCCTAACCGGCACAAAACGCGTCAGGTTTCAGCATGGTTTTTGATTAATGGTTTATAAAGGATTAATGATTTTACTCCAGAGAGCCCTTGTGATTTGGATCGCGGACAGTGTGCACGCTCTATCTCTCTTTGAAATGTTCGACTAAAGTTGCATAATACCTTATTTAAAAGGGGAACTGTGTTCCAAAAATGACTTTAAGTAAATTGATAGGATTGCTCTCCTGAGAATTTTCGCAATTTATGACATTTTGTTGTGTGATATGGCAGCAACATCACCAGGTCCCTTGCAC
Source organism: Hymenochirus boettgeri (assembly GCA_019447015.1). Classification (NCBI taxonomy): domain Eukaryota; kingdom Metazoa; phylum Chordata; class Amphibia; order Anura; family Pipidae; genus Hymenochirus; species Hymenochirus boettgeri. The sequence continues at coordinate 75,642,367 of CM033475.1, read as the reverse complement.
TTCTTGCTTCCTGCACCTGAAACCTGTCAGTCAATCTGCCCTGTGTCTCTTCCCCTTTGCAGCCCCCTGGTCCCTCCCACTTATGGACCCCATGGTCCCTCCAGTTGCAGCCCCATGGCCCGTTCCGTTACAGGCCCATGTGGCCCCACTCACGGGTGCCTAAGCCCCGCCCACTCAAGGGTGCCTAAGCCCCATCCGTTCACAGGTACAACAATAGTTGGTCTGATCTGACCTTGCAGTCCATTGATGAAGAGCGCAAAAACCTTGGTTTTCTAATTGATGGTAACAACCGAATTTGCATAAAAAAACAAAAAAAACCTCGCAGTAAACTTTTACATCCAAAATTTTGTCCTGATTAAATAAAGCATTGTCCCTGGTGGTTGACTGGTCTAAAATATTAGCCCTTGTGTACTTATATGGCTTGTGTACTTATGAGGAAGTAAGTAGAAAATTAAACTCTGGCATAGCAGTAGATGTAGTTTACTTGGATTTTGCAAAGGCTTTGATACAGTCCCCCATAGGCGACTAATTTATAAGTAAGGTCTTGTGGTCTGGGGAGTCACATTTGTACATGGATAGAAAATTGGGTATAGAATAGGATGCAGAGAGTAGTTGTTAATGGGGCTTCATCATTATGGACTAAAGTGCTAAGTGGGGTGCCACAGGGTTCTGTGCTGGGGCCGCTTCTATTAATCTATTTATTCATGATTTGGACAGCACAGGATTTTGTGCTGGGGCCACTTCTATTTAATCTATTTATTCATGATTTGGAAGTGGGTATTGTCAGCAAGGTTTCTGTGTTGCTGACAAACACAAAACTTTGTCGACCATTAAAACTTCAGAGGATGTGCAATCGTTGCAAGGGGATCAGATAGATTGTCACATTTGGGATGCTTAAGTGGCAGATGAAAATTCAATGTTTGATAAATGTAAGGTGATGCATTTTGGACTTAAAAATCCTTGTGCTACTTATACTATAAATGGCTTTGTGTTAAGTGAATCCCTGTTGGAAAGGGATCTTGGAGTTTTGGTGGATAACAAACCTAAAGGTAGCAAGCAGTGCCAGGCGGCAACAGCCAGAGCCAGCATGGTATTGTCTTGTATAAAGAGAGGTATGGATTCAAGGGAGGAAAATGTAATTCTCCCTCTTTACAAAGCATTGGTAAGGCCTCATTTGGAATATGCAGTGCAATTTTGGAATCCTGTGTACAAAAAGGACATCTTTGAAATGGAAAGGGTTCAGAGAAGGGCAACTAAATTAATAAGGGGATTGGGGGAGCTTGAATATGAAGAGAGACTGGAAAAGTTGCAATTATGTACGCTGGAGAAAAGGCGCTTGCGTGGGGATATGATTACTGTGTATAAATACATTAACGGGCCATACAATAAACTATCTGGGGCATTGTTCACCAATAGAACATGTCAAAGGACACGAGGACATCCCTTAAGACTTGAAGAAAAAAGGTTTAGGCTTTTAGGCCTTACTATGTGGCAAAGGGATTTTACACTAGGGGGAGGGAGAGCAAAATGGGAGGGAGGGAGAAGAGGGCTGCTCTGAGCAAGCCAAAAACCTCTGAGAGGACATCTCAGAGGCGGAAACAATTTCCCTGGTGGCCAGGCACCTGGTGGTCAGTTTTCTGGACTTTGGAGGGACTTTACAGCAGAACCATTTGGAGTAGGGATGTAAGGTAAGGATTTTTAAACACTACACAGAGGGGCCCGTTGTGGGTTAAATTATAGTTTTGGGGGTGAACAGGCCCTTTAAGAAATACAGTCATGGACGAAATTGTTGGCACAGCAGAAATTTTTCCAGAAAATCAAGTATTTCTCACAGAACAGTATTGCAGGAACACAGGTTTTGTTATACTCATGTGTATTTTCCTTTGTGTGTATTGGAACAAAAAAAAGGCAAATTGGACATAATGTCCCACAAATCTCTGAAAATGGGCTGGACAAGATATTGGCATCCTTTCAAAATTATGGATAAATGTGATTGTTTAAAGCATGTGATGTTCCTTTAAACTCACCTTTAAAACAGATGTGGACAATATAAAAATCACACCTGACAAAAAGGAGAGAAATTCACTTAGTCTTTGCATGGTGTGTCTGTGTGTACCACACTAAGCATGGACAACAGAAAAAGAAGAGAATTGTGATGCCTGGAGTCCCCGGGTATACCTTCAGCGCCTATACCTCAATCTACAGCTGCTGTCCTCACCTATAGGCGAGCCCCCGATAGTCAGGAGACTTGTTGCGCCTCACTGTACACGGTTACCCCCAGCTCTTAGAGGGAAAGATAAAGACGCTGAGGCCGGGTATACTCTGGAAAACTGAAACACCAATGGAGCTGAACAGAGACTGGAAGACAAGAAAAGACAAAAACACAGGATAACAATGAATGAAGAGAAGAACAGTGATAATATAACAAGAACAAGACTTGGCAACTTAGAACTAGATGTGGCAACTAGAACTAATAGCAGGGACCACTAGCTTGGCTATACCAAAACTATAACAGGCAAGGGAGAAATAACTGAAACAGGATTAAGTAAAACAGAGGAACCAATAGGGAATGAATGACAAGAGTCTGATGCAGGGATTGGCCAGTTTATATCTCCTCTGTCCAATCAGAGGACTACAGGACCGGAGGAGATACGGAGAGGTGCCTGCGTGCGTCCGTGCCGCACCAGAAGACAGCTGGCTGGGTGCGCGAGCAGGGGAGGAGGCGCTCGTGCATAAAGACGCGACATGATGACGTCAGCCGCGACGGAGCTGACCGAAGATCTCCAAGGCCGGCCGACAGACCCGATGCGTTTCAGGCAGGTAAGTGTTGCAGCCTGACAAGAATTGTCTAAGGACTTGAGAACCAAAAGTTGTGGGAAAATTTTAACAATCTCTAGGTTACAAGTCCATCTCCAGAGATCTAGATTTGCCTTTGTCCACAGTGCACGACATTATCAAGAAGTTTGCAACCCATGGCACAATAGCTAATCTCCCTGGACGTGGACGGAAGAAAAAAAATTGATGAAAGGTTGCAACACAGGATAGTCCGGGTGAAGACCCAAACAAGTTCCGAAGAAATTCAAGCTGTCCTTAAGGCTCAGGGAGTATTAGTGTGAGCGCCAACTATCCGTCGACATTTTAAATGAAACGTAACGGTATGACAGGAGACTCAGAAGGACCCCACTGCTGACACAGACATAAAAAGGCAAGACTGCAGTTTGCCAATATGTACTTGAGTAAGCCAAAATCCTTCTGGGGAAATGTCTTGTGGACAGACGAGACCAAGATTGATGGCAACAAAGTGCTGGAGAGGTATGAAGTGGCCAGCAATGAGTCCAGATCTAAATCCCATTGAACACCTGTGGAGAGATCTCAAAATTGCTGTTCGGAAAAGGCGCCCTTTCAAAAAGAGAGAAAGAATGGTCCTAAATTCCAGGTGAGAGGTGTAAGAAGCTTATTGATGGTTATAGGAAGTGACTGATTTCTGTTATTTTTTCCAAAGGATATGCAACCAAATATTAAGTTAAGGGTGACCATAATTTTGTCTGGTCCATTTTTGGAGTTTTGTGTGACATAATGTCCAATTTGCTTTTTTTGTTATGTTCCAATACACACAAAGGGAATAAGCATGTGTATAGCAAAACATGTGTAATACTTTTCTGTGAAAAATAATTGATTTTCTGGGGTGCCAACAATTTCGTCCATGACTGTATATAATCTCACCCATTTGAGTTTAAAGGACATGTCCACCCTGCTCAAAAAACTGGCCACTTGTCACTTATTTAGCACATAGATTTATAAGGTATAAGATATATATTTAAGATATATTACCAACCAGATATTCAAAGGGTAACTGCGGTCTCGAATTCTTCCAAACCATTATTATAATTATATAAAAAGCCTTCCATCACACCTTCAAAATAAGACTTAAATCACATCAAATTTGCCACAAGCTAATGCTGAAAAGGTTCAGCAATATATTTTCTTGTTTCAACACTTCCTGTTTTCAGCCATGTAACCAGCCTCAGCCTGCATTAGTAGGCTCTCCTTCACAACTGTCAATTGTTTCCCCAGGTAATTCCTGTTTTCCCGAGCATTAGTCTTAACCGAGCATGCTTCTTCCCCGGGGCGGACGGGCAGGGCATAGGTCAGGTGATGTCGCTCAACCTACTGAAAGGAAATTTGAACTTTCACCCCAATATAATTTCTCACAGGCTCCAGCCAGAGATATGATTGTCGGCTTATTTTAAAAGAAATACTGCAGTCTTTCATTTAAGAAATACAGCAGTCTTTCATTTAACCCTAACTTTTTTTGAGACCATATTTGCCCTTTAGAGATACGTAATTCCCCCATTCTGGCAGAGGAAGCTGGCTCCTCCCTTCGTGCAGTCAATGTGACTGCTGACATTACAGCCAATGATTGACTGCTTTTTCCCCTGCTGCCTCCTCCACATATGCTTAAGTTTTTAAAAGCTCATTGAGCAGGGGGAGGAGGCAACAACTATTGCAATAACGTGAGAGAACAGAGGAAATACTTATCATTAAAATCTGAGTAGATATGCATGTGCTGTAATTAGGTGCTGGTGTTAGGAGCAAATAAATAAGTGGATATGCCCTTTAAATGGAAGTAGCAGTTTAATTATGTATAAATGGTGTGCGCCCCCCCCCCATTTTTATTTCTTCATCTATTATTTGACACTTTAGTAAATTTATGAAGTGCTCTGAATTTTGAACTGTAGGGCAATCTATGACCATGTTCAATATTTATACTCCTGTATAAGCCGAGGTTTTCAGGCTTTAAAAATAGCCTGAAAACTGAACCTCAGCTTATACTCTGGTCACTCACCTCTGCCGCTCTGCATCTTCCGCTGACTTCACTACTTGGCGCCTCTCTCTCTTCCCGGCGCCAAGTAGTGACGTCAGGTGGGCAGATCGATTGCAGAGACAGGTAGGTTTGTGCTTAAGACCACTGAACCAGGGGGAGGGATACATTTGATTGTTTGTGGACCACTGCAGATGTTTAGAAACTACAACTCCCAGCTACTAAAGCATGCTGGGAATTGTAGTTTCCAAACATCTGGAGTTCCCATACATAGTCCAATACAGTAATAGCCATACTGGATTTGGCTATTACTTTATGAGACTACTGTATAGGAATTCTGCTGTCCATTTAAAGGGAAACTAAAGCCTCAAAACAATACAGAATCTTGAGGATGATATCTATTGTTAAAAAGATTGTCTTCTGATTCTGTATTGTTTTGAGGCTTTAGTTGCAGAAGACTTTCCATACAGTAGTCCCATACAGTAATAGCCATACTGGATTTGGCTATTACTGTATGATAATTCTGCTGTCCATTTAAAGAGCAACTAAAGCCTCAGAACAATACAGAATCAAAAGGCAGTAGTGGTCTGCTTATACTCAGGTCAGCTTATACTCGAGTATTAAGCATATATAGCACTCAAGTTGAGGTTTCAGATTACTCATATTTGAAGACTGAACTGCTATAGTTTAATGTATTTAGCACATTTGCAATGATACAACAAGCTGTGTCTCACTTTTCTTTTTGCTGTTGGAATAAGCCAACATGAGACTGAATGTGCCGGTATTCAGTGGAGGAAATTTGCACGTTATTGATAAAACCATTTTTATTTGTAAAAATACATCTTTTCCAGAGTAGTAGCACGGTGAATTAATAGTCTTTGTTAGACTTCAATTCTCCTGTATGTCGATTACACAATCTATGGGAGAAAGTTCTAATTTTTTCCTTAAGCATCAAGTTGTTTGCCTGATATACACAAATACATAGTTTCCCACAGATGGGTACTTTGTTTGCTGTTTTGAATGTAGAAGCTCCATATAAATTTGAAACCTTAAATTTTACTGTGTGCTTGACCTTTGGGTGTATGTGTGTATATATAAATGTGTGCATTTATTTGTGTGTATCTAATCAACGCTTTTAACATGCGTTGCAGAATGTAAACTTGCCATATACATATTTACAAACATTACTTTTTGTTAAATAGTTATTGGAAATTAGCAGTCTGAACACACCATAGATTATTTAATTAATGTTAACAGAGCTTATGAAGACTTTTTCTTAGCATTAAAGTTGGAGATTTGAAATAAATCTCTGCAGTGCTTGCTTGCTCAAAAAAAAAAAAAGAAGCTTGCTGTGTTTAACCATGCTACTCTATTGTTCAAGCTCCACAGCACCATCTGGTGTCCTCTAGGCTTCTGCACAATGTGTGAGGTGGTGGGGAGATTGGGCATGGTTTTAATAAATTTGCTGTAATCCTTTGTAAACAAGGACTGGAGGGGAGTCCGCTTGCAGAAGCCTCTTGATAATATCACACAGCATAATGACACCTGTGTTATTTGTTTTTGTCTTCGCAGAGTTATTGAGAAAATCTGCAGAGCACACTCTTGTCGACATGGTGCAGCTGCTCTTCTCAAGGTAAACCCTCTTGTGTTTGCCTGTGCCTTGCTGACATGGCCCCCATGAGGACTGGCATATTCTGCACTTATTTTGGGTCCACAGGGCAAGATGTGCAGATCTGTCTTTTTTTTTTTTTTTTTTTTAAGGGTGAACAGCTAAAAAGCAAATGTAGGACATAAAACATATTGTAAGTTTCAGTTTATGGATTCATAGGCAGACTTGCCCAGCACTGCATTGGAACTACCCTGTTGCAAGAAAATGCATTGCTGTCCTGTCAAAATACTTGTTTTCTTGTAGGTTCAGTTGAACAGCCACATCTGTTTGGCAAAAAAAAATATAACTTTTAAGCATGTCATCAAAAAGCTACAGCAAGGACTGTATCTATATATTACAAATATGTGAAACATTTAAAAACAAAATCAATTGGTTTTGAGTAAATATAAAGAAAGCACAAATTTGGGTCAAACCATTAACCAAGTGAAAGAACGCAAATCTTTTTATGTTGTGAAAATAGCAAATGCCTTTATAAGTGACATGTTGTGTGGTTTGGGCCTTCAAAACCTCATATTTGAAATGATTTGGGCCTGAAGAAATTAAAGCTTAAAAGAATAGAAAGACAGAAATTGGGCGCATGGATTTGTTACAGTTTTGTTTAAATGTTTGTTTTTCTATATTTGATATTTATATCAATATCTAATATTTTAAAAGGTGCAGTCTAGTTTTTTGTAAACCGCTGAAACTATAAGAATTGCTATGCTTTTTTTTTGACAAAAAACAAACAATATAATTTCTTTCCTGTATGTTTATTACATTGCAGTTATTCGGATTGTTCCTTAGAAACTAAAGGGTTATTTTCCAGTTCTAATTCTCTCTGTGAATTTCTTATTATGGTCGAATTTGTATTGCCAGAAACTGATGAGCTGCAAAACATTTAGATCTGGCATTCAAGAAGTCATGTTTTGCCTTAATGATATGTCATTGGATTACAAATCAGGCAGGTGAAAATTCGAAATTGCAACTGCAAAACACTGACCTTCAAAACTCAATTATCTCTGTGTGTCACGACCACAAGCTCCAACTCATAATGCAAGTGCCGTTGTACGTGGCGCAAAATGCCAGACTGACACCAGTGGAATCTGATATTCCTATTTATTTGTGTTTCATCTCCCCCTTCTTAGATTTCTTTTAATTAAGATGCTTTCTAATATTGTATTGGGCTAGTTGTTCAAATCAGACTAAACATGAAAAATACCCATCATTAGTGCAGATGGTATTTTATTATACAGGATATATATGTATTTTTGCATAAATCACACAGTTTTAGACAATAATAACCTGTTTCCTCTGCAGGTTCAGTGAATATAATTTACATTATTTCAACGTCATTTTGTTTTTTCCTTCAGATTACCCCAATTTAAGGAGAAAGCTAAGAGCTACATTGGAACAAACATGAAAAAGGTATCTTGCAGCCTCTGTGTTTTACCACCTCTATAATGTTTGTTCTTAGCTGTTTTTTTTATCGTGCTTGTTCCATGTAAATGGTACCTTTTGTCAGCTTTACTTGCATAAGAAACTCCTCAAACTCTCCCCCCCCCCCCCACCCCATCCCATCCCCATTAAGTAACAAGAGAACCATCTTATTCATTTTTGATGACCACAGAATTTAGTCTATCCCCCTGCTAATGGAAGCCTGAACTGTTAAGATATATACCACTGCAGCAGGAATTAATTAATTGTACATCCCCATTACCAAAAATGTTGGGACATTGTTTATTCCATGTTTATTGGACTCTGTTGTACTGGCTTTATATGAAGCCCAGCAAAAAAGTTGGGTTTTGTTGTTTGACTTATATACTGGTGGCTTTCAGTCTGTTGCACAGACTGTTGGCTATTAATATGCTACAGTCATCTATTTAAATTTATTGTATGCTTTGATACAAACATTTAAACCACATGTATATCCAGGTTACTGGTAAATTGGATACCTGCCTATATTTGAAAAGCAGCATTTATTTGTGTTCTTTAGGTAATTGCATTGTTCTACAAATTGCCCATCTAATGAGATTTCTCTCTAGAATGTGTGGGAAATGCATTTTGTTGGATAGATTTTTATAATGATATTCCTAGTATGTTTCTGTGGATATTGTTTTAATTTGTATTGCATTTAAGGATATTATAAGCTATCTTTCTCATAGTCATTCTTTCAGCCGTTACACGACTTTAATTACTCTGGCAATAAACTACAACTGCTCCATATTTAATCAGATAGATAGATTTCAGGTAAGAAGAATTTAAAGGGGAACCATGGTCTCCAAACAAATTGATTTTAAAGGCCAGGTTCCAACCCTTAAAATGAGCCATCAATTACCTCTCTTTGTGCTGCACAGCCCAAGATATGAAGAAATCACTGATCAGAAAGTTAGGGGGTGGGAGGTTCTGAATCTGCGGTCACAAATACTAGTTCCTCCTTCTAATCTGCGTTTGGCACATGCTCAGTGGAGGAAAAAGTAGAAGCAACAAGGAAAAGATTGCGTTACAGTGACTATCAGAGGACTGAAGGGGAGGAGGGGGAGTTAACTGCACAGCCCACAGCAGGTGTGTACTTTTTGGGGGGTTTTTAGTGTTCAATAAATTTTTATTGATTTTATAATAACAATAACAACATGTTTTACATTCTCATTTAAACATATAATACAAAAAATAACCGTTTTTAATTTAAACAGGGTGACAACAGCCATCTTATCGTGATATTAATTCTGATTCTTGAACTAGATTAGGTGGTGTTTATACATAAGGCCAGTATGTATTTTCAGCTTAACCTCAGTTTGGTCGTATATCTTAGTACCTTAGATGCATGGAGTCCTGTATGACATGGAATATTCTTTCATTAAAGGACAATTATACTCACCTTCCCCCTGCTCCTCTTCTGTGTTCATTAGCTTTTACCCAGGGTGAGGACCTGAACCGGCTGTTCCTCACCCTTGGGTTTGCGTAACTTACACCAGAGTCTTAGAGCAACGCTGCTCTGGTAGGCTCCTCCCCGTCGGCGACGAGGCCAATAGGAAGGCATGCTTGTTGCAGAGGGGAGGAGGGGGCGGAGCCTACCAGAGCAGGGTTGCTCTAAGACTCTGGTGTAAGTTACGCGAACCCAGGGGTGAGGAACAGCCGGTTCCGGATACTCACCCTGGGTAAAAGCTAATGAACATAATGGTGTTGATTTGGTTGGTCACTTTTCTAAGGCATTTTGTCTCCATTGGGCTCCTACATGGATTTTTGCTGCTAACATAATGTATTATTGAACTAGATGATTATGTTGTCTGTTCAATACCTCTATATGCTGTTCCAGAAAAGCTATTAGTGGTGAGGGACGGATCTGGATGAAGAGGACTTTGGATAGGATGTCAAAGACTTTGTTCCAGTAATTTTGTGCTACTGGGCAGATCCACAATATATGGTATAATGTGACATGGGAGTTGCATCCCCTGAAACAAAGAGGATTTATTGTGGGGAAGAATTTTGCTAATAGAGCTGGGACTCTATAGTTCTGAATAATACTTTGAGGGTAGTTTCCCTTAGGGCTATATTTAGGCTTCCTTTGTTGATGTTTCTAAAAGCAGACTCTCATTGTGAATCTTTTAGTTGTTCTCCTATGTTGGCTTCCCATGTTGCTTGAAATTTGTCTTTTTGTTTCTTGGGTATCTGAGTCAACTACATATATATGTATGATAGATGGTCTTTGTTGGTAGGTTGGTTTAGGCAGTGTTCTCCCTAGCATCTTTTAGCCGGGCGGCCCACCCGGCTACTTTTCCATAACACCCAGCTGGGAAAAATTATGGGGAGAACACTTTTGTGATTTACTAAAGAATTTAGATGTAAGTATAATAGGCTTATACCCAACACTAAGGTCAGGCTATGGAAGTGGAGCAGTAACTGTTCTAGTTGTGGGGAGGGGTTAATTATGTCCCCCCGCTTCTGTATGGATTGGTTTGTGTGATTAATTGATTAACAGAAAGTGGGACCAACACTTGGCCTTTACTTTCTGGGGCTGTAAAGTCATTCCTGGGGGCCCTATGTGAGGCATTGGATTAAAACCAATCACCTCCCATATCAAAGATGTCCAATCTACAGCCCTTAAAGGGCATCTCTGGAAACTATAATTCTTCCCAATCACCACTGCATCATTTTTTTGCTGATCTGCCCCCTATTTCTTTAGATATCCAATCTAAAACTTCTTATATTCAGCTGTCAATCAAGTTCCTTGCTTTCAAAAACTATTTATCTGGGAGTAGTTTTACTGTAGCTGGAATGGTTTTGGAGTTTTGGTTGCTGAGATTATATTTTTGCTTTATTCTGTCCCATATTTTTAAAGTGATTGCCCCAAGGTCAAGAGAATGACCTTGGGAAAAGTAAAAAAAGTAAAATCTGCAATAATTATTACAGTGATTTTGTGGCAAAACTCCCAAAAATATAAAGGTCATATTTTGGTCAGATCAGTAGCATTTCCACTACATGTTATAATAATTTTGCCTAAGGGTGCTCCCACAAAAGTCCCCTCCCCCCGTTTGTGTGTATGTTTATACACATACACACCATCTTTAACCCTTTTAGTGCCACCAATGGTAAATTTGTATGTCCGTCCTTTTTTGAAAAGCGCCATAAAATTTACCTTTGGTGCCAGTGGCCCTTTAAATCCCAACCGCGAGGCTCCCTTTGCAGTCGGAGGGCACTAGTGCCCTCTCTCTCCCCTCGATCCCCCATCGGTTTGGTCCAAAACCGATGGGGGGATCGCAAAATATTCACCCCCAAAATGCTGTCCCGGAAGAGAATCCTTTTTAGAAGTCGGGCAGCCAGGAAGTGCAGAGGCCCAACTTCACTGGACATCCGGGGCTTCCCTTTAGTGTTCCTCACTTCCTCCCTGGTGGTCCAGTGCCTGCTTGCTATAGTGCAAGCAAAATAATTTGTAGTGCTAGGGGCGATCGGGAGGTAGCATTCAAGTGCCCCCCTAGCCCCGTCGATCCCCCATCAGTTTCATAAAAATCTGATAGGGGGATCGGGAGCTTGCAATTCATAAAGTAGGACCCCTTCCTCCGCTACTTAGCAAAGAAAATGGGGACAGACATCAAAATTTGGTGATCACTTCTGATCCAGGAAGTGATTTTTCCGATCGGATTTGAACATGGAAAACGGGCATTTATGCCCTTATTCAAAGTTCGTTACCATTCCCAAAGATGATCTGATGATTATCTTTGAGAATGGTAAAAAAAATTGTGGTAAACACACATAAAAAAAAATTTAAGTGATACACACACATTTCTCTGCTTTTACCCTAAAACTACACCCAGCAACAAAATTTGTGTTGTCAAGGTTGCGTCAAGTTCCCAGGGGAATGGTAAAAGTAAAGATATATTAGTAGTCCACAGATTTCAAGGGAAACTAAGCCTCAATTATACATGCTAGGAATTTTGTGCATTGACTCTTTTTTGAGCGGGTTTGCTGGCCATGTTTCAGTGTGCACCCATGGGTGTATCATACCATTTGATTCAGGATCCTTGGAAGATTGGTATTTAGTTTTTAACTCGTATGGGTTTGCGCACTATTTTCAAACTTTTGAATGAGGTGGTTTGTTAATTTCTCCAGAAAATCTGCTGAGAGCATGATGTTCTGTGAAGGACTGTATCTGGATTTCTTATGTATGTATCAAAGCATGACACTGTTACGTAGCTGAAGGTGAGTTAATTCCAAAGATACATAGTTTGTGAGGGGTATTTCCAAGTTTCGGGGCATTTCCTTTGAAAAAAAGTAGGTTGTTCAAATTACAGAGCACTTTGATTTTTTCTTGTAATTGCATTTGCATGCATCCCATTTGAGCTAGTTTGTGACCACATCTCTGTGTGCACCCACGCATGTGGCATACCGTTTGATTCAGGACATGTGGAAGATTTTACTTGTCAAGTCGGTTTAGGTAGGATTTAAACCTTTGAATCATCTTATCTTAATTTTTCACAATCTCAAGAAGCATGGAGTTCTATGGATGACAGCGTCTGGAATTCTTCATGTATGTATGAAAGTATGGCATTGTTATGTAGCTGAAGGTGAGTAGTTTCCTAAAATATTTAGTCCAGGGGGGTATTTCCAAGTTTTGGGGCTGTTTCCTTTGAAAAAAAGGTAGGCTGTTCAAATTACAGAGCAGAGATTTTTTCTTCTAATTGCACTTGGGCATGCTTCCCATTTGAGTTAGTTGGTGACCAGGTGTCTGTTTGCACTCACGCTTATGGCATACCGTTTGATTCAGGACATGTGGAAGATTTATATTTAGTGGGTTTTTTATTTGTGGGGGGTTTTATTTCCAAGGTTTAGGGCCATTTCCATTGAAAAAAAGTAAGCTGTTCAATTTACAGAGCACTTCGTTTTTTTTTCTTGTAATTGCACTTGTGCATGGCTCACTTTGTGACTAGTGGCTTCCAAGTCCATGTGTGTAACCATGTATATGGCATACCGTTTGATTCAGGGCATTTGGGAGATTGATACTTGACAAGTTTTTTTTACATTGCATGGGAATTTGACATGATTTTTAACTTGTTGAAATTTATTTTTGTACATTTGTACAAAGTGTGAAATTCTATGCAGAACTGTGCCCACACCATTGGTGGTATGCATAAAAGAGGTATGAATACACCGTTGCGTAGCTTAACGTAGATTCCAAGAATATATAGTTTTTGGGGGTGTTTCTAATAAAGAGGGGTGTTTAGTCTGACAAATCTGAAAAGTTGCTGTAATTGGGCCACTGTGCATTGGCTCACTTTGTGGCAAGTCGATTCCACGTCTGCGTGTGGAACCATGCATATCTTATACCGTTTGATTCAGGACATTTGGGAGATTGATATTTGGTAACTTTTTTTTTTTTTTTTTTACATTTCTTGGTGTTTTGGCATGATTTTTAACTTTGAATGTGTTTTTTTGTTAATATTTCAGAAAATCGGCTAAACATGCAAATTTCTATGAAGAACAGCTCCAACATCATTGATGGTATGAATGAACAAACAACAGCATTACATACCTGAAGGTATGTAGATTTTCAAGAATATAGTTTATGAGGGCTATTTCTAAATTTTGGGGTTGTTTTGTGGTAATTCGGATGTGGCTGAATATGTTTGCTGTTTTTTAGCCATCGTGCAGTGTCTCACTTAAGCTAGTAGCTTCCATGTCCACATGTGTAACCATGCATATGGCATACCGTTTGATTCAGGACATTTGGGGGATTGATATTTGGTAACTTTTTTTTTTACACTCCATGGGGTTTTGGCATGATTTCTTTCTTTGAAAGTTTATTTTTGTTTATTTTTTCCGAAAATCTGCGAAAAGTGTGAACTTCTACGAACAACTGCATCCACACCATTGATGGTATGAATGAACAAACTACAGCGTTCCATAGATTCGAGGAATATATAGTCTGTGGGGGGTGTTTTGTGGGGGAATCTGAAGACTTTCAGATTTTGGCATACCGTTTCATTCAGGACATTTGGGGGATTGATTTAGTAACTTTTTTTTACATTCCATGAGGTTTTGGCATGATTTCTAACTTTTGAAATTGTTTTTTGTTCATTTTTTCAGAAAAGTGCAAACTTCTACTAAGAACTGTGCCCACACCATTGATGGTACGAATGAAGAACTGCAGTGTTACATAGCTGAAGGTGTGTAGATTTCAGGAATATATAGTTTGTGGGAGGTATTTCTGAGTTAGTGGGTTGTTTTGTGGAAAAAACTGCAGACTGTTCAACTTCAGAGTTGGCTGAAGATTTTTGCTGTTTTTGAGCCATCGTACATAGTATCACTTCATGGCTATTCGCTTCCACGTGCCTAACTACGCATATGGCATACCGTTTGATTCAGGACATTCGGGAGATTGATATTTGTTAACTTTTTTTTGTACGTTCCATGAGGTTTTGGCATGATTTTTACCCTTTGAAGTTGTTTTTTGTTCATTCTTTCTGAAAAGTGCAAAATTCTACGATAAACTGCACCCACACCATTGATAGTATGAATGAACCAACTACAGTGTTACATAGCTGAAGGTGTGTAGATTTCAAGAATATATAGTTTGTGGGGGTTGTTTCTGAGTTAGGGGGGTGTTTTGTGGGAAAAACTGCAGTTCAAATTCAGAGTTGGCTGAATATTTTTGCTGTTTTTGAGCCATTGTGCATTGTCTCACTGTGGCTTTCCGCTTCCACGTCTTCGTGTGTAACCATGCATATGGCATATCGTTTGATTCAGAACATTTGGGGGATTGATATTTAGGTGTTTTTTTTTTACCCATCATGGGTATTAAGGTATGATTTTGTGACTTTAAAACATGCATTTTATTAATTTTTTCAGAAAATCTGCTAAAAGCATACTATTCTATGAAGGACTGCATCCAGAATTCTGCTTGTATGCATGACACAATGACACTATATAGTCACTGAAAGTGTCTACTTTCCAAAAATATATAGTTTGTGGGAGTATTTTTGAGATTGGGGCGTTTAGTTTGAAAAAACGAAAGCAGTTCAAAATGCCAATATGACTGAAATTGTATGTGTAATTGTCTTTATGCACTGGCTGTCTCTGTGTGTACCCATCCATGTGGCATACCATTTTATTCAGGAGGGGTTAGGCTTTCATATTTGTGTTGGTTTTCAACTCCCCCCACAATTTTTCTGTGAAATTTTCCTTCGACTTTGTCGATGATTTGGTATTTGAAGGAAAAAAGGAAAATATGAGAAAAATCTTCCAATTTGATGAGCAGTTCCGTCCAGGTATTTGCATTATGATAAAAAAAAATCACATATTTCAATTTGGTGTAAAATTCTTCAATATGCTGTTTTAGTTTCAAGGGGTCTCCTGGACAGAAAGTTTGGGGTACCTATACATATCTGGTATCGTTGTATTCTGGAGAATCAGAGCTTGTAGAAACAATAAGATTTTTGTGTGTAAACTCAAAAATAGTTTTTATTTTTCCAAATAGAAATGGCAAGAAATTTGCAAATTTTAAATTTTTTTCGACCGTTTTCACCCCAAAATTTTGTCAAATCTCCAGATAAGTTGCAAATGCTGAAAATACCACGGCCCACCTCCACAAAAGTTTACGGACAGACAGTATCAATTGTGTGGATGTATAATGTCCCTTTTACAAATTGTGTGTGAATGACATAAAAAACAATGGTGGGCTTTTGTGACCGGTGACTGCTACGTTGGACAGATAAGCTGTTGTATCCAGCTAAGCAGATGGACTCTGTAAGAGGCATATTGTTGCTTTTCACCATTGTGGTTGCGGAAGACATGCTGATATTGTTAAAGACAGAACACTAGACTCAGGTACAGTGACAGTGCAGTCATGGCTAGCAAAGTTTGCTTTCAACTTCCACTTCATTGTGTATAAGCTTAGTGCTGCATCCTAATGGTGACCATACATTAACGCTTACCTGCAGACAAATAACGTGACTTTCAATAATTCTGGAGGAACCACCTTTCTGGATCTTTTTTTGTGGCTGACATATGATCGTAAAATGAATGAGCCAGGTGGGACCTTGTGATCGTATGTTGGCTGCAAAGAAGATCTGGAAAGGCAGTTCCTCCAAAATTAATTGAATGTTGTGGGATTGATCTGCAGGTAAGCGCTTATGAATGGGCACCTTACATAAACATTGTTAGAATATGCCACTAGGTTATTTATCCAAATATGTTCTGAGCCTTATGAAGCAGAATTCCTCTATTCTGTTGCCGTAGTATAAAAAGATTTTGTTTTGTATAAGATTTTGTTCACTTAATGATTTAGTTTATTTAATACATCTGCATTGAACATATTTTGATATATATATATATATACATACACACACCCTCCCGTTTGCGACCGCACTCCTATCCAGATCCACAAATACCTTGCTGCTTAAACCTCCAATGAACGATTCCAAACTCACCACCACGAGGGCACTAACAGGACTTCATACAAAACGATAGGGCATGCTAAACCAGTGTCTGAACTCTAGTGACCAATGCATTTCGCCCATTGATTAGGCCGTCATCAGGATCAGCTGTTCCCATTGATCTCACCATCTTAAAGCAGGTGTTTAGGGGGGATTCCTGGTGCCTGGAATCCCCCCTTTCTGTCTGCTCAGTGCAGTCTGCTGTTCTACCTCTCCTGGTGTCCATAGATTGTTACATGGACTTACATAGATTGTTACATTGTTAATTGAGCTGAGTGAAAAGCAGTATTTGGATGTTTCAAAAATGTATCCAGTCTGCCCTGTGATTGACAGCAGAATAACCACCGTCAGTGTCACAGCTAAGACACTAATGGTAATAAAGTGCAAATGTGGATTTACCAGTAAAACAACGTTAGGCTGATTACACACAGGGACGAATTTTCTGTCCTGACCTTTCGCCGCTATAAAGTGGTTGGCCACAGCAAATGTCTCCTATGGACCACAGCGTTCACTACCACTGCCGAAATCACCTCAGATTTTTTCGGCCCGACTGACTAATACACGAAAATATCTGTTGGTTTGTGTGTACCCAGCCTTAGTAAGTATATACTTTATAACAAAAGAAAAGGGAATATGTGTATTGGCCAACTGTGATGATAATCATGGCAATTAGAGAATATATACTGTATAATAATATATGATCCATATATAATAGAACACATGAATGTATTCGGTCATAAACCTACTTCTGGGCTTGTTCAGTGGTAACTCATTTTGGAATCCCCCCTTGAAAATCCTGCGCTTGCCACTGTAAAAGGGCTGTGGAGAAAACCCTCCCCCCCTGAAATCCTTAACCCTTACCGTGCAACCATGCAAATAGGGGTCTAGTGAAAACTCCCTAATAACCCATAAAAACTTTAATAAACTTATTAAAAAACATTGTGGCTGAAGATAGATCGCTGCAGTGATCTGTCATAATAAACCTAGTCCCTGGAGAGCTAGTAACTCGTACATATTCACAAAAGGCCAAAATCGGTAGTTTTAACTGACCTACATGTCGCTGGGGAAAGGATGATTGACTATTAAACCTCGTGCATACTCACAAAAGGCAAAAAAGCTGACCTACACTGACCTCGTTGGGGAAAGGATGATTCATTATTAAACCACATAGAAAAGCTCAAAAATAACAGTCCCTAAAAATTATAGATAAAATGACAAAGGCTTGGATGAAAATCTGTCATTGTCATGTTTTCTATAATTTTTGGGGACTGTTATTTTTGAGCTTTTCTATGTGGTTTAATAATGAATCATCCTTTCCCCAACGAGGTCAGTGTAGGTCAGCTTTTTTGCCTTTTGTGAGTATGCACGAGGTACTAGCTCTCCATGGTTTAAGCTGGCATCATGGGGAATTGTTCCGTACATTTATATATGCCTAGCGCAGATCAGGTCCAGGGGCCCGAGGTTTAGGCGGGGCTATGTCGGTATGCTTAAGAGAATTTTGCCTGTGGGATGGTACAGGGACTAGGCTTATTATGACAGCTGCAGGGATCTATCTTCAGCCACAATGTTTTTTTAATAATAAGTTTATTAAAGTTTTTACATGTTATTAGGGGGTGTTTTCACTAGACACCTATTTGCATGGTTACACGGTATAGGGTTAAGGATTCCGGGGGGTGTCTCCATGGCCATTTAAGATGGTGAGATCAATGGGAACAGCTGATTCTGATAACGGCCTAATCAATGGCCGAAATGCATTGATCACTAGAGTTCCGACACTGGTTTAGCATGCCGTATCGTTATTATTATTATTATTATTATTACATATAGGAAAGGTGTATCTGTATGTGTGGCATTTCTCACTATTACCATCTAAATGACCATAAATATATGCATATAAAGTATAGTACTCGCTTATATTAGGTATATGGCAACATTTAGAAAGTTTATAAATTTACTTAATTGCTGGTACCCCTATTTTAATATGGTATAGTGAAAATGGATGGTTTAGCCACACCTCTGTCACTGCTAAAGCCTCTGCATGTGTTACACTGAAAGGAAGTGAGGAAAGTTCCTGTATTTCATCCAATTATGTGCTGTTTGTAATACATTGGCTTAGCAAATCCAAACATTCTTCTAAATGTGCGAGACAGCCCCACTCTCACCCCACCCCTCCCCTCTTAATAGAAAAAAAGAATAGTTGCTGTTTGCTGGACAGGAAGTGATATCTATATATGATAGTGGGACTGAAAGGAAAACATTTGCATGCTCTTTTCTCTGAGAATGGAATAACCATGTGATTAGTTTAATTACAGGGGGTGTGGAATGTACAGTGTGGACTGGATGTTTTGGAGCCAGAAGAATTTGGCAGGCAGGGATTTAGGTACATGGGTGGAAATAGGCGCAGAGATTAGGAAACCTTGCTGTTATATGCTGATGAAGCCACATTCCATAGAATTTGTACAAATGATTCTGCATTGAATAAGCCAGTTGGGTGACTAGTGAAACTTCATGTCCAGCTGATCTAACTGAATACCAAAGATATACCTTGAACTGAATAAATGAGAACCTTCACATTAAGTGATAAAAAGAAGGTAGAGGAAGCTCCCACCAGCATCCAGGGAGCTCCAGGTGCCAGTATAATATATGTAAAAGTATATAAATATGTTAAAGGAAAACTATCCTTTGTATAAAGTTTATTTAAAAAACAGTTAAACTGAAAAGGAATTGGGACAGGTATAAAGGATTGGTAATTACTACCTCCCAATATTGTTTCTGTGTGGAGAACCAGCTCAAAGAAAATTGATTCTGCCAGTCTTCCTCTTGGCTTCAGCACTATCTTTAGTACTGAAATAGTCCAGGACTAACCTGGCAAATGAAAACTGTTGGTGCTGTAGATCCTCAACAAAATGATATTGTGAGGTAGGAATAATCAATCCTACCTCCCTGCCCCAGGTACTTTCCATTTTTAAACAGTTAATTTTTAGAGTATAGATATCCTTTAAAAGAAAGAAAAGAAACATCCAGCACAAGCACTCTGTCTCCCCCCCTCACTATTTCCCCTTCCCCCTGTCTCTTCCTCCCTGTATTAGTAATGTGATAAGAAGCTTGTTTTTCTACATACAAATGGTTAACTGTCTTTTCTATTTCAAACTAAAAGAAAAGAATAAACATTGTCTCTCACCAGATGCTGTCCTGGGTTTGTTACACTGACAGACTGAATTACTGTGCTGATAAGGAGGAGCTAGCACATTCCTGTGAGCCGCTTGCTCCCCATTATCAACACAGTAATTCAGTCTGTCAGTGTAATGAACCTGGAACAGCATGGGGAGAGCTGAAGTTTATCTTTTAGTTTGAGATCGAAACTGCAGTTAACCGTTTGTATGTAGAAAAACAAGGTACATATCGACAGCAGTAATACAGGCAGGGAGAGAGAAATGGGGAGGTGGCAGGCAGGAAGTAACTCAGTGACGCAGCTCAGTGACTGATTATATAGATTCTCGACACTGCACCTCCCCATTGGAATGCCATAGCCTTATGTATTATAATAAAATTTTAAACTTATGTGTGTAATAGTGTATTAAACATTTAGACCATGCATATACTGATCATGTATATACTGACTACAGATGGCGAATCTTCATAGGATTCACGGATTGTCAAAAAAAATTTTGGCTTAAATAATGGTTTAAATAGTATTGTTAACTGTAAGGAAAACATTTGCATGTCCATTTCTAAGAGAATTCTGGAAGTGAGTTTGGTTATCGTTTATTATATTGTTTAAGGGCACGGCCACACTGCAACGCAATCGCATGCGATTTCATGTGCAATTTCATTGCGTTTGCGCATGCGTTTTTTCATCAAGTATTGAAAAACGCATGCGATTGCGATTTAAAATACCGTGTGGCCTAGACCTAAGCAATGCTCTAATAGGATGAGGCTGTCAAATACCTTCTGTTGTAAGAAGTCTGTTTCATTTTATGCTTTGTTGAGGGCTTTTTCCCCCTTTAATCCCAACTCACATTAAGCTATATAGCTGCCTGGTATCTTGTGCTCCCAAGTCCTATCTCAGAGAAGCTATAAACGTGTCCTGTACTGATAAAATCTAAGAAGATTGAAACATGACAGGATAGTCTGAGTTCTTTATAGGACCTCAGATTTACCAATAGTGATCCCTTTCTAACATACTCCTTGGTGACCGCTATGAGTTAATGGGGAGAGGTAGTATTTCAAGACAGAGATATCTTTTATAGAAAGATCCAGTGGATCTCCTATTGATCTATTATTGATTGGAAAATGAAGGGGATAATAGATTCAAGCTCTGCACAGCAGTTGTAATTTACTGTGGTGTTTGTACTAAACTAGAACACTCTATACAACGTTACAATAAATATATCGAAAAAGACAAAACCCTGGATTTAAATATCTTCCTGTATAGATTTATCAAAACAAATGGATAAAGAAAAAAAATGATGGTAAAAAAATTATGGTGTTATATAACTAATATAAGATAGATAATGTCTGTCTAGCACTGACCCTTCCAGTACAATTCAAAAGATGTTGCTGTTGTGTGGTTATATATCATCTCTGATACCTATTGGGGGTCCCCTCTGGTGCACCCAATAGGTTCCCTTCTGCCTCTCTATATTGTGTAAAATCTTCATTTAGGGGATGTGACACTATAATAGAGCCAGGATTTCTTTTTTAACCTTTTCTCAATCATTTTTAACTTTTTGCCCTTTTTTTTTTTTTTTTTTAACTGTATGGGTGTAGAAAGATTTATATCATCTGTACCTACATTTAGCTAAACATACACCCACATAACTTCCCACTGTGCACCCATGGGCACACTTTTGCGTGTGTGTGTATTTATATTTGGAAAGGAACAGTTTAGGCTGTGTGTCATTATGCTTGTGAAGGTTCTCATTCATCCAAGTCATAGTATTTCTGTGTTCAGTTAGATCATCTGGATTTAAAGTTTGGTTCTTGAAGATGTTTTGCTAGTCATCCGACTGGCTTTTTCAATTTAGAATGACTTGTACAAGAATCTGTTGGCAGTAGGAGTACACTGGAACGTCCCAATTGGCATATAACAGCCAGGTGTTAGAGACCTTCTGAATGCAAGGTGTGATTGCATTGAGGCCAAGAGGTGTTATCAAAACTGCCCAGGGTAAGGTGTCAAAACAGCATTGTACATGGCAGACAGTTGGTGTCGAACCCCCCCCACACCTCTATTCAGGCCGGTGGGATCACTTATCTGCTGGCAGATAAGGGAAGATGCACAGTGGTACTCCACACCACGCACTACCATTCTAAAGTGACCACACTTCTGGCCGATAACACATTTGAGGCTTTAACAAGGGATCCCACCAGCCACTACAAGAAAAAGGTCATAGACTTACTACAACAGCTTCAAAAGGATAAAGCCATTGATTAAGCAATGTATCATAGCCTCTACCCTGGTGAGGCACACCTATATATATTATATATATATATATATATATATATATATATATATATATATATCTTCCAAAGATACACAATGAAGGGGCTCCACTAAGACTTATAGTCAGCAGCATCAACTCTGTAACATACAAGGTGGCAAAATACCAAGCCAACATGTTAGGGCCATTGGTTAGAAGTTCTAAGCACCCAGAACCCAGATTTAGTACTCGGTGCAGAAGAAACTATGTTGTCCTATGATGTGACATCTCTCTTCCCCTGTATACCTGCCAAGGAGCATGTTGAAATGGTGAGAAAATGGCTAGACCAAGACAGCACCCTTACAAGCAGGTGTGTTCCCTACTTGACTTATGCCTGAATACCACATATTTCAAATATAGGGATAAGGTCTATAAGCAAAAACATGGATGTACTATGAGATCTACAGTTTTACCCATCGTGGCATACCTTTGCATGGAGGAAGTGGAAACACAGGCGATTAATAACACCTAACCACTGGTTCATATACGTGGATGACACCTGGGTTAAAATCCTCCAGAGTATAAACCTTCACAGAACACATCAATGCTATAGACCAAAACATTAAATTTAGAAGGCGGGGGGAATGGTAAACTGGTAGAGGTTTAAAGACCACACAGACCAGTATTTAATGTTTGATGCCCACCACCCTCTAGATTACAAGCTGGGTATCGTCAGAACCCTGCAACACAGAGCAGAGAACATCCCCATTAGCACAGAGGCGAAGGCTAAAGAAATGAAACATCTCAGAGGAGCTCTTAAAAACTATGGATATCCGGACTGGGCCTTTGTCAAAGGAGTCGAAGGAACAAAAACAACACAAATACCAACAGTGAAGGGGGAAAGCAAGACAGGAGAAAGAACATGGTCTTCCCATATGTAGCAGGGGTCTCAACAAATACCGTATCCCTGTCTGCTATAAACCAAACAACACACTGAGGCAGCAATTGGTAAATCTGAAAGACCCAATACCGAAACACAAGAAAAGTGACCTCATATAAGCAATGCAGTGAAGAGTGCTCGGATTTGTATGTGGGGGAGACCAAACAGCAACTGCATTACGTATGGCCCAGCACAGAAGAGCCAGTTCCTCGGGTCAAGACTCAGCCGTGTACGTGCATCTTAATGAAAAAGGACATACCTTTGAAGAATGTAATGTCAAAATCTTGCCCCAGGAACAGTACTGGTTCAAGAGAGGTTTCAAGGAGGCCGTTTATATAAAAATAAAGAAACCAAGCCTAAATAGAGGTCAGGAATCTGTTGGCTATAATGTACCCTAGAAAGTCACAATTAGCATATCACAGCCAGGTGATAGGGACCTTATGAATGCAAGGCATGATTGCATTGTGGCTAAGAGGTGTTATAGGGACTGCCCACAATGCAATCACGCCTTGCATTCATAAGGTCCCTAACACCTGGCTGTGATATGCGAATTGGGACTTTCAAGGGTACATAATTGCCAATAGATACTTGTACAAGTCATTCTGTATTGAGAAAGCCAGTCTGATGACTAGCTAAACATCTCCAAGAACTAAACTTTAAGTCCAGTTGATCTAACTGAATACAACAGATATACCATGACCTGGATGAGTGAGAACTTTATTTTGGGGGGGGGGGTGGAGATCCCCTTATGTATTTTTCTTTAAATTTCCTTACACTTTGAATAAACTGCCTGTTGTTAATCGATTGAAAATTAAGTACACAAAAAATTTATTTATTTGGAAGCAGAAGCCTTTTGTATACATTTTACAGTGGCTGTTTTGAATTGTTGGACACTGACACTTGGCTTCTATAAGCTCCTGCTTATATTTGGCTACCATGACACTCTAAAGGAGCCCATTTACATTTACGATATCCAGTAAATCCCTTCGGATATGACTGGATTTACTGAATATCGGCAAAACCGACCTATGGATAGGTTACGAAGCTGAACGAGCTACCACATTCAACATCACAACCTAAAGGAGCAAGCTGTAAATGCTACGGTTTAGTGCACCGATAACAATCGTTCACGTGTATGTACGAACAATCGTTCCGCTTAAAGTATATACGGACCGATCGTTCTGGTCTATGCCCACTCATGATCAGACTTTATTGTATATTCGTATGGTGAGTTTGTGACTTCGGTCGCATGTGTATGGAATATAACTCTTTATATTCTTGAAAATACTTCAGTGAACTCACATGACTGCATGAGAATGCATTATAGGATATGCCCACCCCTAAAACAAAATACTGGTGACTTGTTTATCTGTCCGCAATCCCAACTGCTATTTTTACCAGGTTATTATATCTGCCTCCCCCTTTGCTCAGTGAGCTTTTTATAAGCTTTAGCATATGCGGTGGAAACAGTCAATCATTGGTTGTAATGTCAGCACTGTCTTGATTGACTGCATTGAGGGAGGAGCCAGCTTGCTCTTGACTGAAAGGAGGCAATCATTATACTTAAATACCTGGTTAATAATAGATCTAATAATTTGCTGAATATATCGGTTGGGGGCAGATATCCAACATGGGACCAAGTTTTTTGTTTTAGAGGTGGACATGCCCTTTAACATCAGTTATCAAATCTGAACTGACCTACCTGGATATGTAATGGCCAAGTGGGATTAAGAACACAACACCTGTCTAATACTAAAAAACTTGTTCACATCTTATATATCTAAACAGGCTCCAAGGATGAATATAAGACAAGAACCTAGTTTTGTATAACTGCCTTTATCTATTTCAGTGCTGCCTGAACACAAAAACCTAAATTGCATTTGCTGTTTTTTATGAAAACTGATTCTTACCTCCCATTCAGTATAGTTTCATTATTAAAAAGAATATTTAAAAATATTTGTCTTCATTATTCTGTATATGTTGCTTGCTTTTGTTCCCAGTCTTCTGTGTGTCTGTCCTCTTTTGGGCATATTTGTCTCTGCTTTATTTTGCTTAAAATCATGCATTTACCTGTTTTCTGCAGATTTCTCCATATCTTCTCTGCAAATTGGAGCTTAGTGGTGAACAATCCAAAAACCTGAACCAGTTAGAGAGGGTACTACTTTTTAAGAACCTGAAGGTCACTTGTCTGTTTCTCCTTGTCCTTACAGTGTGCAGCTGATATAGGACTACTTTTTGTGTAGCTTGTTTGCTTTCTTCCCAGTCATTTTCCCCTTCTAATCTCATTAGCATGGCTTTTTGGTGAATGCATGTAACAAAAGGGAAATGCTGTGTTAATAATAATGCAGATTGGAAATTTTGCATTTTTTACTTGTTAGAATAAACACATCCTTAGTTCCTTTATTTGCAGACGTTTGCCAAGTTAAAACATCTATTTTTCGTGTATTGTTTAGATATTCCTCTTAGATGGTAAAATATGGTAACCAATTAGCTGGGTATTCTCCTACACTTCAATTGTAATAGCACACTACATTTTCACAAACATACTTAAAGCTCTCTGGTTTTATGTAGAGACTATTGGCAAATATATCAAATCAATGGCCTAAACACGTTGAATGGTATGTAAAGTTAAAGACCCTGGCGTGATCTGTCTAAATCTTTATTTTCTATGCTAATGCTTAGTGGTTATAGCACCCGGGCAAACTAAGAGCTGTGAGTGACCATCACCCTGATATATACACACACTGCTCAGAAATGACCCCATAACTATCTGCCTTTACAGTCATATGATGTAATGTGGTCACCACCAGGATTTCTCAATGCTCAATCACTAAGCTCCATCACAGTGGAATAGGTACAGGAATTGCTGTATACATCCCCAGTCTCCGCAATGACCTTAGGCAGCTACAGGGGTAATGTTGATACAGTTCTCTATGATGTTGTCAATCATAGGGAAGACTGGATACATTTTTGAAACAAATAAATGCTGCTTCTCACTTCAGCTCAATTAACAATGTAACAATCTATGGAAAAATATATCTAACAAAATTGAGAGTGGAACAGCAGCCTGCACTTCAAGCAGTATTCACCCCCTAAACATGCCACTGAAAGAGTACAGCAAGCTGGCAACTTATACTGAGTATAAACCAGTCCCTTGGTACATTCCGAATAGTGTAAATTGGGTTAGTTAAACAGCAGCATTTGTGCACTGCTTGAGGTGGCTGATGCAGTATTTTTTAAAAGGTATATCCACTCCCCAAACTAAAATTTCTGTAATGTAGGTTACCCCAGACCACTCCCAACTGCTGTGTTGTTTTCTAAAATCTGCTCCTGGTTGCCGGAAGCTGCAAACAGAGCCAGGACCTGCAGTCATGTCTGTGATTGGCTGAGAGTCCATAATCTAGGTTTTAGTTATACAGGACAGATTGGAGGACTCTATTAGGTCATGAAAGATGGTGGTCTTGTTTTTTTTTTTTTTTTAAGAACGTGCATTGCAAAGAGAAGCTTTGTTTGAGCTCCTTGGGGGTCAGTGATCATCCTGTCTGTTATTTTTCAAAGATCAGGGTTCACACAGTCCCGAGCATTTTCCCTATGTAAAGCATAGAGAGAACGTTTGTTTCCCACAATCGCGGCCGACTCCCCTATACTTTACAGGGAAACGATCACTGCTGGGGAAATTTTTGGTCTTGACCGCAAGGCCAATGGGAATGTTCGTCAGCCTTACGATCGTTCAGAAAATGCGCTACACACAGTAACGATAAAGCTCCAATACCATTGGATCTGACGTTATCGGGGCTTTATCGTCACTGTATGTACCCAGCTTAAATGTAGATTGATCAATTTGAAAAGTATTTTGGAAAGATAGAATTGATTTGGCTGAATGTTTGGGTTTTAATATCGGTAGAGGACAAAGGACACAGCATTTTTTTTTTTTAAGGACTGTTGAGATCAAAATGGCTAAGTGAATGGCTCGGTTAACAGACAATGTGAATTACATCAGTTGTCTTGATTAAGTAATGCAGGCCTGGGCCCACTGCATGGATTTGGAAGCAGTAAAATCTAAGTTCATATTTACTGGATATAATATATTCCAGAAAATAAAAATCAATTAGTCAAGATAGTTGTAGATGTATCAGGGCCAGCTCCCTAATGAGGCAGGTTGAAGCACATTACAGAGCAGCACCCTTTAGAGAGGCAGCAGTTTTGATGGCAGATAAAAAAAATTCTGGCATCATGTGCCTGGGGCCCCAAAAAAAGCCATTAAAACATATTTTCGGGAGGTACTGTCACTTTAAATAGGATGGGAAGCCTTGAATGCAGCTGTGACTTCTCCCCCTCCCTTCTGACTGGCAATTCATTTGATCAAAATCAATGTTTGTTATCCCTGCAGATCAAAAATAAGTGGCCATCATTTACCAGTCATTGTGGGCATTATTTACCAGTCATGTGTATAAAGCCCCTCCCACTTCGGGACAAGCCACACCCCACTACCAGATAAAGCATCACCCACTTTTAACTATTAAACCACACCCCTTCCAGCGACGTGGCAAGGAAGGCAGCATTTGGAATTTTTTTTCAGGTGCCAAAAAGTCTAGAGACATCCCTGAGATGTATATGTATATGAACATCTGTGGCCGGCATTACGGTTAGGAAAGATGGAAAATTTCCATCTATCGGCATCGGCTCCCTTTACTTTGAAAAATTGCATGTGTATGGCCACTTTTACAGATGTAAATGTATTGTAGAACTTGTATGTACATATCACATATGTATGTACATATCACATATGTAATTACAATATGTGATTTCCTCCTCAGTTTCAAGAGGATCACTTCAATTTTATATCCATTTAAGGTGTCTGACATCGAAAGTCATTTGCAGATTCTGATGGGTTGTAGTCATTGATATAGATGTAGCATTTAAAAATCCTGCTTTATTTTGTATCATCTATGTTTGCAAATATGTTTTAAAAATGCACAAATCTGAGAACTGTGTTACAGAGCTGCTAATCAGTGGACCGCTCTTCTAATAGTCAGTGAAACTATCTTTTTCTACTATTTCCCTTATATAAAGTACTCCCAATGGCACCCCAAC
This sequence comes from Hymenochirus boettgeri, assembly GCA_019447015.1. Taxonomy (NCBI): domain Eukaryota; kingdom Metazoa; phylum Chordata; class Amphibia; order Anura; family Pipidae; genus Hymenochirus; species Hymenochirus boettgeri. The sequence continues at coordinate 75,614,517 of CM033475.1, read as the reverse complement.
ATTATTTAACAATCCAGAAGGGCAGATCACTAAACAATGTCAATAGAACCCTCTACACACATTACAGTGTCGGCAAAAACATTATTTGTCAGCTGCTTTTGGACCCTAAATATCATTTACTTTGTATCCCTTGTGCTAAAGGAAGAGATGAGTAAAACTGAAAGTTACCGGAGGGCTTTCTGCAGTCATTTTGTTTTTAATTCAGCCTTTGTTCAGGAATTAGAGACTAGTGATAATGTCTTTATCATGCCTAATGTGTCAAGCAACACCCCTCTTTTGCCCATTTACCAGTATTTAATTTTTATACATTTCTAATCATCTTTTGTTGATCTGTATAGTGGCTTGTCCTGTTTATACATATATGTACATATGTAGCATCAGTTTCTGGGCTTGGAGCCAAGAAAAAACATTTTTATCCTGAAAATATTTCAAAAACCTATCTTTATCTGCCTTACAAGGAGACATTGGTCAAACTTACCTTTAAATGCAGTTACCCCCAAATTATACTTCCCTATTGCATCGATCTCCCTAAAGTGAGCTTCCCACCCCACTCCCCGCCTCATCTGCTCATGTATGTAAAAGTTTGACACCTTTATATTTGTTAATTTCGGCCTATTTTATTAAAGCTTTTGAACCAGGCAGAACCATGACATTAAAGTGCTCTTTGGGTTGATAAACATAGCAGCATTACTTTGTGCTTTTTCTTCTGACAAATGTATAGGATTCCATTACAGAGTTAAAAATGCATAAAGCTGCATGTTGTCTTCTTCAGTCTATATATTTGTATGTATCTGTCTGCTGCAGTCTATTTGTGAAAAAATATATTTTTTTTTAAATATCCAACTTTTGATTTTAAAGGGCATGTCCACCCCCAAAACTATAATCCCCCCAACTACTGGCCCCACCATGTAGTGTAGTTTAATCCTTACCTAAATCCCAGCTCCATAGGGTTCTCCTGTAGTCCCCCCCCAAAGTCCCAAAAACTGCCCACCAGGAGGCTAGCGAGTCCATATAGGACTCTGCCTCCTACCTGGCCTCAGGTAGATTTTTGCCATGCGTACTGCAGCCCTTCTCCCCCTCCGTCTCCCTCCCTCTCCCGATTCCCTCCCCCTAGCATTTAATCCTTGTAGTATAGGCTTCCCACTGGTCCCCCAGCCCCAACCGCATCATTTTTATTTTAAGAAAGCTCCCCAAACTCTTACTTACCTCTCCTCTTTCTCCGCTGAAGTGAGCTGCCGGCAGCCGCGTCCGTGATTGGCTGCCGCTCAGCCAATCACAGACGCGGCTGCCGGTCCCGCCCCTCTGCTTGCATTCTCGCAAGCCGAGGGGGGAGCGCGGCGGAGGAAGAGGGGAGGTAAGTAAGAGTTTGGGAGCTTTCTTAAAATAAAAATAATGCGGTTGGGGCTGGGGACCAGGGGGAAGCCTATATTAAAAGTAAGATTTAAGGGTGGACATACCCTTTAAATAAATAATGCATACCAGTTGAAATTGTTTTTTTAGTTATCAAAATTAGATCATTTTAAGGCTGTAAATTGGAATACTTTTAAATACAGAGGCCACCTTCCTTTTAGCGTGCATGTTGTGTTGCCCAATCCTTCACGTTTCGGTGTGTTAATCAGTCTCGTCTGTGCACTCCAGATGTTTAGACTGTAGTTTGTTTGAGTGAGATACTAATTATGGCATATGCCATTTTTCCTTGAGGCTTACAATATCTTTTGGAAAAACAAACGGGTTCAGGTAAGAAGGCTTTGTAAAGCTACCTTCTACACTCCTTTAACAGGCTTTATAAACACTGTATTTATGTTAGTAATGAGATTTATTATTATAATATTTGCATTTTGAGCTTGGTGGGTAGATCCTTCTGATAAAAAGGAGGGACATATCTAAATTATTTCTGCGGAGCTGTAAATTGGGTGTGCTATAAATGACATTTAAATTACTAATTATTTTTGGATATTTCTGCTATTCTGAGGCACACAGTGTTCAGTGTTCCAGAGAAAGTGTTCCTTGCCAAATTCCCATTTAATCAAACAAGCCAACTCTGCCATATCACAAAATATTATTTCCATATATGTTTGGTATGCAAAGTGTATAAAAAAAAAAAGTATTTCTGCTTTATTTCCGCACTGTATACTAACATACAACTTGGATAAACACAATCCAGCCATATCATAGCCCATGTTCATGAACATTATGTATTATTAATAAGCACTTGACACATTTTTTCCCCTTCATTTTATGCTTTTTGGTTAAGGCAGTCTTATTGTGAAGTTTGCTAGTACATGTTTATGTGGGTATGTGTTAGTACATTATCTTTAGGGCATGCTTGACTAGTTTGCATGACAAAGCCTTCTGCTTGACAGACTGTGGTACCATGGCCAGAAAGACAGGAGGAAGTCAAAAGTATTTTTTTTTTTTTTTTTTTAAATTTTGTTTATTTTTTCAATATAGAATATATATATATATATATATATATATATATATATATATATATGACAGATGGTTATCTGGTTTTAAAATAATTCTGTATAGGCCCACTTTTATATAATTTAAAAGGAACTGCCCTTGCTTAAGCTGGGTACACACAGTACCAATAAAGCCCTTATACCGTCGGTGTACCTTTGTTTCCCGATCGAGTGTGCGGCCGCCGAACAATCAGGTCGGACAAATGCTCCTTCGGGAAAGACCGAAAATTTCCATCGGGCACGCTAGACTCCCTATAGAGGAGTCTAGTGCGGCCGATGGAAACGCACAGTCCCGAGCGTTCTCCCTATGATGTTCATAGCGAGAACACTCGGGACTGTGTGTATGCAGATCTTGCAGATCCTGTCTGTCATCTTTCACTGATCGGTACTGTGTGTACCCAGCTTTACTGTGGGAGTATCTTGCTTTCTGAAAAGTGAATTGCAAATAGACTGTGTAGGGCCAATAATAATTTTCTTAGTAAAAGCAACAACTAATGTATTTGAGATAAACTTGTCAACAGAAATGAAAACACAAGAAATACCTAGGGTGATGCCCTAAACCTCACCTCTGGGTTCAGTCTTTATCTCCTAAATTAGGAGGGAAAGTATAGTTCAGTATTTCAGGAGATAGAGACTGGACCCAGGTTTGAGGACTTAAAAGGGGAGGGGGTGAATTGGTCTATAATTATCCTTTAAAGGGGAACTTTGGTCTCCATACAAGTGGCCTTTATTAAAATACCTACCTTTAAAATGCCTTCAGGATCATGTTTCTTGTTGCAGTCTTATCTAAGTTACAGCAGTGTTTAGGGTGTTTTTCCCACTAGCACTGTGAGCTGTGACATCACCAGCACTTGGGGCTTGCCTTCAAGTTTAAGGTTAAAGCATGCCCACTGGTGGGACAGAGCATCGTCAACTGCATCATAAGTCCCACCCCATAACTTCTAAATTATTTTTAAAGCTAGCCACAAGCCTAATTTTTTTTCTCTCCCTAGGGTGTCCACAGAATGCTTAAGAAAAGATGGATTTTTGGGGGTGGGCCTTATTAATGCTGCTTATAACACGTCTGTCACAGAGACGGGTCAGACCGTAAAGTTTTAAAAGTTATGAGAGTCCTCTTTTCATTTTGAATTGAGATCAGTTACCCTTAAACTTGGTCCAAATGAAAAGGCATTTTAGTAATACTTTTTACCTTAATAAAAAGGTCCTATAAAAAGACCTAAATGTCTAGGTCCCGTTTGTGTGATGCAAATGGCTAATGGGCCTTGAAGTGAATTTACTACACACACTGTTTAATAATTTATTTCTTTGCCAAATAAAGACTTTTCTATTTAACTAATTGTATATTGTCTCCCAAATCTGTAATCAATTTACAGATATGTAGGACAATTTAACACTTCTGTGTAAATAAACAATTATGTAGATGGCTACATTGCTGGCTTCCACAGGAATGTATCAAGATAAACAAAATCATTTTCTAGTAATAATGTGCTGTTGTCATCTTAGATATTGTGAGTATGGGGGAAACACGTCTTGTGTCTTTTATGTGTCACAGTATCCAGATTAGAAGATCATAATTATTTTGATGTAATTTATTATTATTATTCAGAAAATATACCTAAAAAAATGTTAATTTAATGTCAACAGCTGAAAATGAGAGCTGGAGGAATGAGTGACTCTTCAAAATGGAAGAAGCAGAAGAGGTCTCCAAGGCCACCACGACATGTAACCAAGGCAATGGTGGGAACTGACCCTTCCTTTCAGCATCCAGTGGTTAATGGCACCTCAGGACCTAACAGCCTAACTAGTACGTGCTTTTAAATAAAAACTAAACTGAACTAAAAGTACACTTTAATTGAAAAAAAAGAGTATGGTATTGACCGTAGTAGATAAGATATTTATTTAAAGGGTATGTCCACCCGTAAAACTGATTTTTAATATGCTGCTCCCCCATGTCCCCCAGCCCCAACCGCATAATTTTTTTTTTTCAGAAAGCCCCCCCAAACTCTTACTTACCTCCCCTCGTTCCTCCGAAACTAAAACTGCACCTTCAAGAATATTACACCAAATTGAAATGTATTACCACTTCTGACAGTTAACATAGAATATCTTCCAAATTAACTAAAATATCCCCACAAGTGAGATATTTTTAGAAACTACACACCCGTAGGATTTTATGAGTGAGGTTAGTTTCGATCAAAATGCAAATCGTCAAATGTGAGTTATTTTCTCACATTTTCCTTTTTTTCCTCAACTGTAAAATCAGAGACTAAATCAAATGCGAATTTCAGCTAAAAACCGCAGAGGAAAGTTCAAACGTATCTCAAATATGAAAGCCTCGCCCCTCCCGAATAAAACGGTATGCCACATTCATGGGTGTACCCAGAGACATGGCTACCAACTGACCTAGAGCGGGACCAATGCCAAATGTCAGTAGCAGCAAAAAAAAATTAGCCAGCTTTGCATTTGAACAGTCTGCAATTTTTCCCACAAAGCACCCCCCGAACTCAGAATTACCCCTCACAAACTATATATTCCTAAAATCTGCACACCTTCAGCTATGTAACAATGTAGTTTGTTCATTCATACCACCAATGGTGTGGGCGCAGTTCTTAGAAGTTTGCACTTTTGACAGATTTTCTAATAAAAAATGAACATCAAAAACATTCAAAAGGTAGATATCATGCCAAAACCTCATGGAATGTAAAAAAATGTACCAAATATCAATCTCCCAAATGTCCTGAATCAAACATTATGCCATATGCATGGTTACACACGCGGACGTAAAAGCGAAAAGCCACAAAGTGAGACAATGCACGATGGCTCAGATAAAGTGAAAATATTTAACCAACTCCGAATTTGAACAGTCTGCAGTTTTTTCCACAAAACACCCCCGTAACTCAGAAATACCCCCGACAAACTATATGTTCCTGAAATCTACACACCCTCAGCTATGTAACACTGTAGTTTGTTCATTCATACCATCAATGGTGTTGGCGCAGTTTGTCGTAGAAGGTCACACTTTTCTGAAAAAATTAACAAAAAACAACTTCAAAAGCTAATAATAATGCTAAAACCTCATGGAATGTAAAAAATAGTTACTAAATATCAATCTCCCAAATGTCCTGAATCAAACGGTATGCCATATGCATGGTTACACACACGGACGTGGAAGCGAATAGCCACGAAGTGAGACAATGCATGAAGGCTCAGAAAAAGAGAAAATATTCAGGCAACTCTGAATTTGAACAGTCTGCAATTTTTCCCCACAAAACAACTCCCACAAACTATATATTCCTGAAATCTACACACCTTCAGCTATGTAACACTGTAGTTTGTTCATTCATACCATCAATGGTGTGGGCGCAGTTCTTCATAGAAGTTCACACTTTTCTCAGATTTTCTGAAAAAAATTAACAAAAATCCAAAAGGTAGAAATCATGCCAAAATCCCATGAAATGTAACAAAAAAATACCATATATCAGAATCAAAATGTCCAGAATCAAACAGTATTCCATATTCATGGTTACACATATGTACGTGGAATCGACTAGCCACTAATTGAGCCAAATCACAGTGGCCTAATTACAGAAACTTTTCAGATTTGTCAAACTAAACGCCCCTCTATATTAGAAATGCCCCCCAAAGCGATGTATTCTTGGAATCTACACGCCTTCAGCTATGCAACAGTGTTATCTTTTATGCGGTGCACACAGAGACGTGGCCACCAACTAGCTCAAATGGGACGCATGCCCAAGTGCAATTACAAGAATAAATCAAAGTGTTCTGTAATTTGAACAGCCTATGCTTTTTCAAAGGAAACAGCCACAAAACTTGGAAATACCCCCCACAAACTATATATTTTTGGAATCTACACTCCTTCAGCTATGTTACGGTGCCAAGCTTTCATACATACATGAAGAATCCCAGACACAGTAATCCAAAGAACTCTGTGTTTTTAGGAGATTTTGTGAAAAATAAAATTAGATGATTCAAAGGTTGAAATCTTATCTAAACCCACTTGACAAGCAAAAAAACCCACTAAATGTCAATCTCCCACATGTCCTGAATCAAACGGTATGACATATGCGTGAATGCACACAGAGACGTGGCTATCAACTAACTGAAATGGGACACATGCCCAAGTGCAATTACAAGATAAAAATCAAAGTGCTCTGTAATTTGAACAGCCTACGCTTTTTCTAAGGTTACAGTCCCGTAACTTGAAAATACCCCCCACAAACTATATATTTTTGAAATCTACGCTCCTTCAGCTACATTACGGTGCCAAGCTTTCATACATACATGAAGAATTTCAGACACAGTAATCCAAAGAACTCTGTGTTTATAGGAGATTTTGTGAAAAATAAAATTATTATTCAGAGGTTGAAATCTTATCTAAACCCACTTGACAAGCAAAAAAACCCACTAAATGTCAATCTCCCTCATGTCCTGAATCAAACGGTATGCATGGATGCACTCAGAGACGTGGCTACCAACTAACTGAAATGGGACGCATGCCCAAATGCTATTACAAGAAAAAAGTGCTCTGTAATTTGAACAGCCTATGCTTTTTCAAAGGAAACAGTCCCGAAACTTGAAAATACCCCCCACAAACTATATATTTTTGAAATCTACAACAGTGGAACAGTGTCATTTGTTATGTTGCGGTGCCAAGCTTTCATACATACATGAAGAATTCCAGACGCTGTTATTCATAGAATTCCATGCTTTTAGGAGATTTTGTGAAAAAATAAAATAAGAGGACTCAAACGTTGAAATCCTACCTAAACCCACTCGGCAAGTAAAAAACCCACTAAATTGCAATCTCCCACATGTCCTGAATCAAACAGTATGCTATATGGGTGGGTGCAAACAGAGACGGGGTCACCAACTAGCTCAAACTAGCTCAAATGGGACCAATTCGCAATTACAAGAAAAAAACAAAAAACGCTACAATCCACCCCCACTGCCCCTTTTAGTGGTATTTCAGTGAAAAGCGGTTAGTACGGAGAGTTGCACAAGTTTTTGCACACTTTACTGGCCCTAAAAATTTAATCTGGTCTTTTTCTGGTACCTCTGCAAAATTTCCTACTAAAATAGGCTTAGTTTCCCTTGAAATCGGACAAATAATAATCTGCGTTTACTTTACCGATATCACCAGGGGCATTGGGAAGCTTGGAGAAGACTAATTTAGATTTTTAGGGTAAAAAAAAAAAAAAAAGGTGTGTGTATCACTTTAAGAATTTTTTGTGTGCATTTTCCCTTTTTTTTGGGGGGGGGGGGATCATTCACAAAGATAATCCTCAAATCATCTTAGGGAATGATAACGAACTTGGAATACGGGTATAAATGCCCATTTTCCAATTCGAAATCCAATCGGAAAAATCACATACCCGGAAATCATTTTCCAGGAAGTGATTTTTCTTTCATTGGCAAAGATCAATAATTTGGTGATCAGAAGTAATCACCAAATTTTGATCTTTGTCCCCATTTTTTTTTCTAAGTCTTTGCTACTTAGTAGCAAAGACTTAGAAAAAATCCTATTTGTGAATGGAACTTTGTGTTCCATTCACAAAAAGTATAGTAAAGCTGTCACACTGACAGCTTTACTATACCAGGTACTGCACTGTGATCTGAATGGAGATCGCAGTGCAGTACCCTCACTAGACCACCAGGGGCATCAGAGCACTTGTAAGGGAAGACCCCCAGTGAAGGGGGAAGCCCTGTGACATCACTGGGGTCTCCCTTAGCGGCAATATCCTTTGAACCAGCGAGGGACCGGCAATGGAGGAGGGGGACCTACTTTAGGGACTGCAAACTCCTGATCCCCCCCCATCGGATTTTTATGAAATCAAGGGGGGATCGAGGGGGCTAGGGGGGGCACTTGAATGCTGCCCCTCGATTGCCCCTAGGACTCAAGATTTTTTTGCTTGCACTATAGCAAGCAGGCACACAGTGCCTGCTGCTATAGCTCGGTTCCGATCGCAGACTACTACTTACACTGGGCCGCCATGGAAGAAGTGGGGAACACTAAAGGGAAGCCCCGGACGTCCAATGACGTCACGGGGCTTCCCTTTCCGCTGCGCCTCTGCACTTCCAGGCCACAGAAGTGGAAAGGATTCTGTCAGGAAAATGTGTAGTGACTTGGCAAGAATGGGTTAACTATTGGTATTAGTTCTTAGGACCAATAAAAATACCATTCCACCCTGGAACAGTCCTATTGTTTATATTACGATTAGTGAAGCATGGAACCAGGTCTCCTTTTCTAGACAATGTGGAGCCAAACCGTGCATCTGGAATTCTCTACAGCTAGGGGTCTGGTGGGGACTAAGAGGTCATCTTAAGGACAGTCATACATGTAAAATAAATGTATTTCGGTATTGGAATGTGTAAGATAGAAACCAATATTATATTTAGGAATGGAATAGAAGGCCCATTAATAGGATACCCAACATGGAGCCCTTATTCCCATGTCAAGGCAAGTTATTAATATCTGGGGAAATATGGATTACACACAGGTCATGTTTGGTATTGGAGGAATTGATAATTAATACAGGAGAGGAATATGTGGTCAATATCTCAATACAATGCACATATCTACATTTAAATGGAATCTGTCTAACTGCGGGGGAATGAGTGCTTTTGGCTAGTCGTAAATCTGGACATTGCTAGACACTCCCACCTCATGCAATAGCCAGGAGGAGGGGGTGTTTCATCAAATAGTTTAAAAAGCCTGGTAGCCCAAATAATGTTGTTCATACTTGGGGACATGCTAAGAACGTGTGTATGGACCCAATGTTTCATCCTGCCCCAGGACACAGGACTTCTTCTAGTGAGTAGGGTCTGTGAATATTTCTATCCTTTTTATTTTCTATAACTGTTGTACTTATTGTATGTCATTTTTTATTACACCATTTTATTTTATTTTTGTATTATGTGCACTGTCCACCTTTTGGAATATTAAATCTAAAATTTAATAAGTTTTGTCTTTGATGCTCTAAAAGAACTCAGTTAGCCTCTGATAAGTTTATATGTGTTTGAATGGAGTGTGCAGTGTAAATGCTAATTAACTCTGTGACTGCTTGTGAAGGACTGATGCTAATTAACCAGTTTGTTACTGGAGTGAACGGTGTAGTGTTAACCATTTAGCTGCCAGGACAGGGGTGTGCATAGTCAGTGAGAGTCAAGAGTGGGTTTTTGGGGCGTCTTTAAGGCCGTAACTTAAAGTGGTGGCAGCGAATACCGATTAATTAGTCAGATCACGTGCCCAGCGAACTGGCGTTCGTGACAAATTGGCTGGCAGCGGGTGGGATAAATTATTTTTTATTAGAGCATTAGTGCTTGGATTAAGTATTTAACCCTTGTACCAAAGAACTGTATCCTTGCGAGGGTATCAGTCTTCAAAGACAAACTCAGTGCATTTATTTTTAAAAGACATACGTACAAACAGTTGTTTCCCCCCTTCTCTGTTTTTCTTTTCTATCTTTTATTTGGCAAGGTTAGCTGAGGATGGCAACCTTTTACAAGAGACAAACCAAGGTGGTCCTGATCAATCTCTGTGAGGAAAGAGGTATTGATGTCCTGGACAAGTCCAAGGAGCTACTGATAAGGGCATTGTTGGAGAGTGACCAGGAGCAGCAGAACTACACAACTGAGTCGGGAAGCGATGTGGATTTAGCTGTCCCAGAAAGGACTGTTAAACTTGGATTCTCTCAGCATGAGAATATTATAGTGCAGGAAGAACATACCTCTTCCCTGCAAAAGGATTTACAATTGTTGGGTTCAGATGACCCACAGCTATGCCTTCAATGGATCTTGCAGCATCAGGAGAGGGAGGCAGCCGCAGCAGCAGCTGAGAGAGCTGAACGGCAAGCCCAGTGTGAAATGGAAGCCGCAACAGCGGAGAGGCAGGCGCAAAGGGAAAGGGAAGCAGCTGAACGGCAAGCCCAGGGGGAAGCAGTTGAACGGCAAGCCCAGCGTGAAATGCTTTTTATTTTCTATAACTGTTGTACTTATTGTATGTCATTTTTTATTACACCATTTTATTTTATTTTTGTATTATGTGCACTGTCCACCTTTTGGAATATTAAATCTAAAATTTAATAAGTTTTGTCTTTGATGCTCTAAAAGAACTCAGTTAGCCTCTGATAAGTTTATATGTGTTTGAATGGAGTGTGCAGTGTAAATGCTAATTAACTCTGTGACTGCTTGTGAAGGACTGATGCTAATTAACCAGTTTGTTACTGGAGTGAACGGTGTAGTGTTAACCATTTAGCTGCCAGGACAGGGGTGTGCATAGTCAGTGAGAGTCAAGAGTGGGTTTTTGGGGCGTCTTTAAGGCCGTAACTTAAAGTGGTGGCAGCGAATACCGATTAATTAGTCAGATCACGTGCCCAGCGAACTGGCGTTCGTGACAAATTGGCTGGCAGCGGGTGGGATAAATTATTTTTTATTAGAGCATTAGTGCTTGGATTAAGTATTTAACCCTTGTACCAAAGAACTGTATCCTTGCGAGGGTATCAGTCTTCAAAGACAAACTCAGTGCATTTATTTTTAAAAGACATACGTACAAACAGTTGTTTCCCCCCTTCTCTGTTTTTCTTTTCTATCTTTTATTTGGCAAGGTTAGCTGAGGATGGCAACCTTTTACAAGAGACAAACCAAGGTGGTCCTGATCAATCTCTGTGAGGAAAGAGGTATTGATGTCCTGGACAAGTCCAAGGAGCTACTGATAAGGGCATTGTTGGAGAGTGACCAGGAGCAGCAGAACTACACAACTGAGTCGGGAAGCGATGTGGATTTAGCTGTCCCAGAAAGGACTGTTAAACTTGGATTCTCTCAGCATGAGAATATTATAGTGCAGGAAGAACATACCTCTTCCCTGCAAAAGGATTTACAATTGTTGGGTTCAGATGACCCACAGCTATGCCTTCAATGGATCTTGCAGCATCAGGAGAGGGAGGCAGCCGCAGCAGCAGCTGAGAGAGCTGAACGGCAAGCCCAGTGTGAAATGGAAGCCGCAACAGCGGAGAGGCAGGCGCAAAGGGAAAGGGAAGCAGCTGAACGGCAAGCCCAGGGGGGGAAGCAGTTGAACGGCAAGCCCAGCGTGAAATGGAAGCCGCAGCAGCTGAACGGCAGGCGCAGAGAGAATTCGAAGCTGCAGCCGCAGACCGTGCATTTCACTGGAGTTAGCAAAGCTCCAGCACCAGACCCAGTCTCCACAGTCCAGTGAGTCCAGAGAGGGTCCGTTTGCTTTGCATGGTTCACCCAAGTTTCCTGTCATGGACAATGATAGCAATTTGGACACTTTTTTGTTAAGTTTTGAAAAGTGCTGCAGACAGTATCAGTTGCCACAGGAGCAGTGGGCAAGATACTTGACACCTGGATTAAAAGGCAAAGCCTTAGATGCCTTTGTTGAACTACCACCAGAGCTTGATGGGGACTATGATGCTTTGAAACAGGCTCTGATTAAGAAGTTTAACCTCACGCCAGAGGTGTATCGCAAAAAGTTTCGAGCATTGCAGAGAGGTCCCACTGACAGCTACTCAGATGTTGTGAGTAATCTGAGAACCAGTTTTCGCCAGTGGATTAAAGGACTGTCAGTTGCCAAATTTGAGGAGCTGGAGGATCTTATGGTAATGGATCAGTTCCTTAATATCTGTCCTGGAGATGTGCGACAGTTTGTATTGGATCGAGAGCCAAAAACAGCGCAAAAAGCAGCAGAAGTCGCAGACACCTATACAGCCAACAGGGTGCCAACATATCCAAAAGGTCCAACTTTACAAAGATCACCAAGCTGGAAGGATCGTCACCACAGGGAATCAGCACAGCAGAATGTCAAGGCTGGTGAGAATTTGTCTGAAAGGCCCAGTGTGAGCGTTAACCATGGAGATACACGCAGATGTTTTATATGTAACCAGATGGGACATGTAAGAGCTTCCTGTCCAGAAAGAAAGGGACCAGTGTCACCTGTCAATCCAGTGGTAATGCTCGTATCTGGTAAGACAGAGAATTTATGTCATCATATGCAGACTGTGACTGTGGGAGATAAAGTTACCCAGGGGTTATGGGACTCAGGAGCTAACTTGTCTCTGGTGCGCCCAGAGATGATTAACTTTGGGGACATTATTCCTGGGAAGACTTTTTTGGTAAAGGGAGTGGGTGGGAGTCATCCACGGGTGCCTGGGATGTGGGGAGAGGTCTGAGGCAAGTGGGCATATCCAATGAAATTCCTGTAAATGTGTTATTGGGGAATGATTTGGGGAGAATGGTCTCTGCTTTTGTGCCAAATGATCCGGTCTCACTAAGTCCAGCCGCGCTGGAGTGTGACCACCCACTGCAATCAGTAAAGGGAACAGGTAACAAGGGGCAAGGTAACTGGGAGGGAGGGCTGAGAGACCAGAGCAGATGTCCCTCAGTACCAGAACCAGTATTCCCTAACTGTGTTAATGGAGAGAGAGAGGGGGATCCCCTAGTTCACTCTCTGGTAGAGTCAGGTATAGTACCTGTAGGTAGGGATTGTCACAGTAGCTGGGAGGGAGGGCTGAGAGACCAGAGCAGGTGTCAGTCAGCGCCAGAACCAGTACTGTCTACATGTGTGAATGTAGAGGGGGAGGAAAGGTATCCCCAGGGTGATGTTCTGGGTAAAGTACCCGTAGTAGAGAGGGATTTCCAGAGTAGGATCCCTGATCCTGTGCCCAATCTGCCTGAGGTCCTGTATAGCAATCAGGAATTAGTGCAGGAGTGTGTGGGGCAGGTGGTTAGGTGGTTAGAGCAGGGTCCTAATGGATGTTTCCACTCAGACTGAGGGAGAAGAGGGTAGCTGTGGGCATGCAGTAGCGCCAGTACCAACCTCAGTGGTGGGTGGAGAAGGAAGAGCAAGGGTTAAAGAGGGACAGCTAACAGAGCTAGGAGTGTCCCAGGTAGATGGAAAGAAGGTAGCTATCCCTGAGGACAAAACCATACCAGTAACAGTCACTGGTTTGTCCCAGTCTAAGAGGGAGCAGGGATATGGTGAGCAGGAAGGCAAGGAAAGGGTTAAGAGGGGCCAGTATCTGTCTGAGTTTAGACCCAAGGAATGGGGAACTTTAGACCCACAGGATACAGGTAGCAGTGAGGATAAAGGAGGATCTGTCCAGCAGGAGAGTGTGTCAGAGGGAGGACAGATGCCTGAGGTTAGGAGTGGCTGGGTACAGTCCCCTACATATCACTGTACTCCAGATGGTGAATACAGAACTGTACCTGTCAGCACACAGAGTGGTCACACAGATGGTAGTGTGGGTGGTTTGCTGTCTATATCAGAGTGTGTACAGACTACTTGGGTGAGTGAATGTGAACCCAAACCCAGTTCTCATAACCACAGTAAAGAGGATGGTGGTTTTGTAAAAATGTGCAGGTGGAATCACATCGTGGAGCAATATGATTTACATTCACCGAACCAAGGGGATGCAGGTGGATATTCGTGTCTATCCGAACTACCTGATTATGGACGCAGTGGACGTGACCTGTAAGTCACATCCCGTGCGCCAATTTTAAAGGGGGAGGTGTCAGGAAAATGTGTAGTGACTTGGCAAGAATGGGTTAACTATTGGTATTAGTTCTTAGGACCAATAAAAATACCATTCCACCCTGGAACAGTCCTATTGTTTATATTACGATTAGTGAAGCATGGAACCAGGTCTCCTTTTCTAGACAATGTGGAGCCGAACCGTGCATCTGGAATTCTCTACAGCTAGGGGTCTGGTGTGGACTAAGAGATTCCCTTTCCGCACCAGCAATTGGGGGATTGATATCTTGCGATCCCCCCATCGGATTCGGACCAAACCGATGGGGGATCGAGGGGAGAGGGAGGGCACTTGAATAGTGCCCTCCGATCACACAGGGAGCCTTGCGGGTGGGATTTAAAGGGCCACTGCCACCAAAGGTAAATTTTACGTGGCTTGGCAAAAAATGACGGACATAGAGCGCCGTAAAATTTACCATTGGTGGCACTGAAAAGGTTAAAGGTATTCTCAGTTTACACATATCCATCTATTAACACAAATCCATTGATTTCTACTCATTAGGGTCTAAGGTCTGTGGCAATTTAGTATCATGAAAATACAGATGTAGGCGTAAAAGTGACAACCCCCCCTTCTGGGATTTAGAGCCATCAGTGATGGTGCATTTTATTATTATATTATAAAGGTAGAGATCATGATTTTGGAACATTTTTAGTCATTTTTGTGTCTGCCACCCTTCCCAATAAGAAAATGTTATATGAAAACCAGTCTCAAAGAGTCTTTTTGGAAGAATATAAGCAGAATGCAATTATGTGAGAAAACTACATTTGTCTTACCCATAAGTGTTTAAAATATTCAAAAGAGTATGGTAATTTTGATTGGCTTTTTGTGGACGTTTTCTTTCTTTTGGTTATTTCTTTTCAAGATAAAGGATTTGTTTTAATCACGGTCTTAAACTTTCCCAATTTATTTCATTTTTAGGTGAAATTCCATTTATTGACACTTCCTCTCCAGATGCTACCTCCCCAATATCAGCAACAGGTTCTGAGGCAACCTCTTCTGTTGTCAGTCCTACTACAGAAAGTGGGATATCTTTGTCCTCTCAAGCAACATCTAAAGAGGACCTTTCTGAACTGGACCATGCCAGTTCTGCACTAACTGACATCCGACAAGGAATTGAGACATGCCTTTCTGAACAACCAAACCAGGAATATAATAAGGTATACCTTTTTTTTTTTTTTTGGTTTAGTTTATTGAAAACAGGGATTGAGTGACATAAAAATCTAGAAGTGCGTTCTATATATTGTGGACATCTTAACTAGTTATAATATTGGTGTTACTATTATTTTTGTAGAATGAAGAGTTGACGGTTAGAAACACTTATTCTGCATCTGTGGAATCAATACCAGAAGTTTTAGATGATAATGTGTCCTTGGCTGATCAGTCAGATTCTGCTTCAGTCCATGATATGGATTATGTCAATCCTAGAGGTGTAAGGTTTACCCAGTCTTCACAAAAAGAAGGTTTGTTTTAAATTAATATCTGGATTTATTTTGTAAGAAGTTTAATAGTATTATTTTTAGTTCACCATCTATAAACTTTTTAATTATTTTGATTTTAGCAAAGTCATTGCTGAAAATACAGTTCAGTATCTTTATTTTTTTCACATTTACTGTGTTATGTAAGCAGGTAGAATATCCAGGCTCCCGTAAGAGCTAGGCCACACTATCGTGCTTTTTTTGCAATTGCGCACGCATTTTTTCAAATACAACGCATGCGATTGTGATTCCGTTTGCGATACGCAATCGCATGTGATCACCATTTTAAAGCCCAATCGCATGCGATTTCATATCTCAAATGAAGAAATCGCATGCGGAATCACACATGCAATTGGTCAGTGTGGCCGTGCCCTTAGTCAGTGTGAAAACCCACGCCAACCCGATAATACAACAGAGTTAACCACAAATTAGTGATTTTCCCTTTCAAAGGGCAGTGTGCAAGGTAAGAAGGGACTGTTCCCAGTGCTATGTGAAGGAAGCTTGTATGATTTTTTTTTTTTTTTAAATCCAATGCCGTTCAACTGATCTATAAAAGCAAAAAAATTTTTTGAGCTTACTCTGGGCTAAGGCTGACGGTTGGTTTACCACGTTACCATCCACTTGCCCTGCTGTCCGTGCAGTGTTGGGATATTGGATCGCATGCGGTTTAAAAAAATGGTTATTGGTGGACCTAGTGTGGCCAGACTTATTGGTTAACAATGGTGCGTGGTTAGTGTAAACTAGCTCTCAGAGGTTTTTTTATAAACATAGGAAGCAATTTATGGAGAGTCACAGCAATCTGAATCACTTCTTAAAGTCAGACTAACCATTTAACCAGCCGTTAGAGTGAGGAGTTGCGCATCTAGTAGAACCTTATTGAAATTATCCAGAGCAATTCCTCTGATAGACATTTTTTCCATTTATCACAAACTTTTTTTCTTTTTGGTTTTATGTTGTTTATTTTGCTTTAAAGTGCATATTTTCTCAGCTGATCTTTAAAAAACTGCATACTGTAAGCTATATTGAAACTAAAAAAGGCAAAACAAAAAACGGAGAGAATTGTAAGTTTTATATAGTTTTTTTACACTTTTTTTCTTTTCAGGAGCAGTTTTGGTTCCATATGGATTGCCTTGTATCCGTGAATTATTTCGCTTCCTCATTTCCTTAACCAACCCCCACGATCGACATAACTCTGAAGTAATGATACATATGGGGCTGCAGTTAATTACAGTTGCTCTTGAGTCTGCACCCATTGCAAACTATGTATCACTTCTTGGGCTTGTAAAGGATGAACTTTGCCGGCACTTGTTTCAGGTAAAACAAAGTTTCTCAAATATACATCTGGCTGAACATGTTAAATAATTCTGTGTTTAAGGGTTAGGCCACGCCACATTAAAATAATGTGGAATTCGATTAACACGGGTTAAAAAGCGTGCACTAGTGGTGGCTAATTTCCCTGGCCACACTGAGTGCTCTCCCATGTGTTGCATTTTTGCGCAATCGCATGCACTCTGGTGCCCACCAAAAACACGCTTACGGTGCGCTAGGATGCGCTGTATTGTGGCCTCGGCCTAACATAAGCTTTTTTTATTATGATAAAATAGCACTTAAGCTAGCCATACACTACCTTAACATTTGATCCAAGATGAATGTCTAATCGATTCTTGTGTTGAGTGGAGCAGCAGTTTTATCTTATGATGTTCCCTGGCCAGATCATTTTGCAATTGTTTTTATGATTGTAATATTGATTGTAAACATGATCAGGCTAGGAGGTTGTTAGAACATCACTCAAATGTTGAGAGGTAAGTTTCATAGTGTAAGGCCGAACTTATAACTAACACTGGAAAAAAGTTCTGGTTAATCATAGTGCTGTTCATCTAGTCTTGTTAAAAAGATGCATTAGAATGGCTTGGAAAGTCAAAATAATTTAGTTTATGCTGCTTTTATGGAAATTAGATAAACATCCATAACACATAGATTTATTGTTTTTCATGCCTTGCGCACTGTGATTTAACTGCTTCCTTTTTGTTACACTTAAATACTAATACAGAGTAATTTGTAACTATATGTATATATATATATTAGAAATTCTATAGCTCATAGAATATTTTTCAAATGTGAAGAACTACTGGTTAAGTTAACTTTCACTATACAATATTTTAGGTTAGGTTTATAGCAAAACTGTACATCTCCGACCTGGGTTATCTTCCCCTTTGCTTTATTGAGAACCAGGTGTCACTGCCAGAGTGGTTACATCTCTGTAGGCAATCTTACCATATGTTACATTGCCCTAGGAACATTATTTTGATTATGTGATGATATTCAATGAAAAACAAAACTCCTGTTTTTCATTTGCCAATGTTGTGTAATGAAGAAGCAAGATTGTTTAATTGTTATTTTATAAAAATTTAAGCCTCACGTTGTTTTTATCCACAGCTGCTGAGCGTTGAGAGATTAAATCTATATGCAGCTTCCTTGCGTGCATGTTTTCTTCTGTTTGAAGCTATAAGGGAACATTTAAAGTTTCAGCTAGAGGTGAGTTTGAGTAGCTTAAAGGACTTGTAAACTGGGGCAAATCATTTTAGCTTAATTGATTCAGCATTAAGATTAGGAAAAAGAATAAGCACGATCTGTTTCTCTGTGCTCTTTCTGTGCAGATAAACACATTCATGCAGTTAGCTGCTGTCTGTGTTACTTAAGTCCCAATGTAGCACTGTACCTAAAAAAATCAATGACAAAGTGCCCCCCCCACACACACACACACCTTCAAACACCTACAGTTAAAAAAGAAAATCTAACTTGATTCAAGCAGTTATTACAACTCCCAGTGCTGCTTACCTTCCCATAGCAAAGCAGTTTTACTTTCACCTTCACTATAATACGAAATCACTGGGTGAATGCTATTGGCTATAGTGATCATCTCCTATGCACATGCTCCAGGGTTTAACTGTGCCTCAATTTTGGGATTGGGTGGATACTAGAGAGGAGGCGTGCATACTAGTGAGCTGAACAGGACATAAGGAGATCTAGTGACAGGGAGCACTGAGAGCAAAAAGGGATCAAGTTCCTGACAGCGCTAAAAACAAAGAAAAGGATAAAGGCAAGTTGTTGTTTTTTCAGTTTAGTGTCCCTTTAATACATTGGCACATCTTTTTTTTTTTTCATTTTAGTCTAAAATACAGCTGTTCTTTTTATAGTTCTTTTGTTTTCACATTTCTGCCCAAATAAGTATTAGTACTGTAATACTGAAAGGGATACAATTGCTCTGAAGAAAGAAAACAATCCTAAGTTCACCCACTGTATTTGGTTTATAAAAAATATTTACTGGAGTGATGGCATTGCAGTGATTGTTGGATTCACCAATTCTAACCCGCAAGAGAGCAGTGTACTTAGGCACCTTTCTCTCTCACTGCAATACATGGCTAGAAAGGCTGATGTCCCGCTGGTGGCTGCCTTGTCTTCTAATTGTACTTTCAGAGTAGGCTCATAAGAAACAGGAATTTTGGAACAGCCCACAAATTATCTGGAAATATAGTAAGATTAAGCTTTACTTAAAACTGTATCTCTGGTTTTCCGTTAGATCAATGTCCCTAAAAAACAAATATGTAGCTGCATTATCTCTCTGTGCTCTCTCCTTGGGCTTACATTTTGTTAGACTGCATCTCCCCAGTAAGTACTGGAAGCTTGTAAGTGCTACAGTGTGTAAATATCTTTTTTGATCTTTTATATATTTTATGTATTTGTTTGATTCTCCAATAGATGTATGTAAAGAAGCTGATGGATATCATTACTATAGAGAACCCAAAGATGCCTTATGAAATGAAAGAAATGGCTCTGGAAGCGATTGTGCAGTTGTGGAGGATTCCCAGCTTTGTTACTGAGCTTTATATTAATTATGACTGTGACTACTATTGTTCAAACCTTTTTGAAGATCTCACCAAGCTGCTCTCCAAGGTATGTGAATATATATACACAGTATATACTCGAGTATAAGCCGACCAGAGTATAAGCCGAGGTACCCATTTTTGCCTCCACAATCAGGAAAACATGATTGACTCGAGTATAAGCCGAGGGTATACAGTAACCCTAATACCTTTCCACTATAGATGTTTGGAAACTACAACTCCCAGCATGCTTTAGTTGCTGGGAGTTGTAGTTTCCAACCACCTATAGTAGAAAGGTATTGGGGGTTACTGTATGGCATACTGTCCCCCCAGCCTTCCCCCAATCTCCTCAAAATGTAAATGCATGCCAACACACTTTATCCTTCAATTGGCAGTCATAAAAAGGAACTCCTTAAAATATTTCTTTAAAATGCTATTTCATTATAAGCGATACTAATTGACCCAACTGAAATGACTCCCAAAGTAGACTGTGACAGGATGGCGTTAAGCTTACCTTGAATGTACTTTATGTTCCCAGTAGTTGTTCGCGGCTGCGCGATAACGTCATCCCGCCAGCGTGCGCGATGACATCATCGCGCACCCGTGAACTACTGGGAACTGCCGGCTTTCCTTCCTGACTCGCGGCTGCTTCTGTAACGAAGGTAAGTTTACTATTGACTCGAGTATAAGCCGAGTCAAGGTTTTTAGGTAGATTTTTAAACCTAAAAACCTCAGCTTATACTCGTATACAGTGTTATAATATATAATATATTTATATATTATATAATAAATCATACTTTATATACAATTTATGTAATGTTCAGATATTGAAAAATATGTGCCCTGAAAGTACCCATGTTGTTGTTTTTTTTTTTTTGTCCTACCCAGAATGCCTTTCCGTTTCTGGGAGCTGTATACAACACATCTGCTGCTCTGGAAGCCTTACTTACTGTCATTGATAGCACAGAAGCACATTGCCAGGCTAAAATTCTAAGCAATATGTTACAGGACAAGAAAGAAACTGGAAAAATCTCTGGAGATACCACAGAAGGAACCAAAGAATCTGGTAGTTGTAAGTCTGAAATGACACCATGATGAAGTGTCAATAGCTGGATGATGCTTTATTTGTATGTGTGTTGACTAGTATGTAGTGGCTAAGAATGTTCTATATAACAAAGCTTACTTGGTATAATAGAAAAATATTTTACATATAATGATGCTTGCAGAACCATGTATTGATACACTAAACTTGTCATAAGCAAATAGATACGTTTCTGATCACACAATGATCCATGATCATTATGATTCCCTGTGCTGCTACTGTGAGTTACAGGGGTGGCTCCCTCTGTATTGAACTTTCCTAGTTAGAAAGCTTTAATGCTTCTGATAAGGTGCTTTCAAAATCTTGTTTAAAGTACTTGGTGCAATACTATCATTTTACAAGTAAATTACAAATTGTGTTTTTAGCCGTTCAGCTTCATATTTAAAGGGCATGTCCACCCCCAAAACTATAATCCCCCCCAGTAATGGCCCCATCATGTAGTGTAATAAAATCCTTACCACACATCCGAGCTCCATATGGTTCTCCTGTAGTCCCCCCCCAAGTCCCAAAAACTGCCCACCAGGAGGATAGCAGAGTCCATATAGGACTCTGCCTCCTATCTGTCCCGCGGGAGAAGTTTGGCATGCGTACTGCAGCCCTTTTCCCCCTCCCTCTCCCTCCCGATTAGGATTCCCTCTCCCTAGCATAAAACTCTTTACATATAACATTCCCCCTGTCCCCCCAGCCCCAACCGCTATATTTTTATTATTAGAAAGTGCCCCAAACATTACTTACCTTCCCTCTTTCCTCCGCTGCACTGAACTCCTGGCAGCCGCGTCCGTGATTGGCTGCCGCACAGCCAATCACAGACGCGACTGCCGGTACTGCCCCTCTGCTTGCATTTTCTTGCAAGCAGAGGGCCTGGCAGTGCGGCGGAGGAAAGAGGGAAGGTAAGTAAAGTTTGGGAAAAAATGTTATATAAAATTTTTTTTTCAAGGGTGGACATGCCCTTTAATTCCAAGAAATGAAATATATTGCATGTCTTTTAAATATGATATTTCCTCTAAAGGTAGTGAATGTCCCTTTGAGGCTAATTCCTTAAATGCAAATGCAGAAAGCATTGGATCAAAGCCTTCTGCAAGTCGATGCTTAATGGCAGATAAAATGAATCTTGGAATGCCAGAAACTGAATTCTGCAATGTACAGGTGCGTGAGCACATGAGTGAGCAGAAAGTTTTAGTTTTGATATTCCTTATAGAATGTAATGATTGGTTCCTTTTTAGAATGTATAGATTTTAAGCGCTAGGTTGTGGCGGCTGTGTGAGAAATCACTAGAGACACTCACACAGCCTCCGTAGCCTATTCATTGGAGTCTGCGTGGCTCGTTTAGCATAAGTTTTTATTGCTAGCTGATCGTTGGTGTTAAATACTTACGTGGCATGGCTGCCCCTGACTGGCCCCTCAATACTAGACCTGTACCCGAAAAAATCTTATTAATTGATTGTCTCAGGCTGGATAACCGATTTATTTCTGTTAAATTTCTAAAAAGAAATGATGATCAATTGAATTTGATGGAATAGATCTAAAATATTACACAACTTCTATTAAAAAATCAAAAGTAATAATAAAAAAGAAACAATATAAAAGGTATATTAAAGGGGAACTGTGGTCCAAAAATGACTTGAGGTAAATTGATAGGAATTGCTCCCCTGAGTATTTTTGCAATTTGTTTCCATTGTTTATTTTGCATAGTTTTGAAGATATTTCCTTTTTTGTGTGTGATATGGCAGCAGCATCACCAGGTCCCCTGCACTTCTTGCTTCCTGCTCTGAAACTGTCTGTCAATCTGTCCTGTCTCCTCCTCCCCTTTGCAGCCCCCCTGGTCCCTCCCTTTTATGGACCCCATGGTCCCCCCAGTTGCAGGCCCCCCATGACCCATTATTTTACAGCCCCATGTGGCCCCACCCACTCGCTGGTGCCAAAGCCCCGCCCACTCGCAGGTGCAGTGGGTTATTTGGACCCCCCCTACCTTCTCTGTCAGGACTTCACACAGCAGAGAGGAGGAGGGACTTCCTGTCTCCCTCACACACTGAGGCTGAGCTCGCCGGTGGAACTGTGCAGGAGAAGCATCAGGAATGTCACAAGTCAGCTTCTCACCCATTAACATTCTGGTCAGTCATTTCTGTATATCTTGGACTGTGGAGCACGTAGAGAGGTGGTTGATGGCTCGTTTTAACGGTTAGGAAAACTGGCCTTTCATTTAAACTTAACTAGTTTGGAGACCACAGTTCCCCTTTAAAGGGTATCTACTCTAAATAAAAAAAATAAAAAAAAAAAAATCGAATTTTCAAAAATTATACCTTTATTACAGCAAGATGCCACTTCTTCAAAATGTTTCGGATTTTAAATCTGAGCTGTAGATTCCGACAAATTATAAATTGAAATCACAGCATTTACAGGGAGAGACCTGTCACTCCAGAAGCTGATAGTATAATATGTGTCCTATGTCTGACCTTTTACTAGGATTTTTGGCTGCCTGCCAGCACACTTTCTGCAACAATTATGAGAATCAGCAGATAAAAGAAGGCGGGGGGTAGATGTGTAAGCAGAGCTGTGTCCATGGTGAGGCTGTGCAGAACTTACAGTATATGTGTCGCAGACACTAAAAGAAGGCACAGAGTAAGAAAGTTGGGGGCAATTAGGAGTACTCACTAAACATTAATAATTTAATGACAAAGCAAGCACAGATAAATATGATAGTACCACCATTTTACTTCTCTCAAAATGTAGTTTCAGATAATGTAAAGTTGTTTGAGTATAGTGACCCTTTAATATAATTTTTTTTTAAAAATAACTCGGTTTTGCAATCTCTATAAGAACTGAGTTGAACCTATTGGTGCTGCCCTTCATGACAATCGAAGTTTTTCATTCAGCCCCTTGTGAAATTTAATTGTCCACTCCTGTACTATATGGGTCCAGAGATACTTCCTGGCAAATCTTCAAATAGAAGATGTGAATGACATTACTGCACAGGATTTATTTGTCAATTCAGTCTTAAGGTACGTACATACGTGTTTTCGCGGGTCCCGATCCGCGACGCACGATGTGTATGAACGTTCCTTTCGGCCGATAATCCGCCCGTGTATGGGCCCTTTATTGGCCGAAACAGGCAGATCTTCAAACGACCGGCCCATACACGGGCCGATTATTGGACAAAACAAACGTTCGTACACTTCGCACATGTGTACAAGCCTGTATCTGTTTTACAGGTTTCAGCTTATCTTCCCTTATTTCCAATACCTTCAAATCATTGCTGACAAAAATGTTTTTTGTAATTAAAAAAAACCTGGTTGCGCATATTAATACCTTAAGTGAATAATGCTCCCTCTACTAAAAGATTTTTATAACGTTGACAGATGATATGCCATTTGATTTAGCTGAACATGGGTAATACAGAGAGAAAAGCCCTTTACATCAGTACTTGACTATACACTTATAGTAATCTACTATTTTTTCTTTGCAGCTGAGAAAAAGACTCCAAGAAAGCCTCATCGCTTCTCATGCTCTCTTCCTACTGTGCAGGAATTAAATGATATAAAGACCAAAAAGAAGGTAGTTCACTCATGTACATTGGGTTATTTATAGAACTCTAACAAATGTGTATAATAGCATTTTTTATAGATATGGTGCAAAATAAAACTCCTTGAATATGTGGCTAAGAATAATAAATATTATTCTTTATATTCTAAAACACCTAGCGCCTATAAAAAAACAATGAAAATTAGGAACTCATTAAAGGGCATCTATAATGGGAAAATGAACTTTTTTTCCTTTCTTTCCATGTGTTCTATAATTCCCCACAACCCCATAGCTTTCACTGATTGATGATGGGTCACAGTGAGAGATCGTAAACTGTACTGTTCTCGTTCTTCCGTGTCTCCAGGACAGCTTGCTTTCTATTGGCCACTGTGCGTGTTTTTCAGGATGTTAAACTTTTAACTCCTACTGCGCATGATAAGCTTGTCGGTTAGCCGGAGTTGAGACATGGAGGAGGTAACAGAGGGGAGGGGGAAGGGGGGAGTGCTGCACACAGACCTGACACCATGGTTAAACAAAGTCACTGACAGAGATAGTATTAAGGCCAGAGTACATGAATTTAACTTTGCAAAGGGGCAATGTGTTTTTTTCACTATAGATGCCCTTTAAAGGGCATGTCCACCCCCAAAACTATAATCCCCCCCACTACTGGCCCCATCATGTAGTGTAGTTTAATCCTTACCTCACATCCCAGCTCCATAAGGTTCTCCTGTAGCCCCCCCCCCCCCAAAGTCCCAAAAATTGCCCACCAGGAGGATAGCAGAGCCATATAGGACTCTGCTCCTACTTGCCTCTGAGAAGTTTGGCATGGTACTGCAGCCCTTCTTCCCTCCCTCTCCCTCCCGATTAGGATTCCTCCTAGTGTAAAATCCTTTTTTTACAAAGGAATTCCCCCTGTCCCCCCAGCCCCAACTGCTATGTTAGTGTTATTAGAAAATGCCCGAAACTTACTTACCTTCCCTCTTGCCTCCGCCGCACTGAGCTCCCGGCAGCTGCGTCCGTGATTGGCTGCCGCTCAGCCAATCACAGACCCGACTGCCGGTCCCGCCCCTCTGCTTGCATTTACCCGCAAGCAGAGGGCCTGGCAGCACGGCGGAGGCAAGAGGGAAGGTAAGTAAAGTTCTGGGCATTTTCTAATAATACTAACATAACGGTTGGGGCTGGGGGGACAGGGGGAACCTTTGGTGAGAATTTTTTTAAGGGTGGACATGCCCTTTAAGGAACTTTATTTGAAGGAGTACAGAAACACTTTATTATAGTAATCAAGAATGGGTAGTTCTTATTATTGGGATGGGCTGGCAAGCATTAAGTTTTACGGATAGATTTAGTGCTAACATCCAAACAATGTATGATGCTAGTTTTTTACATTATCTTTCTTAAATATAATGCATACAGCTACTTTTAACTGGAACTGAGCAGTTTAACCAGAAACCAAAGAAAGGAATACAGTTCCTTCAGGAAAAGAACCTCTTGGCAACCCCCATGGATAACTGTGAAGTAGCTCAGTGGCTCAGAGAAAATCCAAGATTGGACAAGAAAATGATTGGGGAGTTTGTAAGTGATCGTAAAAATATCGACTTGCTTGAAAGTTTTGTTGGGTGAGTCATTTACTGCAGATTGCAGTTTGATTTCATACTGCTGCCAATATGTGTTACTTATTGCTATTTCTAGACTAGGCATAAGAGCCTGTAATTGATTTTTATCAAAGAGAACTGTAAGATTGCAAAAATTTAAGGAGGCCATGTATAATCAGCAGATTAACCAATTGGTCCAGTTGTATTCATTGTAATATTTTTTTTTTTTTTAGCATGTCCATCGTGTTGAAATGAGAGATTTTTGATAGTTGGACAACATTAACAAACTAATTATTGTAGGATATCAAATATTGTACATAATTGCTATGTTTATGGCCTCATTTAGCCTGAATATTTTTCTAGATTGAGATCTCTAAAGCGATATTTTCCAGTCTGTTATGTGTTTTTTAAGATATAGTGGCTTATTTGTAGAGAATGTAGAGAACATCTTTAAGGAGCTGTTTATACCCCTTCCTACTGGGAAAATGTATGTATACACAGGGCTGATACCCAGTAAAAGAGGAAGGCACATGGGGAAAGTTATTTCTCTCTGTGTTAACACTATAGGTATAGTAACTGTGGTCATTTTCCTCATCCCTTCTCACAGTGATATGATTTGGATGCTTATATACCCAAAATGTTCTGATGTGCTTACTTATTTCTTCTTAGGACTTTCCAGTTTCATGGCTTAAGGATTGATGAAGCTTTAAGACTTTATCTTGAAGCTTTTCGCTTGCCAGGAGAGGCACCTGTGATTCACAGGTTGCTGGAGGCTTTCACAGATCATTGGCGTGTAAGTACACCATGGGCGATTTTAGGGTGACACCCCCCCCTTCTGATGGTTTATAGTTAGCTGCAGTTGACACCTTAAGGTCTTTAGAAAGTAGAAAGTGTCAGTCTAAAGCTGGGTAGACCCAGTCTAGATTTTTCAAAGATCACACTACACAGTACCGAGCATTCTCCCTGTGTAAAGCATAGGGAAAACAATTGGGACTGCACAGTTCCTTCAGCCATGGCCTACTCCCTATACTTTCAGTAAAGCGTGATAACTGAAGCCGTATGATCCAGAGTCAGATGTTTTACGATCGTCAGCCCTTGAGAACGCTTAAAACTGGGGTACACACATACTAAAGGGCAAATCTCGTCGGTAAGAACTGGATCGACGCTTTATCGCGAATGTGTACCCACCTTTGGAAGGGGCATTAAAACAATGGCAGCCAAGATATAGAGAATGTGTTACTTTTTGGAAACCGGTGTAAAACTAATCACATAGGCAGTGACAGGCTACACAAAATCACACTTTGCTTAATCACTTATGTTTTAATATGGTCATGGAACTCCTTGTGCCTAGTAATATCGTT
Source organism: Hymenochirus boettgeri (assembly GCA_019447015.1). Taxonomy (NCBI): domain Eukaryota; kingdom Metazoa; phylum Chordata; class Amphibia; order Anura; family Pipidae; genus Hymenochirus; species Hymenochirus boettgeri. The sequence goes on along the minus strand of CM033475.1, from coordinate 75,587,555 downwards.
ATACTGTATTTTAAAATAATGGGGGCATTAATAATGCAGCAAAAAGTCTAGGGGCATGGAAATGTAATTCAGGTATACTTTATCATCGTAGTGACCTTTTAAAAGAAGGTGTGGCTTAAATGTTTGTGGTGCACTAAGCTCACCACTGTCCATTATAATCCATATAGGATATATATATATATATATATATATATATATATATATATATATATATATATATATATCCTATATAATAAAATGCAAGTGTGCGTCCCTGTGTCTCTGTGTGTGTGCCCTGCAGTTACCTCTTTTTGCCACTTGGTGTGCTTTCTATTCTTTTAGGCTGCTGCAGTTTCCCTCCAGGCAGTGGCTTATCTATGTTAAAAGATCCGGGGCATGTGCCCCGGATCTTTTGCTAAGTGTCCCAAATGTCCTGCTAGCGCTTTGATAGCGCAAGTGCCCCGAACCTGCTAATGTGCGCTGACTGCCCTCCTTCCCGCCCTCCTACCAGTGTACAGCAGGGAGAGCGGGAGATTTAAACTCCTGCAAGTGGAGAGTGTGGCAGACAGAGGGAGAGAGAGAACATACTGAATCCTCCCTTCAGCGCAAGTGCCCCGAACCTGCTAATGTGCGCTGACTGCCCTCCTTCCTGCCCTCCTACCAGTGCACAGCAGGGAGAGCGGGAGATTTAAACTACTGCCAGTGGAGAGTGTGGCAGACAGAGGGAGAGAGAGAACATACTGAATCCTCCCTTCAGGACATGCCCAACACAGCTAATTCTACTCACGATTTACAATCCCTCCCTGGCTGATTTACAATCCCTCACTGGCAGGGTCCCTCCACGATCACATTGTGGGCGGGTCACATCAATTGTAGCCGATGCAGAGTCCTGTGCAGGAAGGAGGAGGGACTGAGGAATTTCCAACTCGCTTCTGTTTAACAGCAGGCAATGGGCATGCCTTGGGAATCCAACTTGGTTTTCTATCCCTGACCTGTGACTGCACAGCAGGTAACAATGCTGTACCAAAAATCACATTAGATAGATAGATAGATAGATAGATAGATAGATAGATAGATAGATAGATAGATAGATAGATAGCAGAGATAGATAGATAGATAGATAGCAGATATAGATAGATAGATAGATAGCAGAGATAGATAGATAGATAGATAGCAGAGATAGATAGATGATAGATGGATAGCAGAGATAGATAGATGGATAGCAGAGATAGATAGATGGATAGAGAAAAGATAATGATGGATAGAAAGATAGATGATGGATAGCAGAGATAGATAGTTAGAGGATAGCAGAGATAGGATAGATGGATAGCAGAGATAGATAGTGGATAGCAGAGATAGATAGATGGATAGCAGTAGATAGATAGATTGATAGCAGAGATAGATAGTATGATAGCAGAGATACAGAGATAGATAGATGGATAGCAGAGATAGATAGATAGATAGCAGAGATAGATAGATAGATAGCAGAGATAGATAGATAGATAGCAGAGATAGATAGATAGATAGCAGAGATAAGATAGATAGATAGCAGAGATTATAGATAGATAAGAGATAGATATGATAGCAGAGATAGATGATAGATAGCAGAGATAGATAATGATGCAAGATAATAGATAGCAGAGATAGATAGATAGCAGAGATAGATAGATAGCAGAGATAGATAGATGGATAGAGATAGATAATAGATACAGAGATAGATAGATAGATGTAGCAGAGATAGATAGATAGGATAGCAGAGATAGATAGCAGAGATAGATAGATGGATAGCAGAGATAGATAGATGGATAGCAGAGATAGATAGATAGATGGAGCAGAGATAGATAGATGGATAGCAGAGATAGCAGAGATAGATAGCAGAGATAGACAGAGATAGATAGCAGAGATAGATAGATAGATAGATAGGAGAGATAGATAGATAGATAGCAAGATAGATAGATAGATAGATAGATAGCAGAGATAGATTGATAGATAGCAGAGATAGATAGATAGAGAGAGAGATAGAGATAGATAGATAGATAGATAGATATAGAGATAGCAAGAGATAGAATAGATAGATAGCAGAGATAGATAGATAGTAGCAGAGATAGATAGATGAGTAGTAACAGAGATAAAGATATGCAGAGAATAGATAATAGCAAGATAGATAGATAGCAGAGATAGATAGATAGCAGAGATATAGATGCAGAGATAGATAGATACAGAGATAGATGATAGATAGCAAGATAATAGATAGCAGAGATAGATAGATAGATATATAGATAATAGCATGTGATGATAGATAAAATAGCAGATAGATAGATAGATATAGATAGCAGAGATAGATAGATAGATATAGATAGCAGAGATAGATAGATAGATTGATGATAGAGAGCAGAGATAGATAGATAGATAGATCCAGAGATAGATAGATGATAGATGATAGATATAGCAGAGATAGATAGATAGCAGAGATAGATAGATAGATAGATAGATATGATAGCGATAAGATAGGTAGATAGATAGCAGAGATAGATAGATAGATAGCAGAGATAGATAGATAGATAGCAGATAGCAGAGATAGATAGATAAATAGATAGCAGAGATGATAGCAGAGATGGATAGCAGAGATGGATAGCAGAGATGGATAGCAGAGATGGATAGCAGAGATGGATAGCAGAGATGGATAGCAGAGATGGATAGCAGAGATGGATATCAAGATGGATAGCGAGATGGATAGCCTAGATGGATAGCAGAGATGGATAGCAGAGATGGATAGCAGAGATGGATAGCAGAGATGGATAGATGGATAGCAGAGATGGATAGTGAATAGCAGAGATGGATAATGATGCAGAATGATAGATGGATCCAAGATAGATATGGATAGCAGAGATGGATAGATGGATAGCAGAGATAGATAGATGGATAGCAGAGATAGATAGATGGATAGCAGAGATAGATAGATGGATAGCAGAGATAGATAGATGGATAGCAGAGATAGATAGATAGATAGATAGCAGAGATAGATAGATAGATAGCAGATAGATAGATAGATAGATAGAGCAGAGATAGATAAGATGGATAGATAGATGAGTAGATGATGAGAAGATGATATATGATAGCATAGCATACAGAGTAGATAGATAGATCGCAGAGATTAATAGCAGAGATATAGTCAGAGATAGATAGATAGATAGAGATAGATAGATAGATAGATAGATAGATAGACAGCAGAGATAGATAGATAGATAGCAGAGATAGATAGATAGATAGCAGAGATAGATAGATAGATAGCAGAGATAGATAGATAGATAGCAGAGATAGATAGATAGATATATAGCATAGATAGAGATAGATAGATAGATAGTTCAGATGATAGATAGATAGATAGCGAGATAGATAGATAGATATGATAGATAGAGATAGTATAGAGAGATAGATAGATAGCAGAGATAGATAGATAGATAGATGAGATAGATAGATAGCAGAGATAGATAGATAGCAGAGATAGATAGATAGATAGCAGAGATAGATAGATAGATAGATAGATAGCAGTGATAGATAGATAGATAGATAGATAGCAGAGATAGATAGATAGATATAGATAGCAGAGATAGATAGATAGATATAGATAGCAGAGATAGATAGATAGATTGATGATAGAGAGCAGAGATAGATAGATAGATGATAGATAGATAGATAGATAGATAGATAGATAGATTGATGATAGATAGCAGAGATAGATAGCAGAGTTAGATAGATAGCAGAGTTAGTTAGATAGATAGATAGATAGCACAGTAACAGAGTTAAATAGATAGATAGATAGAAAGCATAGATAGATAGATAGCAGAGTTAGATAGAGAGACACAGAGATAGACAAGAAGCAGACAGATAGATTAAAATAGATAAACAAGAGGCAGATATATAGACAGAGATAGATATACAGAGAGAGAGAGGGACAGATAGAGATAGATAGGGGGCAGAGGTCCATGTAGAAGGTACAAGAAGGTCTCCCTGGCCAAAGCTGTGGGCAAGCATCTGACAACAACTGAACACAACAGTAAGTTTAAAATGACCAAAATGCTACCAGTATATAATGAAATTGCCAGTTTACTGAATCTTTGTGTCATTAATTTGTGTCCAACTCTGATCTCTATTTCTGAGTCTATTTCACTGTCTTTCTGTCTGTTTATCACTATCGGGCTGTGTGTCTATGTTTGTGGTTGTCTATCTCTCTGTGTCTTTTTGGCCATCTCTATTAAATACACGGTGGGTGTGGCTTAATTGGGGCGGAGAAAGGGGTGTGACCTAAAAATTTGTGCCGCGCTATGCGCGGTGCATGCAGTGCCCATAAGTGCCCGTGATCTTCTTAGACCCTAGATATGCCCCTGCCTCCAGGCAATTACAGAGTGCATTGACAGTGCTCTACCTCTCCCACTGCAGCCTCTCAGCCCCTTCATTTCCTTTTGTGCAGGAAAGTCTTTTACTGTGCGCCATAATTTACTTTTGCGTACCTCCATCAGCGTACCTTCAGTAACACACGCGCCGGTTGATTATGCGCGGATAGCGTTGTCATGGTAACTGTTTAGACGCACCGGTTGGTTATGTGCGTAAAGCGTTGTCATGGTAACTGTTTAGACGCTAAAGGGTATGGATGGCTGCACAGTACCTGCTATTTCCAGGTAATAGCGTAACAGTTAAAGAGACAGAGAACACGCCTAAAGGAAAAGGACAGTTAGCTTATGGAGGGCTGAGGGAAAACAGTTCTATCCAAAGTGTATGGACGGACTGAGGGGAAAAGGTCCCTCCAAAGTGTATGGACAGGGGCTGAGGGGAAAAGGTCTCTCCAAAGTGTATGGACAGGGGCTGAGGGGAAAAAAAGTCCCTTCAAAGTGTATGGACAGGGGCTGAGGGGAAAAAAACTCCCTTCAAAGTGTATGGACAGGGGCTGAGGAGAAAAGGTCCCTCCAAAGTGTATGGACAGGAGAAAAAAGTCCCTTCAAAGTGTATAGACAGGGACTGAGGGGAAAAGGTCCCTCCAAAGTGTATGGATAGGGACTGAGGGGAAAAGGTCTCTCCAAAATGTATAGACAGGGGCTGAGGGAAAAAAAAGTCCCTTCAAAGTGTATGGACGGGCTGAGGGGAAAAGGTCCCTCCAAAGTGTATGGACAGGGGCAAAGGGGAAAAGGTCCCTTCAAAGTGTATGGACAGGGGCTGAGGGGAAAAGGTCCCTCCAAAGTGTATGGACAGGGGCAAAGGGGAAAAGGTCCCTTCAAAGTATATGGACAGGGGCTGAGGGGAAAAGGTCCCTCCAAAGTGTATGGACAGGGGAAAAAAGTCCTTCAAAGTGTATGGACAGGGGCTGAGGGGAAAAGGTCATCCAAAGTGTATGGACAGGGGCTGAGGGGAAAAGGTCCCCCAAGGTGATGGATAGGGCTGAGGGAAAAGGTCTCTCCAAGTGTATGGACAGGGCTGAGGGGGAAAAACTCCCTTCAAAGTGTATGGACAGGGGCTGAGGGGAAAAGGTCCTCCAAAGTGTATGGACAGGGGCTGAGGGGAAAAGGTCCCTTCAAAGTGTATGGACAGGGGCTGAGGGGAAAAGGTCCCTTCAAAATGTATGGACAGGGGCTGAGGGGAATAAAAGTCCCTTCAAAGTGTATGGACAGGGGCTGAGGGGAAAAGGTCTCTCCAAAGTGTATGGACAGGGGCTGAGGGGAAAAGGTCTCTCCAAAGTGTATGGACAGGGGCTGAGGGGAAAAAAACTCCCTTCAAAGTGTATGGACAGGGGCTGAGGGGAAAAGGTCCCTCCAAAGTGTATGGACAGGGGCTGAGGGGAAAAGGTTCTCCAAGTGTATGGACAGGGACTAAGGGGAAAAAGGTCTCTCCAAAGTGTATGGACAGGGACTAAGGGGAAAAGGTCCTCCAAAGTGTATGGACAGGGGCTGAAGGGAAAAAGTCCCTTCAAAGTGTTGGACAGGGGCTCATGAGGGAAAAGGTCCCTCCAAAGTGTATGGACAGGGACTGAGGGGAAAAGGTCCCTCCAAAGTGTATAGAGAGCTGAGGGGAAAAGGTTCCTTCAAGTGTATGGACAGGGGCTGAGGGGAAAAGGTCCCTCCAAAGTGTGGACAGGGTGCTGAGGGGAAAATATCTCTCCAAAGTGTATGGACGGGACTGAGGGAAAAAAAAGTCCCTCAAAGTGTATGGACAGGGCTGAGGGGAAAAGGTCCCTCCAAAGTGTATGGAAGGGGCTGAGGGGAAAAGGTCCCTCCAAAGTGTATGGACAGGGGCTGAGGGGAAAAGGTCCCTTCAAAGTGTATGGACAGGGGCTGAGGGGAAAAAAAATCCCTTCAAAGTGTATGGACAGGGGCTGAGGGGAAAAAAAGTCCCTTCAAAGTGTATGGACAGGGGCTGAGGGGGGAAAAAAAAGTCCCTTCAAAGTGTATGGACAGGGGGGAGGGAAAGGTCCCTCCAAAGTGTATGGACAGGGCAAAGGGGAAAAGGTCCCTCAAAGTGTATGGACGGGCTGAGGGGAATAAAAGTCCCTTCAAAGTGTATGGACAGGAGCTGAGGGGAAAAGGTCCCTCCAAAGTGTATGGACAGGGGGAAAAAAGTCCCTTCAAAGTGTATGGACAGGGGCTGAGGGGAAAAGGTCTCTCCAAAGGTGTATGGACAGGGGCTGAGGAGAAAAGGTCCCTCCAAAGTGTATGGATAGGGGCTGAGGGGAAAAGGTCTCTCCAAAGTGTATGGACAGGGGCTGAGGGGAAAAAAACTCCCTTCAAAGTGTATGAACAGGGGCTGAGGGGAAAAGGTCCCTCGAAAGTGTATGGACAGGGGCAAGGGGAAAAGCCTTCAAAGTGTATGGACAGGGGCTGAGGGGAAAAGGTCCCTCCAAAGTGTATGGACAGGGGCAAAGGGGAAAAGGTCCCTTCAAAGTGTATGGACGGCTGAGGGGAAGGGGAAAGGTCCCTCCAAAGTGTATGGAAAGGGGCAAGGGGAAAGGTCCCTTCAAAGTGTATGGACAGGGGCTGAGGGGAAAAGGTCCCTCCAAAGTGTATGGACAGGGGCTGAGGGGAAAGGGTCCCTCCAAAGTGTATGGACAGGGGAAAAAAGTCCCTTCAAAGTGTATGGACAGGGGCTGAGGGGAAAGGGTCCCTCCAAAGTGTATGGACAGGGGAAAAAAGTCCCTTCAAAGTGTATGGACAGGGGCTGAGGGGAAAAGGTCCCTCCAAAGTGTATGGACAGGGGCTGAGGGGAAAAGGTCTCTCCAAAGTGTATGGACAGGGACTAAGGGGAAAAAGGTCTCTCCAAAGTGTATGGACAGGGACTAAGGGGAAAAGGTCCCTCCAAAGTGTATGGACAGGGGCTGAAGGGAAAAAAGTCCCTTCAAAGTGTATGGACAGGGGCTGAGGGGAAAAGGTCCCTCCAAAGTGTATGGACAGGGACTGAGGGGAAAAGGTCCCTCCAAAGTGTATAGACGAGCTGAGGGGAAAAGGTTCCTTCAAAGTGTATGGACAGGGGCTGAGGGGAAAAGGTCCCTCCAAAGTGTATGGACAGGGGCTGAGGGGAAAATATCTCTCCAAAGTGTATGGACAGGGACTGAGGGAAAAAAAAGTCCCCTCAAAGTGTATAGACAGGGGCTGAGGGGAAAAAAAGTCCCTTCAAAGTGTATGGACGGGCTGAGGGGAAAAAAAGTCCCTTCAAAGTGTATGGACGGGCTGAGGGGAAAAGGTCCCTCCAAAGTGTATAGACAGGGGCTGAGGGGAAAAGGTCCCTCCAAAGTGTATGGAAATATTTATATTCATATTTATATGAAAAATAAATGTTTCTACACATGTATTCTAGCGCCCGTTTATGTAACGGACTTAATGTCTAGTATATAAATAAAACAAATGAAGCCGCACAACAACTAAAAATCGTATATTAAACGGTTAGATGGTGGCCTCCTATATGCAATGTTTCGAGACTGTCAGGAGCACCTGACTTAAGAAAGGGACCTAGCAGATTCAGAACGTTGCATATAGGGGCCACCATCAACAGTTTAATATACTATTTTTATCTGTTATGGTTTTAAAAAATATGGTCAAATTTATATGTTACTCTGCCAATAAATACAAACCAGACCTAATCAGATTTAGCTAGATTGCTTTTCTTACAAGCCACCAACCAGAGTTTTTCTTCTTTGCTTAATGGTCTAGACACTTTTACTAGACTTAATATGATTAACCCTTCTACTAATAAATCTTTGTTTATGTAAAATGAATGTTTTTTACTTGTCTTTTAGAAATCCAATGGAAATCCATTTTCTCACAGTGATGACTGCTTTGCTTTGGCTTATGCAGTAATCATGCTAAACACAGACCAACACAATCACAATGTCCGCAAACAGAATGTGCCAATGACTTTAGAGGTAATGTTTTCTTTAAATTAATGCAGAGAAATACAAATTACTATTATACAGAGTTCATTTTTAAACCCATATTTAATTAATATTAAAGGACAAACATAGTGTCCTGTACAACCACCCTCCCTTTGAAACTACTCAGGGTGAGGACTTAAACCGCCACGTCCTCATCCCTGGGTTCAGCTTTTAACTCCTGTATTTATCTCTTGAAGTTCTTATTGTGCACGCTGTTCCCCCGCCCCCCTCTTCGACCATGACTTTACCAATAGGAAGACATGCATCATCATCAGCGTGTCTTCCTATTAGTCAGCTCGCAACATGAGAGGGATTAAGTGAAAAACAGCACGTCGGCGAGCCCAAATTCAACAAGTAAGTGCAGGAGTTAGAAGCTAAACCAAGGGCCTTAGAAGAGGATTGGGGCTTAGGCTAGTATAGTGTCCTTTAATATTATTATTATTGAATTAGTTTTAGCATTTTGTTTTTTTAATGAATTTACCTTTATAATATAATTAGCTTTATGATTATGACCCCATTGGCTCTAAGTTTTGTTTGCTACCTTGTGTCCTAGACTATTTTTTAAAACTTATTAAAATTTAAAACTATTCACAACAGATTCCACCATATTATTATTTATTTAACAAAAATGTAGCCAAAATAGATAAGCCATCTATGGAAGACCAGGGACACTCCATGATTCAAAAGCTTGTAGAACCACCTTTTGCACCAATAACTTGAAGTAATTTGTTTTTGTACGCCAGCAAATAGCTTATTCATTCAGAATCTATGAAGAGCCTTAATCGGGTCAGTACATAACTCTACAGGGGCAATAGAGGCTCTCTGTACATCGCCCTGGTGGTACTGTATTTTAGTCACAGTGACGGTTGCTATCAGATTTGCTTATTGGTCAATATCCCAAAATTTCACTGTTGACTAATTTCTTTGTGAAATGATTATAGTTTCACATTACTGAAATTAGTTTATTTAAAATCTGATTCTGGCTTGGATTCGCTGAGGTAAGCTGAGTACACACAATAATTATAAATGAAAAAGTAGCGTTCCAATGTTTGCTGTCTCTGGATACTCACTCTTGACTGAGATTTTCTTTGATTGTGGTCTGCTCCATACTGTAGTATAGGTTGCTGCCTGCCATCACTAGGGAGATCCTGTCCGTCATCTGTTTTAAAATTGGTACAGCTTATACAGCTTAAGTGTTAGTTTTGCATTTTGTTTAAAATAACTATATACTGCACTTTGAAGTTTTGTAACAAACAAAATTATCTAAAATTCTATTGTTTTGTAGGAATTCAGGAAAAACCTAAAGGGTGTAAATGGTGGTAAAGATTTTGATCAAGATATGTTGGAAGATATCTATAATGCAGTCAAGTGAGTTTGCTGACTAGCACTTTTTTGCCTAGCTATTTAATCCAAGAAATTATGCCAGCAACAAAAAAGTTCCTATAATTTAACTGGGAGCATTAATTTTTTCATATGGGGTCATTTCTGTCCATACCTTGTTTTTAAAATTGAATATAAATTTTCATTGATTCTTGATTTACACTTAAGGTGCCCTGAACAATTAAATTTTGATTATTTTCAATGTGTTTGGCCAAAGCAATGCACAAAACACATATATATTTGCAATTTAAAGTGTATTGAAAGTATATAGTGGCTCTTTAAGTAAGGAAACAAACAGGACAATGTAAAATTGGACACTGTTTTAAAAATGAGTGGCAATACTCTCCTCTTTAAAGCAGGGTACACTCAGGATGTGTGATGTTTGAAAGATGACAGACAGGATCTGCAATATCCAGTCTGTCATTTCTTAAAGATCAGAGTACACACATTCCTGAGTGTTTTACCTATACACATGCTGAGAGTTGTAGTTTTCAAATATCTGGACGGGCATAATTTGAGGATCCAGAGTAATGCAGTTTTGACACCTTACTCTGGGCGTTCCTATAACACCTCTTAGCCACTATGCAATCCCGCCCTTAACACTAGGCTGTGATATGCTAATTGGGATTTTCCAGGGTACATAATTGCCACAGATTCTTGTACAAGTCATTCTGAAATGAGAAAGCCAGTCGGATGACTAGTGAAACGTCTTCAAGAACTAAACTTCAAGTCCAGTTGATCTAATTGAATACAACAGATAGGTTATTATCGTTGTAACTATTTTTCATAGAAATGAGGAGATTGTTATGCCTGAGGAACAAACCGGTTTAGTGAAAGAGAATTACATGTGGAGTGTACTGCTGCACCGAGGTGCTACTACAGAAGGCTTCTTTCTGCATGTAGTTCCTGGAAGCTACCACCATGACCTCTTTACCATGACTTGGGGGCCAACTATTGCTGCATTATCATATGTTTTTGATAAGAGCTTGGAGGAGAGCATCATTCAGAAAGCAATATCTGGTTTCAGGTAAGTAGAATGTTTATTTAACTTAAAGGACAATTATACTCACCTTTTCGCCGATCCATTTCTGTAAAGTACCCAGGGTGAGGACCTAAAATGCTGTGATCATAGACACATCAATAGACATTTTCCTTATCAAATATGCACATATGCGTTCCCTACCTACCTAGAAATATCTGGGATGACTTCTCAGTCACACATGTTGCAAACAACAGACTAATCTAGCTCTATATACTACATCAATTACCAATAGGTCTACATAACATTTCAACCAAGAACACCCACGCCTGAAATTCCACCAAGATCACACTACCTTAATACACCTACTGTGAACCTGTCTCCAAATATTCCCTTTGTTTGCAACATACAGTAACCTTATCTAATTTACTGCAGACTGTGGTTTCCATCAATGGAAAAACATGCATCCTGGGTGTTCTTGATGAAGAGCATTGGTCCAGAAACAGTTAACCTTCCTTAAAGAAGGATGGCATTGCATTTTCCATCTTTCCCCAATTGAATTCACTCATCAATGCAGCCCTGACTCTCATAAAATCAAGATTTTATAAAACCAAAGGAGATGCCCAAAAAAGATATGGAAGCTGTAGATAAGTAGCCCTTTAAGTACCCATCCAAACTGACTTGCTCCAGTTCCACACTTCTAACCAAAGAGACAGCTGTTTGTGACACTATTCCCCCCATCCTGCCAACAGTACCTTATTAAACTGAGAGAGACCACACACATTCTTAAGTAGCGAGAATAGTTTATAGTGCAGTTGTGCTATGACTAATCTGTCTTCAATGTGTTAACCATATTCCTTAAAGGGCAACTGTGGTCTCCAAACAAGTTAGGGTTAAATAAAGCCTGCAATATCTCCTTTAAAATGAGCTGACAATCACATCTCTGACTTTAGCCTGTGAGAAATTATATTGGGGTGTATGTTTAAACTTCCTGTTTCCAGTAAGTTCAGTGACATCACCTCACATCTGCCCCGGCCCAGGGGCGAAGCATGCTCAGTTAAGACACAATGCTGGGGAAAACAGGAAGTAAGTGGGGGGGGGATTGACAGTTGAGAAGGAGTGCCTATTAATGCAGGTAGAGGCTGGTCACACGACTACAAGCTGGTCACATGACTGAAAACAGGAAGTGTTCAAGCAGGAAGTAATAGTGCTGAACCTTTTCAGTCATAACTTCTCACAAATGGCTGGAAAGATGTGATTTATGTTTTATTTTAAAGGTAAAATAGAAGGCTTTTACTATAATCCTTACTAGTTTGGAAGAATTGGAGACCACAGTTACCCTTTAAATATTGTTTACTCAAATTCCGAACCTGACCTTTATTGAAAGCTTTCACAAGCTTGTTCTTTTTATTTTATTGATTATTTGAAGTGAAGTGCAACACTATTTTTATTTCCAGTTTCTGACTGGTTAGTATAAATGATTTGGTTTGAGCCATTCAGAAATGTAATTAAAGGGTCACTATACTCACTGAAACAACTTTATAATCTGAAAGTACAATGTTAGGGTAGCAAAATAATGTTATTTAATTGCCTGCTTTGTTAGTGAATTTTCAATGTTTAGTAACTGCTTCATACTGGCCCCCACCTCCCTTACTTACTGCCCAGTTGTAATCCAGCCGACACTGCATACATTAATTTACACAATAATTAGCCTATTCAGCCCAACACTATATAGCTCATTAAAATATCTTCCTGACACTGCTGAGAATGCTGCTGCTGTGTTAGACACTTTCTCCTTTTCTAAGTACATGCTGCTGATAATGGGAGGGGGAGTGGCTTCTGCTGCTTCTGTGTAAGACACTTCTCCCTTCTATCATGCTCCTGTAAGTGACCTTCTGTGACACACTCCAATAGATAGACAGACAGACAGACACAGGCAGATAGATTGAAGGACAGATATATAGATAGATTGATATTTAATAGATAGAAAGACAGATTTATAGATTGATATTTAATAGACAGACAGAGATAGATGAGACATATATATAGATCAGAAAGACTTACCTGGTTTAAGAAGATTTCTGAGAATTTACAGCTTGGATTTCAAATCTGAAAAATGTGTTGGAGTAGTGGAACATTACACTTTCTAAAGGTATGATTTTTGAAAATTCAATATAGTGAGTATAAAGTTTTTTTTATAATGGTTAAAATAAAAAGTACCTGGGGCAGGGAGGTAGGATTGGTGCTTCCTACCTCCCAATATCCTTTCTATGAGGAGCAGCAGAACGAAGATGCTTCAGCACTATATTTAATATAGAATGGCCCAGGGCCATAACCTGGCAGATGAAAACTATATGTGCTGTAACTCCTCAACAAAACAATATTGGGGGGTGGGAATATATCCTACCTCCTTACCCCGGGTGCTTTTCATTTTTAAAAAGTTAATTTTTACAGTATAGTTGTCCTTTAATGTTTGTGAGATCAAGAAAAATAAAAATGTTAAAATCAGGTTGATAAATAACACAGATATACTAAAATGTTAAAAAATATATATGCCTTTAACTTACATTTAGTGTGTCCTTATTATTCCCATTTATTGCTGCACAGTAGCTGGTTCATATGTATGTATGTTCCCTTATTAAAGGGTATCTCCACTGTTAAAAGTCACCTGGGATGTAAGGATAGATATGTGTAAGGTGGAAATGTACCTGCAGTATCCCGTGTCTTTGAGCAGTAGTTTAGAAGAAATCCAATGAGTTTCTCCCTGAACGCTGTTGATGGTGCAGGTCCGCCCACTTTCAGTGACTGCCTGCTTGGGAGATATCTGATGCGCGTGTTCCTTTAGTGCATGCAAAGGAATGTGTGACGATCCATCAGGACTGCTGTCTGTGATCCGACTGGTTGGTCGATTCTACACACAAACACCTCTACTGAGCTGAGTTCACTGATTAATGCAGGAATAATAACGACCATCACAGCAGCTTGCCGAGTTCACTAATTAATGGAGGAGTAATCCGGTACTACCTGTTTCTGTCTCCCAATACACCCTCTCACATCTGCTTGTGTTTCTCTCCCACCCCCTCCCATACCAGATTGCCTCTCATTCCCAGCATCCCCTATAAATTTAATCTTAGATCACTTTTTCAACCACCCCTCTCAGAGTTACACATAAAAATCTTGATTAAAAACAACACAAGTTCCCCTGCCTTTGTTACAGTAGTGTGGAAAGATGGTTTTAAATTTTCCTCCCCTGTCTCTCTGCATGATCAGCTGTAAAAATGAACTTAGAGATTTCTTTACTGCAGCCAAGTGGTTGTGTCTGCTACCATGATGATGCACATTGAGTGACAGCACTCCCAGCACGGGGGAAGACACACCCCCAGGAGCTAGCACAACTTTCCTATTCTGCTGCAAACAAACAAAGGGGAATTCTTGAAAAAAAAGGTAGGAGGAGGGTTGGGGGATGGTGTACTTTAAAATAAACCCAAAAAAAATGCTTTTTCCTCGGTGGAGATACCCTTTAAACCACTTGTTTTGCTTCAGGGCTGGTTCACACTTTTTGCAGTTTAAAAAGGTTTTATTTGACATCAAATGGTAAAAAAAAAATATCAGTCCCTTAGTGGGGAACTGGCTGTGGTTTTTGCACAGGCAGGGTGATCTACGCCTTTCGCCACTTGCTGTGGCTTTGTCAGGATCATTTTTTTTTAGTTTTCTGTGTCTGTCCTCTGGCTTTATATTAGTGAATTTCGCATCAAAATCTCGTAATCCTGGAAGTGTCGGCACTTCCGGGATTGAGAGTTTGCCGCGAAAACTATAAAGATAAAAATTGATTGCCACAGCAAGTGGCGGAATGCGTGGATCACCCTGCCTGTGCAAATATCACAGCCCAGTTCCCCACTAAGGGACTGATATTTAAAGGGTATGTCCACCCTAAAAATGTTTTTTTAATATAAGATTCCCCCTGTCCCCCCAGCCCCAACCGCTATATTTATATTTTTAGAAAGTGCCCCAAACTCTACTTTGCAAGCAGAAGGGCAGGACCGGCAGTCGCGTCTGTGATTGGCTGAGCGGCAGCCAATCACAGATGCGGCTGCCGGGAGTGCATTTCGGCGGGGGAAAGAGGGAAGGTAAGTTAAGTTTGGGGAGCTTTCTAACAATATAAATATAGCGGTTGGGGCTGGGGGGACAGGGGGAATCTTATAGTTAAAGGGTTTAAAGCTAGGGGGAGGGAATCCTGAGAGGGAAGGAGGGGGAGAAGGGCTGCAGTACGCATGCCAAACTTCTCCCGGAGGCCAGGTAGGAGGCAAAGTCCTATATGGACTCTGCTATCCTCCTGGTGGGCAGTTTTTGGGACTTTGGGGGGGACTACAGGAGAACCATATGGAGCTGGGATGTGAGGTAAGGATTACACTACACTACATGATGGGGCCAGTAGTTGGGGGGGATTATAGTTTTGGGGGTGGACATGCCCTTTAAACAGACATTACCAAAATTGTTTTTTACTTTTATTTAATCTGTTTTTTACCATGTCAAATAAAGCCCTTTTAAACTACAAAAAGTGTGAACCAGTCCTGATGCAAGACAAGTGGATTAATAAGATAATAGATATATGAACCAGCCACTGTGCAGCAAAAAATGGGAATAATAGGAACACACTAAATGTAAGTTAAAGGCATATATTTTTTAACATTTTCGTATATCTGTATTATTTATTAACCTGATTTTAACATTTCATTTTGTTGTTGTTGATTTTTTTTTTTTTCAATAGTTTTTTATTGAGCGATAACAGCATGGTAGATAGGATACAGTCAGTTGTTCATTTTAAGCATTTTGTTTATATACATATAAAGAATATCAGTTAAGTGGAAGACGTTTGCAGTATATGTAATCGCTTATTTTTATTTTTTCTTTCTTTCTCCTTCTGTTTACTTTGTAGCTAGGGTATATATAATAAGCAGAAATATAAAGTAACTTAGCTTTGGTGGTGGTGCATCCTACCCCCCCACCCCACCACTCCGCTCCAATGCTCTCTCCCACCCCGCCCTCTACGGGCATTTTCTATATTATAGCCGTTTTGGTTTGGTCTTTTTATGTTTTAGATATAGTTGTTCGTTGTTGTCTGTATGAAATGGATTAGGTGGTGTAGATCTCATTGAGGTTGAGGTTGTAGCTATAGATTACAGATTATATTGTGTGGGTGGTAGGAGGAGGCCAGAGAAGCCAGAGAGGAGGCCAGCGGTGTTGTTGATTTTTTTGAGTCATCTGCGCAACCTACCAGAACACAAACATAAATTCTACCCCATAAAGGTAGAGCAAAGGTCTGCTGCGACTAAAAACACACAGGACACGTAGACAATCTATCCACTGGATAAACAATGGTGGAGGTGCACTCTACCCAACTGTGGGTGCAGACGCCTCTGTAGGTTCTTCCCTTAGGAACCAGTGGCTTCGCAGGAAAAAAGAGTAGCTGAGGGTCGCACTCCAAATCATAAAGAAATTTTTATTATGAACCACACATATTCACGTCACAACGTTTCGGGGGGATACCCCCTTCTTCAGATGATAAAGTGCAACTGTGCTTGAGGAAAATATAAAGACTGTGCTAGACATAGGTCCCGCCCCCTCATTGGGTGGAACCATCAACAGGTGTTTGTTACATAAATAGTAAAAAACATGTAAAAGATATGTAACAAACTGGACATTCTACTGAGACGAATTCTAGAATCTACTGAGACGAATTCTAGAGATACATTTTAGTAACATTGTAGATTCTAGAATTCGTCTCAGTAGAATGTCCAGTTTGTTACATATCTTCTTGTATATATCTTTTTTTCACAGACTATGTGCCACATTGAGCTGGTAGCTAGAGACAATGAAAAGACACTAGGAATTTGATATGCACTTTATTTGCACATTGAAAGCACTTTACACACTGTAGCAGTTTATATATATAATATTGTTTTATTGTATTATTATTGAACACGATTCAACATTGCATTATTGAGACTGTTTTTAAAGTGAATAAGTTTATTGTACATGTTTTTTACTGATATTTATGTAACAAACACCTGTTGATGGTTCCACCCAATGAGGGGGCGGGACCTATGTCTAGCACAGTCTTTATATTTTCCTCAAGCACAGTTGCACTTTATCACCTGAAGAAGGGGGTATCCCCCCGAAACGTTGACGTGAATATGTGTGGTTCATAATAAAAATTTCTTTATGATTTGGAGTGCGACCCTCAGCTACTCTTTTTTCCTGCGAATCTATCCACTGGTGCTGAGGATCGACAGATACAGCATATTCAAGCCTAGGATAATGTCTCCTGCTTCTCTAGATCTTAAGTTAATAGGCTTGTAAAGTTACTTTCCAGACTGCTGTGCCTCTGTCAGGTATGCATTTTAAGCTGTGACATAAACCCCAACTCCAAATATTTAATTAGTTTCTGAAGCTAGTTACAGACCTCGAGTCGTTTTAAAGTTAGGCTACCTGCTATTTTTCTAGTAAGTGTCAGACTTACTAGCATAAGAGCACCAAAGATGCATTTTTGTCTGTGCACTTAGAAAACAATAAGGCTGGATCTACATGAGCAGATTTTTCGGCAAACCAACCGATATTTCCAATATAAGGATAAAATAATCTAAAACATTCTAAAACACTTCTCATGAATTTCAAACAAATATAATTTAAAAATAGTGCTATACAATAAAAGAACTACACTGCCAAAGAGACACAAGTTTTGTCAAAGGATGTAAACGTATCATGGAGTACCGGTATTTGGAATAATTTCTCAGTATTCAGAATTATTAATACACAAAATGACTATTAACAGAGGGACATTGAGTTTTTTTGTTTTTTTTAATTTAAGGAAATGTGCAATGATATCCGCTCACTATGGTTTGAGTGACGTTTTTGACAATCTCATAATTTCCTTATGCAAGTTTACAACTCTTAGCAATGAGGTGAGTGTTACAGTATTTATGTAAGCTTTTTAGATTTCCTTTAATATTTCATGTTGTTGAATGGTTAATGTTGTGCAGAGCATATTTTCTATCCTCATTTGCATTTGATTCAGTAGATTTTAACAGTTTGTATGTTTGATGGTGTGTTGAAGCCAAGTGTTATTGTTCTAGATGAAATTGAGCAGCATATATTATGGGGAGAATGCTACCAGGGTCAAATCCTTGCAAAACTAATGATAACAGATGTTATATAGGTTTAGCGTGGATCATGCAGAGGTGAAAAGCATCCCAATGGAAGACCTTGAGAATGGCAATAAAAGACAATAAAAAAGGAAATAGAAATAATAATAAATAATAATGTTCTGAAATTATTTTTAAATATAAGGTAAATTAAAGGGTCATAAAACTCTTGGGGTTTTTTTTGTTGTTGTTTTTTAAATTGTCTTTAAAGTAAAGGGATATCAGAATCTTGAATCATATATGGTTTGGCTCTGTAAGGTGTGTTAAAGTTTTTGTTATTTTGTTGACTGCTCCACCATGGCTATCGGGCCCTTTTATCGATCTTTTGGATTCCCTAGTGTAGTTTTTTTTGAGCGATTATTAGGCTGACATGAGAACTTTGGGATGCAAGTAATACATTCATATAAGCAAGGGATACCACGATTAATTTTCTATTCCTTCCATTATGCAGATATTGATAGAGTATAAAAAAACACTTTTTAACATCCATTTAAATTAGTTATTGATGTAAAAAGTTCTTATTGAAAGTCTTTGACATCTGTAGATGTATTAATTTATAGCTTACATCTCTTCATCATTCACCTAATTTTTCACTGTTTATATTATTTCAGATGCTTCCCCTTTAGTCTTCAATTTATTACAAGAATACTATTGTAATAAGTTACTATTGTTGGAAATCTTAAACCTTTGCTACCATGGACATGTGACTTTTCTTCAGTGTATAATACTTGATTTGTGAAATTGTTCTCTGACCTTATAAACACACTGGCTTGTTTGTGTATCAGAGATATTTGATTTATTATTGCTGTTATTTGATTGAGACATTAGTGAAAAATTAAACTCTTAACTTTAAAAGGTAAGAGTCTGTCTAATAGAAAATAGGAAGGTACAAAATAGCATACTCTCAAAAGAAGGAATGGTGATCAGTGGAGTACTTGACCATTGAAAGCCCATGTGGTCTTCAAGAAATAATATGTCTGTTTTGAGATGACAAAATTTGAAACTGGATGGGACTGGCCTGCCAGGGTACTGGTGCTGATAGAACCCTTGTCCCTTCCATACTTGTCAGAGTTACGAGCTTCTCTCTGCTTTTAATTGGTCGTATAACCACACTGGTTATAATTTGTTAGAAACTAGGTAGAGGAAGTAGATTCAAATCTTAGCAATTGCCAAATCCTGTGATGGACCGAAGGTGTCTGTCATGGAGGTCGGACATCACTTGGGCTGTGTGCGCTAATGAATGGTCTGAATGGTGACATGCTTCCCACTTAATTACTTCTGGGTATGCATCTATGTTTATAGGTGTTTGCGCCCTTTAGCTAACATCACTGAATTTATAGTAGGGGAAAAGCAAAAAATGTTTTGAATAAGCTCTTTGTAGATTTGTTTGTATATAATGAAAAACCTTATTGTATTATATTGCCATTGTAGTAAATGTGCCACTCTAAATATTTATCATATAACACATTGTGGCTGAAATCAAATAATAAAAAACACTAAATTTTTTTAAAAAATAAAACACTTTTGGATTCTTTTATTCCTTTCTTAACTCCTATAAGTGGTATAAGACCAATGGTTTGTAAAAATAGGCAACAGAAGCTAAGATGAAACTAAGTCTGGTTAATTTATTTCTGTCCGCAGACAGTGGAGAACTTGCCTACAGTGTTTGGAAGCAATCCAAAAGCACAGATTGCTGCAAAGACTGTGTTTCACTTGGCTCACAGGCATGGAGACATTCTGAGAGAAGGCTGGAAGAACATCATGGATTCGATGCTGCAGCTCTTCCGAGCTGAGCTGCTGCCCAAAGCTATGGTGGAGGTATGAGAATTAAACTGTTGGGTATAAGGGTCACTGAACACCAAACTCATGATTGCGTGTTCATATGGGGCCAAGTTTGCATTATAATAACAAGAAACCTGTGGTGTGCCTACATTTCTTATCCATATTGAGCTTCGAATGTGCTACTTTCTACGAACACTGAAGTCATATTTATACACAGTCTGATATTTTGGGGTGCTCGAACATTACTACAGAAATTTTTGGTGATGGGCTGAAATATCAGGGGTAATTTTCGCCCGTAATGGACAGATACTTGCTGAACATTTGTTCAAATCGGTCGGTTCAAAATATCACCCTGTGTATACCAAGCATAAAGCGCATATACATTTAAATAGCGTTTTATCAGCAAGGAATGGCTTTATATAAAAAACAGAATGGTGGGTTGTTTTTTTTTGTTTTGTTTTTTCCACACTTTCTATTTCAGGCTGTTCTCGTTGGGGCTGTAATTTTTGCAAAATTTACAAGCCAATACTTTCCACAGGGTCACAAAGGGCTATTGGCAAATGTGTTTGATGTCGACTCATTGAGGCCTCTCTCACGGCATTCTCTCCTGGTTCTCTGGGAGAAGAGGGGCGTGATAGAAATCACAACACTTAAGTATGTGACACACACACATGCTGATCACACATGGTAACTTTATGGAAAGTTATGGCTTGGAAATCCTAAATGTCTGGATTAATTTATTCTCCTCTAATAATAGATAAAGAGTAACACTACCCTTTTTGTTTGTTTTGTTGTAGGTTGAAGACTTTGTAGACCCCAATGGAAAAATATCTCTCCAGCGAGAGGAAATCCCTGCCAACCGGTATTTGAAAGCTTTTGCTATGCTGACGTTTTTCAGTAGCATTATGTAAACCATTGCCTCTGCCTTATCTAATTAATGTTTCTGTGAATGGCCCACACTTTTCTTTCATTCCATATGAATCGTTTTATGAATGGTTAACTGCACAGCAGTATTATAAATTTCCTTCTGAAACCAATGACAGTGCAAGTTTTATATTTCAAGAGGGCAGAAGTTAGTACTGCATGTGTAAAATAGTTACTACTGCATGTGTACACTTTTTTTACTTTTTGTTTATTCATCCTTCGCACCTCATGTTAACAGGTTTACATTTTTAAGACTAACATAATGAACAGATTTTATGACATTAATAACCTTACTTACCTAATTATGTATTAGTTTGTTATTTGTTAATAACTGCTTGAACATCTAATTATAGTATTATTAGCCGTATGGTCAGCAAAGTGCTAAGGAACATTATGGTTTGTTCTTTTGTTAGTGGGGAATCCACAGTACTAAGTTTTGTCAGCTGGTTGACACTTAGTGGGACAGAACAATCAAGTCTAAGAGGACCTTCTACTGAAAATCAAGAGGCAAAGAAACTAGCTATGGAATGTATTAAGGTAATAGTGTAAATACATTTTATTTACTAATTTCTCAAATTTTTAATCAATAGTATCTCAAATTGTGGTAATTTGGAAATAATAAGTTAGGTTTTTCTGTAATAGACCCAAAGTTGAGCCATACTGTATAACCTTTGTCTGAGTGTTACCTTATAAGACCTTTTTGTGTTTTTGTAATGTGAGCCACTTGTATCTTAAGGTGATACAGGTTACTTATTTGTGACATTATCTGAATAAGATTTCCAGATCCCAAGTTAAAGCTGTAACATTGAATTGTAATGTGGCTGTGGAAACTTTGCAAGTAAGAACTGCCGGTAAGCAAGATGTTACAACCGTTTAGACTGTTGTTAGTTCGAATCGGCTTTAACATCTAAAGGTGCTTATACACTACTTAGATATTCGAAAGATTAGATGTTCGTCTGTAGATGAGCAACAGCGGTTTCTAACCATCGAATGGTCCCACCTCGCCCATTCATTTTGCGATCACAGGTTGGTCACAAAAAAGAAAGGTTCAAGTGTTTCCTTCAGAATTGCTTGAACGTCACAGAAACATCTGAAGAGGAGTTCTCATGTATGCACACCTTTACAAGTGTATGGCCAGCTTTAGTCAGTTTATTACATTAGGAGTACAGTTCAGTGTATTGATCTTTTGTATAGTTAATAAGCCTAGAGGAGGGAACCTGTCATCACTTTTTATGAGGTATTTTATTTATGTTTGGAATTTATCCCTCTTAAACTTTTTATTCTAGCTGTGTGATCCAGAGAAATTGATAACAGAGAGTAAGTTCCTTCAGCTGGAATCTTTGCAAGAGTTAATGAAGGTAAGGAATGCTGGGCCTAAGGAGAAGTTAATGTTTCTCTTCTCTAAATGTTTAAACAGGTATGATATTTGTTACATAACACAGTACACTACTTTTTAGGAGCAACATTTTTCACCTTTTAATTGCAGGCGGTAATATCTGTAACCCCAGATGAAGAAACCTATGATGAAGAAGATGCTGCTTTCTGCCTTGAAATGCTACTTAGAATTGTGCTAGAAAACAGGTGATTCTGTAGAACAAGAAACAAGTTATCATAGCCATTGACCATTTATACAATCTTTTTGAACCATACAGGATCTTACAAAAGTCACTACACCCTCACATTTTTTCTAAATATTTATTTTTATATTATATCTTTTCATGGGACAATACTGAAGATAGGACACTTTGATACAATGTAAAGTAGTCGCTGTACAGCTTATATAAATTCTCTGACCCTTTAAAATAACTCAACACACAGCCATTAAAGGGCAAGTCCACCCCCAAAACTTTAATTGTATGTTATTGGCCATGATTCTAGCTTTAAAACAAGCCATCCCCCATTAAAATCCGTTCAGCCAATTTGAAGATACATACATTTTTACAACATGCTTTTTGCAGACCTTTAGCATCTCAACTGTACTCAAGCTCTCTGACGTCACCTCAAGCCGTGCCTTCAGCCTCCCTTTGCGCCCTCCCACCATCCGGATCCATCCTTGGTCCCCCTGCTTCCTAGTGTAAAATCCTTTTATGGTACGACAGATGCCCCCTGCCCAGACCTAAAAAAAAAAAAATCCTAACTATACTTACACCCCTTCGTTTGTCAGCCGTGTCTGTGCCATGGGGGATGGCTTGTTTTAATAGAATCATGGCCAATAACACCATAAAATTATAGTTTTGCGGGTGGACTTGCCCTTTAATGTCTTAACCAGAGACCAAAATGAGAGAGAATGAGGCGATAACACCAAATTTAAAGGGTCACTATCCTCACTCAAACAACTTTGCATTATCTGAAAGTAAAATGGTGGTACTCACATTTTTATCTGTGTGCTTTGTCATTTAATTATTAATCTTAGTGTTCCTATTCCCCCCCACCCCCCCTTACTCACTGCTTATTGTAGTATCTACGACACTTATTAGTTCTGCACAGCCTCACCATGGACACTGCTCTGCTTAACACATCTCCCTCCCTCCTACCCCGCCCGCCCGCCCTCCCTACCCCCTGCCTTCTTTTCTCTGACGATTCTCTTAAATGTTGTTGGCAGGCAGCCAAAGATCCTAGCAAGAGGTCAGGGATAGGTTACATATTGTAATTTCTGCTTCTGGAGTGACAGGTCTTTCCCAGTAAAGGTGAGATTTTGTTGTATCTAAAGGTACAATTTTTGAAAATTACATTTTGTTTTAGAGTAGAGATACCCTTTAACAGACCTGCCCCCCGGGTTTGTTGATTGTGCACAATTTGGACATTATTCCCTTAGGGGCATGCTCACTTTTGCTGCCAATGATTAAGACAGTAATGGCTGTGCGTAGAGTTATTTTGAGGGGAAAGCAAATTTACACTGTTATATAAGCTGCACACGGACTACTTTACTTTGTGTCAAAATGTCATATCTTCAGTATTGTCCTATGAAAAGATGTAAGGAAATATTTACAAAAAATGTAAGGGGTGGACTTTTGTGAGATACTGTAGATACAAATGTACCTTTTATATTCTTTTACTAGATTATACTAAATTCAAACCCATTTAGTCCTCATGAAAGTGTAACACATCCGTGATCACGCTTCAACGTTATACCTTATACTAGCAACTAAAATCACATAAACCATATTTATTAGTTGCTAGATGCATGTGCCACTGACTGGGTGGAAATAAACTGTACCTGGTGATCTTCAAAGTAGCTGTTCATTGAATGATCAGTGGAAATCATTTAATATCATGTCATTGATTTATGCCACAATATTAAGTAATAGCAACCTATTGGCTTTTCCTGTTCTAATAAAAGAACTTGCACATTTGACTATTAAAGGGCATGTCCACCCCCAAAACTATAATCCCCCCCAACTATATATATATCCCTTATATTATATAAATAATTTTATATTTTACGGAGATTGCATTGAGTTTTTTTAGGAGCAACTAACTAGGTGGGGATATATAGCAATATTACACATAGGAAAGGTCCATAAGTATGTGTGTAATTACACTATTTAATTAAAATCACCATAAGAAATAACAACATACAAAGTACTTACTTTACTGACACCCCTAAGTTTGAATGGAAAACTCAAATATAGGTTAAGACACACCTCCAGGATTTCTTCAGGGTCTCCATGCAGACACTAAAAGGAAGTGGAATTTTACTAACTTCCAATGCGAGGTTCTGATCTTCCACTGTTAGCAAATCAAAAAATTCTCTTAGCACTGTCCATGACAACACAGGAAGTGTAAGGAAGTTCCTGTATTAACCAGTTATGTGCTGTTTGTAAAACATATGACATTCTTAGCCAATTAGAACATTCTTCAGACTCTCACATTTACTCCCCCTCCCCTCTCCATAGAAAGTAATGAGACAATCCAGTTTCTGTTTGCTAGACAGGAAGTGTCTGCTTATGATTAAATGACTTTGCATGTCTCTGAAACTACCCAGCATTCTTAGTGAAATGGGCAGTTTTTACCCCAATATTATATATAAACATGAGGCTGTCGGTACCTTCAGTTATAAGAAGGCTCTACTTCATTTTATACCCTGTGAGAGCTTTTAGCTCCTTTATCCTTCCTCTCCATAACTTGTCAAGTTAATCAGAATCCTGTGTTTCCTAACCCCATAGTGACTGTAAATCTTGAACTTGCTGTGGTAATTACCATAAGTATGACCCTAACATGTTATTCTGGATCCTGTATAGGGTCTCAGGTTGTCCAATGGAGCTGTTCAGATTGAATTGCACATTGTGGCAGATTGCCTGGATCTGTATTCAGATCTGCAGGTTAATACCATTTTGTCTGGATACATATGACACTATCGTGTCCCAACTGAGCATCTGCTTTGTGTGAGAGTCCTGCCAGGACAGATGACTGTTGGTCACAGTAACAGTGGCTGCAGCCAGCAGCGCATGTGACAGACTGATCATATGGTCCCATAGGGAACTGCATGATTGGCCGTGATTTACTAACTGACCCATTTGTCTGATACGGACTACCGAACTCGGTCGCAGCTGGCTGCCCCACACCATCACATATTTCCAGCCAACTAATCCGTGGCACTATTAGTTCGTTACTGGTGTTTACCCAGCCTTAAGGTTCGTACACACATGCTTGCGGGTGCCAACCCGTGACGCACATGTGTATGAACGGCCGATAATCGTGCCATGTATGCACTTTATCAGCTAAAATGGCCGTTCTGTCGATACACAGCAAGAATATAATCCGAAACAGCCGTTCGCACACGTCATGCGTCGGCACCCGATCGCATGTGTGCACAAACCTTTAGACTTTATAGATTATAACTGCCGTAGGTGATATTTGGAGGTACAAATATGGTAAAGTTTATGACTCTAACAGCGAGATTCACCCAAAGGCACAACGTCTCTTGGCAAATCTCCCGTACAGATTTACCAGAGGCTGTGCGATTTTGGTGAATCTCACCTGCACATAAGTATTTTCGACGGCTATTAGTTGGTGTTTAATACTTACGTGTAAAGAGGCACGCAAGTTCTGGTACAGTGGTGTGAAAAACTATTTGCCCCCTTCCTGATTTCTTATTCTTTTGCATGTTTGTCCACTAAATGTTTTCTGCTCATCAAAAACCGTTAAATATTAGTTAAAGATAACATAATTGAACACAAAATGCAGTTTAAATGATGGTTTTTATTATTTAGTGAGAAAAAAAAACTCCAAACATGGCCCTGTGTGAAAAAGGGATTGCCCCCTTATAAAATAAGTTAAAAAATAACTTAATTGAGATCTATCAGTCTGGTAAAGGTTATAAAGCCATTTCTAAAGCTTTGGGACTCCAGCGAACCACAGTGAGAGCCATTATCCAAAAATGGAAAAAACATGGAACAGTGATGAACCTTCCCAGGAGTGGCTGGCCAACCAAATTACCCCAAGAGCACAGAGAAAACTCATCCGAGAGGCCACAAAAGACCCCAGGACAACATCTAAAGAACTGCAGGCCTCACTTGCCTCAATTAAGTCAGTGTTCACGACTCCACCATAAGAAAGAGACTGGGCAAAAACGTCCTGCATGGCAGATTCCAGGCACAAACCACTTTTAAGCAAAAAGAACATTAAGGCTCGTCTCAATTTTGCTAAAAAACATCTCAATGATTGCCAAGACTTTTGGGAAAATACCTGTGTGACCGACGAGACAAAAGTTAAACTTTTTAGAAGGTGCGTGTCCCATTACATCTGGCGTAGAAGTAACACACATTTCAGCAAAAGAACATCATACCAACAGTAAAATATGGTGGTGGTATTGTGATGGTCTGGGGTTGTTTTGCTGCTTCAGGACCTGGAAAGCTTGCTGTGATAGATGGAACCATGAATTCTACTGTCTACCAAAAAATCCTGAAGGAGAATGTCCGGCCATCTGTTCGTCAACTCAAGCTAAAGTGATCTTGGGTGCTGCAGCAGGACAATGACCCAAAACACACCAGCAAATCCACCTCTGAATGGCTGAAGAAAAACAAATGAAGACTTTGGAGTGGCCTAGTCAAAGTCCTGCCCTGAATACTATTGAGATGTTGTGGCATACCTTAAAAGGCGTTCATGTAGAAAACCCTCAAATAAAGCTGAATTCCAACAATTCTGCAAGATGAGTGGGCCAAAATTCCTCCAGAGCGCTGTAAAGACTCGTTGCAAGTTATCGCAAACGCAAAGGGTGGCCCAACCAGTTATTAGGTTCAGGGGGCAATTTATTTTCACACAGGGCCATGTAGATTTGGAGTTTTTTTTTTCTCACTAAATAATAAAAACACATCATTTAAACCTGCATTTTGTGTTCAATTATGTTATCTTTGACTAATAATTAACGTTTTTTGATAAGAAGAAACTTTTAAGTGTGACAACATGCAAAAGAATAAGAAATCAGGAAGGGGGCAATAAGTTTTTCACATCACTTGTAAATTACTTTGAAACAGCCGCACGAGTGCCTCTTCTGGTACTCGCGCTGTCGCCGCAAAGTGGGCATTAACGTTGCGCCAACCAATCGACCCATATAATGCTTCCCTAATCCAATAGTCTAATAGCTATGGATGTAAGGGAAGGGCAGATGAATCACTTGCATGTTCAAACCCTTGGTAGGAAGCGCTAAAGCATGACCGTGGGCTTTTAATGTCTGTAAGTCAGGAAAATGTCTTTATTCCAGGATGTATTAAACTAAGTTTTCCAGATTTCTGTGCAGTTAGGGAATGCTGGGAGTTGTAGTTTTAAACATGTGAAAAGTTCATTAAGAAAAAACTAACTGCAAAACAGAATGCTGGGATTTTTAGTTTTCAAACGTGAAGGTCACAAGCTTAGCTGTAGATTTAGACAGATGCCTTAGCTACAGTATTAGAAAAAACTTACTGCAAACAGAGAATGCTGGGAATTGTGGTTTTCAAACACGTAAAAGTTCACAAGTTAAACACGCCTGCTCTATACCATTAGGCTGTATTATATCTAGACACTGCCTTTGCCACAGGCAATAAATAAGATACTTTGCATGTCCCCACCCATTTCGTTAAGTGAGAAATATGTATTTATATGTTAGATTATTAAGGCAATGCTGTTATAATAACATGATTCTATGAGGTACCTTCTGTTATAAGAAGGCTCTATTTCATTTTATACTCTGTGTGGAGCTTTAAGCTCCTCTATCCACACCTCTCCCTAACATGTATATTCAATCAGTATCCTGTGCTCCCAAGTCCTAACCCCATAGGTTAGTTAAACTTGTTGTGGTAATACTATAAAATATGAACCTTGCA
This sequence comes from Hymenochirus boettgeri, assembly GCA_019447015.1. NCBI lineage: Eukaryota > Metazoa > Chordata > Amphibia > Anura > Pipidae > Hymenochirus > Hymenochirus boettgeri. The sequence continues at coordinate 75,559,592 of CM033475.1, read as the reverse complement.
TGTTAATCAGGATACTGTATAGGATTTAAGGTGGCTTACATATATCCAATTTTACTTATCCAACCAAGCGCTCATGCAATATTAGTTTGACACTTGCCAGAACCACCTTTCCCATTCTTCTATGCCACAGACAGGCGCCTCTTGCAGGATAGGTCTAATGTCGCGGGAGCACTCGGTCGGGTAGTAAAATCAGATATATGTATGGGCTGCTTTTGATTGCCCAAAGGTGCTGTTTAGATTGCCTTGGTCAGTTCTCAGACCTGCAGGTTTATTCCACATAGACCCTCTATATTCTTGCTGGCAGGTAGTATAGGTAAGGGAGGATATAAGTGTGTGTTTGTTTTTTAATATGATGCATTATTTGGGGGTTTTTTTAGGACCCTCAGACAATTTTATTATTGCCCCCCTGGTGTTTCCTGTTGGTCCCTGTGAGCACTGCAACTACACATAGAAAAACGTACAACCCATAATTTCCACTGTGCACCAACGGGCACGACGCGTTTCGGCCCTTACACGAGCCGTTCTCAAGACACTGCTCGTGTAAGGGCCAAAACGCGTCGATTAACGTATATTTAATAAGCTTCTACGTTGGAAGATCCCCAGGAGGCTCCGGTTTCTTAGTTAACGCTATATTTCCTACTTGCAGCGGAAGCACCCGGGCAGTTGTCCAGTGGAGTTGAGGATTGCCGCCCATTTTGTTATATTTTTATATATATATATATATTTTTTTTTTTTTTTTTTGACTTAAAACCATTTTTTGTATGCTTTACAGACCAGACACCAAATGATAGGGAAATATGTGAGCCATACTTCTCATTTCTCTCCTAGGGATCGCGTTGGTTGTGTCTGGCAGGCTGTGCGAGATCATCTCTATCATCTGTGTGTCCATGCTGTAGATTCCTGTTTCCTGGTTGAAAGAGCAGTTGTTGGGATGTTGCGGCTGGCTATACGACTTTTACGCAGAGAAGATATAAGTGCACAAGTATGCTTCTTTTTATGCTAAAGAGGGATTTTAAGAAATGTCTGTTATCCAAAAAAAAAGTTTCTTTTTTTTTCTTGTATAGTTGTTTAATTATCACTTAAAAATATAGTAGGAACAGTCTTTGTAGAGCATGTTTACATTTAAAGGGGAACTGTACAAGTGGTAAAAAAGGGACACACTACCTTTTTTTTAAAAAAGAATTACTCCAGGATCATGCTTCTAGTTGTAGTCTAAGTTACAGCAGTATAAAGGGTGTTTTTCCTTCTAGAACTATGAGCTGTTACATCACCCACACATGGGGTCTGCATCCAAGTTTAAGGTTAGAGCATGCCCACTGGCAGAACAGAGCTCATCCGCTGCATCATAAGCCTGCCCCCGAAAAGTCTAAATAATTTTTACAGCTAGTCACAAACCTGAAAATGTTCCTTTTTTTCCCTATGGTGCCCATAGATCAATTTTGGAGGGGTTATGACACAGCTTATAACAAGCCTTTCACGGAGACAAGTCAGTCTGGAAAGTGTAAATTTACAAGCATATAACTTAAGATCAAAAAAAAGAATTAAAATGACCAGCACACTAAGGCTTTTGAGCTGCAAAGAATGAAATGCATCATTTTGGTGCAGTCAAAATGCATTAGTCTCCATCATTATAATGAAAACTAAACTGAATGCAACCATGATTTCCATGTATTGTGTTTATTAGTACAATGGATGCATCTCTTTTATATTGCTGTGTCTTTACAGCTCACAAAACTGATGTAGTATGAAAAAGAGACAACATTGTGTGCAGTGGCAATTAAGCTTAGGATTTCTTTAAACAACTGCCTTAAATTTAACAGCATCAGACCAATTCACCCAATTATTTTAGGATTATTCTTTTATCTTTATGTGTGGATGGAGGGCAATTGGTCTGAAGCATGAAAGACCGAACAAGAGGACAGACTAATAATCACATGCCAACATTTTGCATTTGGAGAATTTGCATGGAATTATTTTTTTTTGTACATCCAGTGTTTTAGTAAATTGGTCAGGGAGGCCCAACCTGCGGCCCTCGGGTGTTTGAAAAAGATGGCTTCCAGCATTCTGCAAAAATAGAATGCTTGGAGTGGTAGTTTACATATATCTGGAGGGGCCACAGGTTGGGCCTCCTTGCCCTATAAACACTTTTAAAACTGAGCAGAAATAAATGCTTCCCTGCAGATTTTGGTTAAGATCTTAAGAGCTATTCTAGTTATTATGTAGGATTGAAGGCATTTGAATTAAAAGACCATGTTAAATGGAATAATCTGCATTATATGTTTTGGGGGCTTTGTTTTGTCCAGCTGACCACCCCCAGCAGTTTTTGACGGATGTTATGGAACATCAGCAAGTAATAACCTGTAGGGCAGTAAACATACAGCCAATTCGATATTCTTGAAGAGATTGTCAAATCGACTATAACGCCTAACTGGTGTAAAGTACTGTAAGAGGAATTGTCCATCCACTTTCTTTCTTTTTGCAATGAAAGGGCTTACTCGTAAAAAGACAAATTTTTTAATAGATTATTACAGAACAACTCTTTTCGCATTTAAACAAAACTTTGTTTGGGCCTATACGTTTTATGTATTTTTTTCATTGACTTATTTTGGATAAATAAAATTTAAGGGTTGCTACAAAATTATAATATGAAAATGAAGCATTTATCAGTTTTGGTTTAGAACGGGTCCTGTAATTTTTTGTATTTGATACAGGAAAGGATTTTGGCAAATAGTGTAATAGTTTTTTTAGTTTAATACTTGCTGGATACATTAAATTAAGTGTTTTTCCAATGCTCTCTTAATTACCAAATATTCTTTTTGTGCCATTTTGTCAGGTTCTTCTCTCCTTGAGGATTTTATTATGATGAAGCCAAGTGTGTTTGTCCAGAGTGAGTCGCCAAGTTGCATTTGGACTGCACGAACTCCTGAAAACCAATGCAGCAACATTCACTCTAGCGCTGACTGGTACTTTATTCTTTTTGCTTGAGTGCATAGGGGCAGGAGTGAAACCGCCCCCTGCCTTGCAGGTGACAGCAAGAACAGATAACGACACAGGTACACTGAGGACATGCAATTTGGAAATGTAATTCTGTTCTAAGAGATAAGCAGCTGTTTTATGCATGTTCAGAATTAATGTGAGGACGGAGGAGGAAACAAACATTCACATCCATTAGGCAATTAAAATTTACCCTCTAATATAGATGTTTACACACTGAATTAATACTTTAGACCTTTCATTTACTTTATTATGACATTCTTGTTTTCCAGTAAATGTGTTTGAAATCTTAATTTAATTTAGTTTTTTTCATACATTACTTATTTCTGTAATATAGAGTTACAGGGGCACTGAAACAACTCAAAGGTTATGTCCACACACACCCCCCCCAAAAAAAATTTGTGTCAGGAAATGGGCACAAACCTCGACTTCACGAGGTTTATATATCGTAAAGCTCACCCCAAATCTACTTACCAGTACATTTGGGGTAAGTTTTTATTGGCTTTCCAAAACAAAGCAGGGGAGGACTGGCCCAGTAGGCTGAGGGGCAAATGCCCCCCGGGCTGGTCTCCATAAAAAGAATTTGGGCTGCCTTAGAAGCTATTAGTAAGTTACATGCTAAACAACAGAGTACGTGTCTCTAGACCTAACAAGGAACAGAAGACTCCTCCTCTGCTGCTAAACTTATTTCCTTTACTGACACTGGGGGCTGACATGCACCACAACCTAAACTAAAATGATTTTATGAATGGGAGGTCAGTAATGAGGTTTTGGAGGCACTGCCTCACTTTAGACCTTAACTACCGTATGTGCTGCCTTGACTGACATGCTAAAAGATCATTTGGGTATGGGGGTGGGGGTTTAGCAGATTACTTACTGACAGTCTGGGCAGCACAAGCTGAGAGCAGAATAATTTATTGGGGTCTCCGGTATATATCACATTTATTATTAGTCAGCCCTTCAGTTCATTAGCCAGTGTAAATTAGCACTCCTGATCCTTAGCCAGTGTTACGTCAGCCCCCTAGATCATTAGCCAGTGTTATCATCCCAAATTCACCATGTAGTCACTTATGACTCAGTCACTTGCATCATTGTCAGCGCTCTAATCATCATAACTCAAGTTTTTCAACTGAGCATTGATCTAGCCTCTGTACACACAGATTACATTACCTAGAGTCTTCAAGCCAGTCGTGTTTAGTCAGTAGCCCTCAGATCATTACCCATCTTGTAACCGTCCAGTACATTAGCAAGCGTTATAAGCCCTCCAGATCATTAGCAAGCGTTATAGCCTCCAGATCATTAGCCAGTGATTCTAGCCCTCCGATCATTAGCAGGTTTCAGCCTCTCAGATCATTAGCCAGTGTTATCGCCAATGTCAGCTCAGATCATTAGCCAGTGTATCAGCCCAATGTTATCAGCCCTCCTCGATCATAGCCATGTTTCAGCCCTCCAGATCATTAGCCAGTGTTATCATCCTTCATATCATTAGTCATTGTTATCAGCCCTCCAAATCATTAGCCAGCATTGTCGACCCTCCAAATCATTAACTATTTTATCAGTTATTAAGCCTCGTACACCAGTGTAAGTTAGCACTCCCAGTCCTTTGCAGTGTTAAGTCAGCCCTCTAGATCATTACCCATCATTGTAAGCCCTCAGATCATTAGCAAGCGTTTAAGCCCTCCAGATCATTAGCAAGCGTTATAAGCCCTCCAGATCATTAGCAAGCGTTATAAGCCCTCCAGATCATTAGCCAGGTTTATCAGCCCTCCAGATCATTAGCCAGTGTTATCGCCCCAATGTTTATGCAGCCTCCAATCATTAGCCGTGTATCAGCCCCAATGTTATCAGCCCTCCAGATCATTAGCCCAGGTTATCATGCCCTCCAATCATTAGCCAGGTTTATCAGCCCTCCAGATCATTAGCCAGTGTTATCAGCCCCCTGTTAATCAGCCCTCCAGATCTTGCCAGTGTTATTCAGCCCTCCAGATCATTAGCCAGTGTTATCAGCCCCAATGTATCAGCCCTCCAGATCATTAGCCAGTGTTATCAGCCCTCCAGATCATTAACTAGTTTTATCAGCCCTACATATCATAACTAGCTTTATCAGCTCTCCAGATCATAAGCCAGTCTTAAGTCAGTCCTCCAGTTTATTAAGCCTCATACATATAACCCACCAACGAACAACCCCCAAGCACAGGTACACGGATGACAAACTCCCTTTCAGGCAATAATCGCACTGTGTATGCATTCACGTTGCGTTTTTCGTTGAATCCGCCAGACCGATCGCATACACACGTGTGATTATCGGAGGAAGCGTCCATGTACAGAGCTTTAGTCTGTTAGTTTATCTAACTAACTAATAATAACTAACTATCTAACTAACATAGTTAATCATCATTTGAAAATGTTGCAGGCAGCCATGTAAAATGAGAATAGTAGTCTTAAAAATGGGCTTATCTGAGAGTTGTAGTTTCAAGCTGTCATTTGCACTGTACTAGCAGCTGTTTTTTGCCCCAAACTGAAGAAACCCATCAGATTTACAGCATACAGATGAACAGTGACCGTGCTGAGTGAGTCCAGCAGCCAGACTACAGGAAGTAGGAAGTGTAAAGGCAGATCAGCTCCTGTTACTTTCTGTGCAGGTTAACACAGCGCCACCTACTGGTTACTATCTGCAATTGCAGAATTTGGATCTAAATTTCGACTTGACCCGAGTATAAGTCGAGGTTAGGTTTTCAGGCTAATTTTAAAGCCTGAAAAATTCGACTTATACTCGAGTATATACGGTATATTTCAATGATTTTTTTTTTATTTTATGGTTTTTAAAATAAACATGAACTAACTGGTCATTATTTAGGTACAGATATGCAGCATACCGTATATACTCGAGTATAAGTCGAGGTTTTCAGGCTGTGAAAACAGCCTGAAAACTGAACCTCGACTTATACTCGAGTCAGTCACTTACTGGTGAAGGAATCCGGCTGCCGCATCCACTGACGTCACGACTCGGCGCCGGGAAATTAGACCGGCGCCGAGTCGTGACGTCAGTGGATGCGACCATCAGTGGACGCGGCAGCCGGATTCCTCCATCTCGCGGCAGCCGGATTCCTCCGTCAAGATGTCGGGGGCCCGGACTCTCCTGCAAAGGTAAGGCATTAGTAGTAGTGTAGTGTAGTGGCAGGGTGAGAAGATGGGTTGCAGGAGTAGTGTAGGTACTGTAGTAGTGTAGTGTAGTGTAGTGGCAGGGTGAGAAGATGGGTGCAGGGAGTAGTGTAGTGTAATGTAGTAGTGTAGTGTAGTGGCAGGGTGAAGAGATGGGGGCAGGGAGTAGTGTAGTGTACTGTAGTAGTGTAGTGTAGTGTAGTGGGCAGGTGAGAAGATGGGTGCAGGGAGTAGTGTAGTGTACTGTGTAGTGTAGTGTAGTGGCAGGGTGAGAAGATGGGTGCAGGGAAATAGGTTTTTTCCGGGGGACTGGGGCTGGGGCTGGAGGGGAGACTCTACCCTCGACTTATACTCGAGTCAATTGGTTTTACTCATTTTGGGTAAAAATGGGTACCTCGACTTATACTCGAGTCGACTTATACTCGAGTATATACGGTAAACCGTTTTTTCATTCGTTAATTAAACAAATAAGATTAACTGTTTTAATTAAATACAAAAAGGGAAAGGAAAAAAATTGCTCTTGGTCAACCTTTTTTCTAAATTTTGATGACTAATGCATAATGTCTTGTGTACCATGAATACCATGTTTTATCAAAGAATATTATTTAATTCTGTATAGTGTAGAATATTTTTTTCACAGGTCATGATGAGCAATGTACACTTAACTGCAAAACGCTATAATGTATGTTAGGGTTCATTTGGGGCGGAGCATTGACAGATTGAGAATAATTACACTTTGTTGTACAGTTAAGTGACAAAGTGCCATTAGTGCTGCCCTAGTAGTGACTTTAAAATCTGTTGAAGATTTTTTGCATCATCATTTTTTCCCTGGTACTAATAGCTATACTATATTACATATTTTATAATAATTCTTTCTGTTCTGTATCATTTAATAGTTATAATATATTACATATTTTATATATCTTTCTGTTCTATAAGAGATATATATCTAGATACTCTTTAGGTCAATAATCATTCTCTAATATGCATACTAAATGGATGTATGAATAGGCAGATAACATAGATAGCATATACAGATAGATAGATAGATGCATATAAAACTCAAACAAATAAAAACAATACTAGAGTTTTTGTAATGTTAAATAATTTATTTTTACTGTTATTTAAAAAAAATATAAGGTGTATCTGCCACAATCCTAATGTTTTTAAGACTATGAAAATTTGTAGATATGGGCCTATAAAACACAATATGAAGACGGAAAATTAGTTTTTGGAGTTGTGAGGAAGGTAAGAGGGGGGGGGGGTTAGTGTGGTGTGGTTCTGCCAGGCAGGATGTATTGAAATGACTGCATACCCATTTTCTTCCCTGAAATAGGTTTTGATATTTACTCCCACTGACTCACACAAATACAATTGCTGTTTTTATGAATCATCAAAAGTGTATTTTGCATTTTATTAGTTAATATTACTACTATTATTATTATTATTATTATTATTACTACTATTGTGGTCTCTTTACTGTTTTTGAATGCATTATTTAATAGTAATTATAAGTAAACAATAGGTTTCAATTTATTTAATGTTTATTTTTTATATGTTTCTTTTGTTTTTTTTTGTTTCTATTTTTGATGTCTATTTGACTACGTAATTATTCTAAGTACTTTCACCTGTTACTTGTTTATTATTTTCTATCTTATTTATTAGTACTAGCTGACTTTTCCAGAATTTTATTTATTTTTCTGTGTGGAAGGAACTATTCTATTGGATTTGTGTTGTGTTATGTTAGAGATCTATTGGATATTGTGCTGTGTGATGTATAGATCTATTGGATATTGTGCTGTGTGATGTAAATCTATTGGATATTGGTTGTTATGTTATTATAGATCTATTGGATATTGGTGCTGTGTGATGTATAGATCTATTGGATATTGTGTTGTGTTTGTATAGATCTATTGGATTTGTGCTGTGTGATGTATAGATCTATTGGATATTGTGTGGTGATGTATAAATCTATTGGATATGTGTTTGTGTGATGTATAGATCTATTGTTTTGTGTTGTTCTGATGTATATCTATTTGATCTGTGTTGGTGATGTTATAGATCTATTGGATATTGGTGTGAGTGTGGTGTAGACTTTGGATATTGTGTTGTGTGTTGTAAATACCTATTGGATATGTGTTGTGTGATGTATAGGTTTATTATTGTGTGTTGTGTGTTGTATAGCCTATTGGATATTGTGTGTTGTATTTGTATGATGTTTGTATGTTGTGTTGTGTTATTATTAGGTTTATTGGATATTGTGTTGTGTGTTGTATGACCTATTGGATATTGTATTGTATATGGTATGATTTATTGTATATTGTGTTTGTGTGTTGTATAGACCTAGTGGTATTGTGTTTTTGTTATGTATATATTTATTGGATATTGTGTTGTGTGTTGTATAACCTATTGGATATTGTGTTGTTTATTGTATAGATTTATTGGATATTGTGTTGTGTGTTGTATTGATCTATTGGATATTGTTTGTATATGGTATAGATTTATTGGGTATTGTGTTGTGTGTTGTATAGACCTATTGGATATTGTGTTGTATATGGTATAGATTTATTGGCTATTGTGTTGTGTGTTGTATACCATTTTATTTGTGTTTGTATATGGTCTGTTTTGCTATTGTGTTTTGTGTTGTCTGTTTCTTGGCTTGTGTTGTGTGTGTTGTCTTTTTGGTTTGTGTTGTTTGGCTGTTTTGCCTATTGTGTTGTGTGTTGTTTGTTTCTTGGTTTGTGTTTGTTTGTGGTTGTTGCCTTTGGATATTGTGTTTGAATATGGCATGGATTATTGATATTGTGTTGTGTGTTGTACTAGATTTATTGTTATTGTGTTGTGTGTTATATAGACCTATTAGCGATCAGGAGAGATGGCGATCAGAGAGTTTATTCTACGCACACACTGTGTGATCAGCGATCAGATTGGAAATCCCATTGCTGTCTATTCTCTCCTTGTAACCAACTAGCTTATTAGAACGAATATAATCAGTACACATGGTCAATGTTACTAAAAAGAATGTCTATGGAAATGACTTTTTTGTAACAATCTGTATGATGGAAATATATAAACAGAATAGGGTAATGGATTCCTCCTGCAGTCACTGTATTGTGTGCTAATTCTATGTAATCCTCCAATGGTTTTATTTCTATGGAGAAATCAGTAAATCCCCAGTGACTGCCTTGGTCTGTCCAAGGCACCACAACAGGGTCTCCAGTTTCAGCCTTTCCCACTGCCCATGGGGAGCCCCGGTCTGTATGTGATCCCTGCAGCACCTGCACTGTCAGTATTGTACAGTGGGCGACTGACCAGGGATGAACTCAGCTCACATCTCTCAGCCTTTGTTTGGAACATGAACTTCCTATGACATGGTCCTGTTACAGCTGGCAGGGTACAGGGTACAGTGAGTGGAGCAGTTACATGTGTGTACACAGAGGATTGGAACATTAGGGAAATATACAATGTTCCTGTTAGGAAATCTAATAGCAAATATTAGGAAATCCCAACTGGATGAGGAGATGACAAAGTTTGATGAACCTGCTGATTGTCAAGCAAAGACTAATATTGTAATATGGGCAGCACAGTGGCTTAGCGGTTAGCACTGTGATGATTACAGTGCTGATGAATTACTGATGAATTACAGCGCTGAGGTCCTGAGTTCGATTCCACCCTTGGACACATCTGCACGGAGTTTGTATGTTCTCCCCGTGCTTGCGTTGGGTTTCCTCTGGGCACTCTGGTTTGCCCCACAATCATAAAGACATACTGATAGGTTGTATGTGTCAAATAAATGTGCTAGATTGTAAGCTCTTTGGGGAGGAGTGATTTGAATGTTACATGAAATTTAAAGCGCTACAGAAGAGTTGGCACTATAATAAATCCAGAATAAAAATAAAAAGCCATTTTCATTATTCTACCCTGTAGGCTACTGTCGCCCCCTAGTGGCATCCTGTTGTTTGGTACATTGCACCCAACACTTTAAATTCATTCTCTCTCCTCTTATTATCGGTTGTGTGCGGTTGGTTCTCTCTCTCTTCATATCAATTCAGGCCTTCCATTGGGATTAAACCAGGGATCTTTCAATGTCCAACAAGACCCAGGAGATTACACTTGGATCAGCACCTCTTCCTCCATAAGGATCAGATTGGTGTTTGTACTTTCGGGTTCCTGGAAGTAGGAATGTGATGTTACCACTAACACTTCACCCACTGCAAGTAGCACTTTGCAGACCAAACACCGGAGCTCTTAATACAGTATTGCTATTGCACTGATTATATATTATATCATTTCCCTCATTCATAGTTTCCATTATATATTAACCTATCACTGTAGTGGATTTCTATGGGAGGAACTGTAAGATTATAGCCTTATAATTTTACAGTTCCAGGAGGAGAAGGAACCAGAAGCCACAAAGGTAGGTTATAATAATAATGCACCCCAACTGTAACTTAAAGGGATATTGAAGTCACACTTGGGTTCCGTGCCCTGTATAAAAGGTCCTCGGCCTGGGGCCTTGTGCTATAACATGGTCACGGAACTCCTCTGTGACTTCTAATACCCTATTAATTTACAGTGGGGTGCATTATCCACTATATAAAGTCACACACATAAGTCTTGATAATAAAAGGAACGATTGGTTTACACATAAGTTCTCTCTACCTCAATATTATCACTGGAAAGAACACAGTCTCTGTCTCTGGTTTGGGGACATGACATGTATGTGTATAGACATGTATAGATCGATTACAGTGCAGATTTGTTTCTGTCTCTCCTTTACTTTTAGGAATAAATGAAATTACATCATTTATCTGTGGCCATGGAAAAGTAGAACATTATTACCTATTACATTGTAATTAGAGGTTTATACACAGGGTAAAGAGAACCTACTGGATACAGTTCTGTCATGTACAGTTCAGTGTTGCTACACTGTAACCTTCCTATTGGCAGCCCTATATAGACTGAGTACAAACATTCAATTTCTAGCAGTTCTAATAGTATTATCTGTCTGGTTACCCACTGACATCTTTACTTTAACCCTTCACCCAATACAACCAACTGCTTTTGTAATGTAAATGAGACGTGTCAGGTGCAACGAGATCTGACTGTTCAATTGCACCGATCTGATCATACAGACTAGTAATGTTGCATTAGATGTTTTTATTTCCAGTTTACAATGAAACACTGTGATGCCATAATTCAGTATTCACTACTTTAAAACAGTCCTTTAATGAACATCTTTCTCTGCTACTGTATTATTTCAGGATCTGCAAAATGTTCCTTCCCATTACTGTATCATCCATCCCATTACTGTATCATCCTCATTCTGTATCCTTACATTACTGTTCATCCCATTACTGTACATCCTATTTACTGTATCCTTCCCATTACTGTATCCTTACCATTACTGTATCATCCCCATTATTGTATCATCCTATTTACTGTATCCTTACCATTACTGATCATCCCATTACTGTATCATCCCATTACTGTATCATCCTAATTACTGTATCCTTACCATACTGTATCATCCCCATTACTTGTATCATCCTAATTACTGTATCCTTACCATTACTGTATCCCCCATTACTGCATCATCCTAATTACTGTATCCTTCCCATTACTGTAATCCATCCCCATTACTGTATCATCCTCATTACTGTACCTTACCTTACTGTATCATACCCTTACTGTATCATCCTCATTACTGTATCCTTCCCATTACTGTATCATCCCCATTACTGTAATCATCCTCATTACTGTATCCTTACCATTACGATCATACCCATATACTGATCATCCTCATTACTGTATCATGCCCATTACTGTATCATCCTCATTACTGTATCATCCCTTACTGATCATCCCCATTATTGTGTCATTCCCATTACGTATCATCCCCATTACTGTATCGTCCATATTACTGTATCATCCCTATTACTGTATCATCCCCATTTCTATCATCCCACTACTGTAATCTTTCCCATTACTGTCTGTATCTTACTGTCTGTATCCTTCACATTACTGTCTGTATTCCCATTACTGTCTATCTTTCCCATTACTGTCTGTATCTTTCCCATACTGTCGTATTCCCATTACTGTCTTTATCTTTCCCATTACTATTTGTATCCTTACCTTACTGTCTGTATTCCTATTACTGTCTGATATGTTTCCCATTACTGCCTATCTTTCCCATTACTGTCGTATCCTTCCCATTACTGTCTGTATTCCCATTACTGTCTGTATCCTTCCCATTACTGTCTGTATTCCATTACTGTCTTTATCCTTCCCATTACTGTCTGTATTCCCATTGTATTGATCCAGTGACACTCTGAAAGTGCGATCAGTGTATAGATCACAGTCAATTGTATTGGAGTTTGTTGTATTGATGAAATCCAAATCTTTTAATAGATCCTGATATAAATGAACAGATTTTCCAATCTAGATTATTTCTTGCCTTTCATTCCCCTGTCTCTTGTCCAGCTACCAGCCTTGTATGTATTGTCACCCATGGAACCAGTTAGTGTTAAAAACTCAACTTCACATGACCCATCCATCAGTTCATTCCCAGGCTCCTGTTATCCCATCATATAACAGGGAGCAATATTAACTGCACATACACTCCCCTGATAATACTCCATCAAGACATAAAGATCCTCTGAGCCTATGTACCACACACTATCCCAGGTTATTAAATTCTGGGGAGTATGAAAGGGTACTGTATGTTTCTAATAACTAGTAATTATTATTATGTGATATATTCATCATGTGGGTTCAGGCAGTTGGAGTAGGGGGTATGGGAGATAACAGATTTACCCCTATGGGAGTTTCTGTCTGGGTAAGAAGGTCCGAGATCTGGTTCCTGTTAAATCATGAAAAATTGGAGAACAGATTTTAACAATCATTTCCTTCCTGTAACCCTCATCAATCTTACAGAAACTGGAGGTGGCAGGTGTAACCCAATTGGACAAGCTTTCCAAACCTCCCAAAAACTAAACACAAGCAGCAAACAAACCAAAGCTTCTCCTAAAATCCCCTGGACCCCCCCATCTCACAGCTGCACCACAAAGCAAGATCAGCCAAACACACAGTGTAATGTATAGGGGTATACACACAAGAATGGTCAGCTGCAGACATAGATTAGAGAATATAGATCTTGTGGATGGGTGGATGGATGGCCAGAAAATAATAAAGGTGAATAAAGATAGATGTAGATATAGTTGATAGTGTAGATGATAGATAGATAGATAGATGTTTATAATAGTTTACTAAATGATAAACAAATATATATAGTAGATGATAGATAGACTGATCGATGCTAGATAGATCTACTAGATCTAGCTAGATCGGACTGCTCGCTCGTATCGCTCGCTGCTCGTCGTCGCTCGCTCGTAGTGCTGTAGCTCGCTCGATCTCGCTCGCTCGCTTCTGGCTCGCTAGCTCTACTCGCTCGCTCTAGCTCGCTCGCTCCCCCTCGCTCGCTCGCTCTCCCCCTCCTCGCTTGACTCGCTCGCTCGTGCTCGCTCGCTCGCTGCTCGCTGCTCGCTCGCTGCTCGCTCCTCGCGCCCGCTGCTTCGCTGCTCGCAGATGATAGAGTAGATAGATCTAGAAGATCTAAGATGGACTAGTATGACGATCGATCGATACGATAGCTCGATAACTCGTCGCAGATAGATGATCGCTCGATCGATCTAGATGATCGATAGATAACGATAGATAGATCGCTGTTGCTATGCCTCGATGCTAGCTAACCTCGCTCTCTCTCGTAGCTAGATAGATGTTATACTTTTTTTTTTTTACAATTTACTGAATTCTTCACAAATGATTCACTGTGCTAAGACCTGCAGGGAAGTATAATAATAACGTGAAATCCAGAAGCACCATAGTCCTATTTGGACTGACCAAGCCATCCTAGTAATGTACATACAGCAATGGGACATCTCCTTTATAAGGGTTCCCTACCATTATCTACCTTTTAACTTACTCAATTATCTTGGTCCAAAACTCAGATCATTGTGTAAGAAAGTGTCTACAACTAAACATACTAAGCAGTGTGGGTCTATATAGGAAACATAATACTGGGCTCCTGTTAATAGGGAGTCTGTCTATGTGGAGTGATAACATATTCTCTCACACACAGAGTAGCTACTACATGGCAGCCCCACAGTCAGGGTATCAGCACTCCTGGTATGTGACAGAGAAGCAGCTGTGGAGCCGGCAGTCGTTTCAATGTTGCAGCGTTTAGAAAGTATTCTAAACAAATTGTCATTCTTCCCTCTATAAAATGGCGTGTTACTGTTACACAGCCACAGGATTATTTACAGTAAAACCCACTGACACCCATACACACTATTATCTGCCTATTCCTAATATAACTTTGGTTACTGTGTCCTAGTATATTAGTTATATAGAAAGATACTTTACAGCCCATTACATTAAAGGGAACGTTCAATTTGATATCACTTTTATTCCACTGTAACTGCCAACCCTATGCATTTATAAAGGGGAAGTAACTTTTAATTGAACTAATTTAGTTCGTTGGAACAATACTTCTAGGGTTTTAGTGGAAAAACACAGATCCACACATATATACACACATACATATATACATCCATACATACATATTCAATATCATTAAAGACCGCAGTGCACTGATTTACTTTTTTTAAATCTATCATATCTATCTATCTATCTATCTCTTCATCATCTATCTACTATCTTCTATCTATCTATCTATCTACTATCTATCTATCTATCTATCTATCTATCTATCTATCTATCTCTATTATCTATCTATCTATCTATTCTATCTATCTATCTATCTATCTATCTATCTATCTGTCTATCTATATATCTATCATCTCTCTATCTCTATCTATCTATCTATCTACCTGTCAATCTATCTCTTTATCTATCTATCTATCTATCGCTCTCTCTATCTATCTCTCTCGCTCTCTCTCTGATTTACTTTTTTTTTATCTATCTATCTATCTATCTATCTATCTACTATCTATCTATCTATCTATCTATCTATCTATCTATCTCTATCTCTGTCTAATGTACCATCTCTCTCACTCACTCTCTCTCTCTCTCTCTGTCTAATATGCAACCCTACCATAAGATAAAGTTTGTCCCTCTCCCGTGAAACTGTTGCCATTATTTGGTTTTGTGTTCATTTAAACAAACACAGAACTCTAAATCTCATGGAAATAAATTTTCCCCAGTTCAGTGTAAACAATCTCTGTTCTCTATATAATATCATTGCAACTAACTAAAAGGCACAAAATAAAAATATTTCGTTCTGTCTTTAATTATATCATTTAATGGTTATAATATATTACATATTTTATAATATTTCTGTTATGTTTTTATATATTCATTTAATAGTTATAATATATTACATATTTATATTATATTTATTTGTTTTATTATATCCTTTATGAGTTATTCTATATAACATATTTTATAATAGATCGTTCTATGTTTATTAATCATTTAATAGTTATAATATAATACATAGTTTGTAATATTTTCTTTCTGTTCTATATCATTTAATATTTATAAAATATTACATATTTTATAATATTTTCTTTCTGTTCTATATCATTTAATAGCTATAACTATATTTACATATTTTATAATAATTCTTTCTGTTCTATATCATTTAATAGTTATTATATATTACAATTTTATATTTCTTTCTGTTCTATATCATTTAATATTTATAAAATATTACATATTGTATAATATTTCTTTCTGTTCTATATCATTTAAAGTATACTATATTACATATTTTATAATAATTCTTTCTGTTCTGTATCATTTAATAGTTATAATATATTACTATTTTTATATCTTTCTGTTCTATATCATTTAATGTTTATAATATATTACTATTTTATATTTCTTT
>CM033475.1:75437148-75543422 GCA_019447015.1 Hymenochirus boettgeri | reverse complement strand
TATATCTCTTTCTGTTCTATATCATTTAATAGTTATCTAATAGTTATAATATATTACATATTTTATATATCTTTCTGTTCTATATAATAGTTATAATATATTACATATTTTATATATCTTTCTGTTCTATATCATTTAATAGTTATAATATATTACATATTTTATATTTCTTTCTGTTCTATATCATTTAAGTTATAATATATTACATATTTTATATCTCTTTCTGTTCTATATCATTTAATAGTTATCTAATAGTTATGCACCATTAACAACTACTCTCTGCATCCTATTCATTAACCAATTTTCTATCCATGTACAAATGTGCCTCCCCAGATCAACAGACCTTAGCTTACACATTAGTCGCCTATGGGGGACTGTATCAAAAGCCTTTGCACAATCCAAATATACTACATCCATTGCTATGCCAGAGTCTAAATTTCTACTCACTTCCTCATATAAGCCAAGCAAGTTAGTTTGACAAGATCTATTCCTCCTAAATCCATGCTGGTTACTACTTATAATGTCGTCCTTGAAACATACTCTAGAATATGTTCCCTTATTAAACTTTCCAGTATCTTCCCCACCACTGATGTTAAACTTACAGGCCTGTAATTACCCGGCTGTAAACGACTACCTTTTTGATATTGGAACAACATCAGCATTTTTCCAATCCAGAGCACACATCTGGACATGAGGGTCTGCAAAAATAGGAAACAATGGCCTAGATAAAACTGAGCTTAGTTCCCTAAGGACCCGAGGAAGTATTTTATTCGGTCCAGGAGATTTATAATATTAACCTTTATTAGTTGTTTTTGCACACATCCTGGTTAACCAAAGCACACTTCCATCTTTATACCATTATTGCTACTATCTTCTATAGTAATACAAAGGGGAAAAAAATATTTAAATTTAAGATACCTTAGCGCTTATGGTTAGAAGAGTTAATGTAGGTGGTTCTTGGATTGCTGCTAGACTACCCAGTCCACTGTATCTTGAAAATCTAAAATTTGGTAGCTGCGCTGCCCCCTCTCACCCAAAAATAAGACCAAATAAATAGTTTTTACCAACTTATCAGTACAATAAATAGATACAAACCATATAAAATAAAAGACTTACGTGTCCCGATATTCCAGGTTGAAAACACAGCTTTATTTTATTTAAAGATCTTGAGCGTATTCCCTCCTCCTAACAGAAGGAGGAGGACAATACCCTCAAGATCTTTAAAATAAGATCCCTGACCCTAGAGGTTATACATCTATAGCACCTTAGGATAAGGAGTAAGAGAGGATCCCCCACTTCTGTAAATTTACGTTTTAACCTTGTTTATTTGCAATTTGCACATTGCACTTTATGCTTCTTGTTTGAGTGAAAATAAGCTGTGTTTTTAACCTGGAATATCGGGACACGTAGTCTTTTTATTTTATATGGTTTGTATCTATTTATTGTACTGATAAGTTGGTAACACTATTTATTGGTCTATTTTTGGGTGAGAGGAGGACAGCGCAGCTACCAAATTTTATATTGCAAAAAAATATTTAAGACATTTGCTTTATCGCCATGCTCTGTAACTAACTTATCCCCATTAATTAATAGTGCCACATTCTCAGTCCTCATCTTCTTACTATTAATATACAAATGTAGGCTTAGTGATGCTTTGTTCAGCTATCCTAACTTCATTATTAATTTTAGCTAGTTTGATTGCTTTCTTACACTTCTTGTTATAGTTTTATAATCCCTAAAGGCCCTTTCTGTTACCTCTGACTTAAAGGTTTTAAATGTCTTTTTCTTCCTTTCCCTCTTTACATCAGAATTCAGCCACATGGGCACGGATTTATTTTTTTTACATTTATTTGCCAAAGGTCTAAATTTAGATGTGAAATGGCTTTTAACCCCCTTCAGTCCACTTCTGTTCAGTACCTTTACCTGATAATACCTTATCCCAGTTGACATTTTGAAGCTACTTTTAACCTGGGAAAATTTGCTTCCCTTAATTAAAGGGTATGTCCACCCCTAAAATACATTTTAATATTCTGCTCCCCCATGTCCCCCAGCCCAACCGCATGTTTGTTTTTTTTCAAAAGCTCCTCAAACTCTTACTTACCTCCCTCTATCTCCTCCGCCGCACTGCCCGCCCCTCTGCTTGCGAGAATGCAAGCAAGGGGCGGGACGGCAGTCGCGTCTGTGATTGGCTGAGAGGCAGCCAATCACGGACGCGGCTGCCGGTCATTCAGTGCAGCGGAGGAAACGGAGAGGTAAGTAGAGTTTGGGGAGCTTTTTGAAAAAAAAAACCATGCGGTTGGGGCTGGGGGACATGGGGGAGCAGCATATTAAGGGGGTTTAATGCTAGGGGGAGGGATAGTAAACGGAGGAGAGGAGGGGAGAGGAGAGGGGGGGAGGGGAGGGGGAGAAGGGCTGCAGTGCGCATGGCAAATATCTACCGAGGCTAGATAGCAGGCAGAGACCTGCTATCCTCCTGGTGGTTAGTTTTGAGACTTGGGGGGGGGGTTTACAGGAGAACCCTATGGAGGTAAGGATTAAACTACACTACATGGTGGGGCCAGTAGTTGGGGGGATTATAGTTTTGGGGGTGGACATGCCCTTTAAAAGCCTTTGTTAACCCAGCACACTTTTCCTTTTGATAACATACACCAAACGTCACTATTTCATGGTCACTATTCCCTAAGCCTCCAGTTACCTTTATATCTATAACATGCTCCACGATGTTAGATATACCAAATCCACAGAGCTCCTTTTCTAGTAGGAACTTCAACCACCTGTGTGAGAAAATTATCCTGCACGCAATTCAGAAATCATCACCCTTTTCTGTGTTGGCGTTACGCTCCACCAATCGGGTAATTAAAGTCCCCCATAATGAGCACACTGCCCAAACTTGCACCCTTGCCAACTGCATATGAAGCTGACTCACTTCCTCCCTGCTAGCATTCAGTGGCTTATAGCAGACACCAACAATGACATTACCCCCTTTCCTGTTGCCTAATTCCACCCATATTGCCTCCGCTTTAACATCCATATCGCCATTTCTCTTCTTTTAAATTTGGCTTCAATTATTTTTTAACATAAACACATACTCCTCCCCCTTCCTTTTTTTCTCTGTCCTGCCTAAACAAGGAGTATCCTTCTAAATTTACATCCCAGTCCTAAGAACTGTTCAACCACGTTTCTGCTATACGGTTTGAACACTGAAAACACTACCCTGGAGTCCTTGCTTTTAACTTGGCCCCTAACTCTGGTGCCAATGACCTCCTCTAAATTTGTCTTTGGCACCAATGAACCAAGACTGCTGGGTCACCCCCAGCCCCACCCATAATCTGACTACACATCCACCACATGCCGAACCCTTGCACCAGCCAGCACACACAGTTCAGCATGTAGGGTCTTGGCGGCAGATTACCCATCTACCCTTCCTTATAATGGAGTCCCTTACCACAACACACCTGCCTAGCATTCCTGATCCTAAGTTCTTCCCCCATTGTATCAGGAATGGCAGTCCCCTGAGTGCTCAAGGGATTAGCCTGCTCGATACATGCTAATTCCGAGCTGCCTCCCACTTCATCACCTAAGGCGGAAAATTTGTTGGGATGGGCAAGCTGGGAAGAAGCAACCCTCCCCCACTTCCCCTAGTAACCCTAACAAAACTACCTCTCCCCTCATACAGTGCCTGCTGTCCCCCCAGATTTGCCAATCCCTGCAGAGCTGAAAGCTGTCCCCTCTCCACTTTAGCTTCCAAATGGCAACCCACTCACACCTGACACAGACATAGGTCCCCTAGAACATCTGCTTGGAGGTTCCTATACATTGTCAGGATGCACATTGCATGGTACCGACAAAACTGTCCCTTCAATACACACACCAGCACAGTGACACACCGACTTTGTTTTAATAACCATGTCCTTAAGAGCAAAGGACTGTAACAGTTCCACTCTCTTTGTTTCCACCCACAGGAACTTGCTTTGGTATAGTTTTCCTCATATAATTTGGATCTTCTTTAACAACAGATTCCCTGACCTGGAGAATCCAGGATCTCTTTTTGTAACTGTATCATGTCTTGTGTTTCTATTATAGTTCCTTGAATACCCCCAGTGCTGTGGGGTAGCAATACTAGTCCATCCGTAACTCAGAGAAAGCTCACACATCTCCCGCAGAGCTGCTGTACACAAGAGCACCAATGCTAGACCTGGAAGTTCTTCCACACGTTTTTTTACTGCTGAGGAGGTAGACCAGGGCGTCTTGAAAGGTCATCTGTCTCTATGTTCTTTGGGCCTGTCTTGTATTTTAAAGTATTATTATTAACTGGTAATTAGACAAGGCCACCAACCACCAGCTCTAATTTGGCAGTGGTTAAAATATATGTTAAAGGATTATTTCAGTTCTTACCTCAAATTGGGCCCTATAAAGATAGTCATGTACTTTTCTGTGACAGCCCATTAAGACGAACATTCTAGTTTGTGTACAGGATATTTCTTCTTTCATTTGGGCTGAGACTCCGACTGACAATGCAACTGGTTTTAGTCCTCCAGGATATTCTTGATGAAGGCCCACTTCCCACCTTCGTAACTAGCATCTACATGCAAAACACAAGGCTTTGTGGGTCAGCATAGGCAAGTACAGGTGTTTCTTTGAGTTTTTTGCTTTAATGTTGTAAACGGCCTCCTCATGAGCAGAGGTCCATTTATCTTTAAAGAGAGTAACTTGTGTTCTTTAATATTGTCCCCTTTCAACAGTCATTTAGTGGATCAATTTTAGAGTAACCCTCATAAACCCCAGATAATAACTACAAAATCCCAAGAAGGATCTTAGCTCAGTTAGATTGCTTGGGCATGCCAATTTAGCACATCTGCTACCTTTTCTGGGTGAGTGACAATGACCTCGCCAGATATAATGTGTCCCACAAAACGCACAGATTTGCAGGCAAACTTACACTTGTCAATTGATCGTTTCAGGCCTTCCTTTTGAACGCTCAGCACACTGAACAATATTTTATCATCCTCCTCCAGTTAGAGCTGAAAACAGTATGTCTCAAGGTAACATGCAGTTCCTTCAGGACCGTTTCTAGCCTTTTAGTGCCTAGGTGCCTTCTCACCTACGTGCGCCCCCCACCCACCCAAAAGGAAAAGAAACAACAACTTAACAACTTGGCCTGTCAAACTACAGCTGGGTTTCTTCCTTCTGATACTGTCCACTGCTTCAGTTCTCTATGTGGGAACGCTTTACTAGTTGGTAAGAGGCGCACAGTGTACCAGGTGAGACGGGCGTGTATACATATGTTTGTGTACGTAGTGCAACATGGCCACCAATGAATACTAATTGGAAGGACAGGATAGGTTTCAGTGGATGCGCGAACGGGGCACAGTGTTCTAACCCATTCGGGTAGGGCAGAACAGGGAAATTTGGGAGAATTGGCATTAATAATTTCAGTATGGCCATTAACCCTTCAGTGCCAGCAGTCTTCCCTAGAGTATTGCCATTACCACTTTTAGTGCCAGCAGAACATATCATTAACCCTTTAGTCCAGCAGACTTTACTATTATACTTTCAGTGCCAGCACTTTCCAGAGTATTGCCATTAACCCTTCAGTGCCAACAGACTCTATAGTATTGCCATTAACACTTTCAGTGCCAGCAGAGTATTACCATTAACCCTTCAATTCCAACAAACTTTCCTATTACTACTTTCAGCGCCAGCACTTTCCCAGAGTATTGCCACAACCACTTGCAGTGCCAGCACAGAATCTTAACCCCTTCAGCTGCTAGTATTGATATGATACAATATGTACCTGCTTTCCATGTCTCCTCCTCATTAAATTGTTCACTCCTCACCTACTCCAAGTTTTAATTGGAGAGTTGGATGAAAGGGAGAAAGAGGCAGGTGTAGTGATCTCAGGGCTGTTAGTCACAGGGACCACTGTTATAAAGTCTGCAGCAGCTTTTACCTGGCTTTTGGAACTATTCTCCCCAGTACTATACCTGAGCTCATCCTCCCCCCCCCCCTTCATTTACAACATTGTTTCCAAGTAGTTTGTAGTTGATTCAGGCTCTACTCACTACAATATTGCAAATATAGCTGACCGAGAGCAGTTCTGAAACTGAAAGTAAAAGCTACAGGGAGACGCTAGGCCCAGGGAGAAGATTAGGTATGCATAGGTGCCCTAGTTCTTTGCCTAGTGCCTATGCCTAAAAACGGTATCTTTGTGAATTGTGCTCTTTCTATTGGGTTGTTTGAGACTTTACTCCCCTTTAAAGAACATATATATTTAAAAATGTATTTTTAATATTCTTTCAATGCAATCTATAATTTTTGTAGGCTGTAGAACTCCTATGGCATGTGAGTAGGATTGAAAGAACTGTAAACCATAACTTTTCTATAAGGTTGTAACCAGACTTCATCAATATGGACTAAAGTGCTAAGTGGGGTGCCACAGGGTTCTGTGATAGGCCACTTCTATTTAATCTGTTTATTAATGATTTTGAAGTGGGTATTGTCAGCAAGGTTTCTGTGTTTTCTGACAACACAAAACTTTGTCGACTATTAAAAACTTCAGAGGATGTGCAATCGTTACAGGGGGATCTAGATAGTTTGTCACATTGGGCTGCTAAGTGGCAGATAAGACTCAATTTAGAGAAATGTAAGGTGGTGCGTTTTGGACCTTAAAATCCTTGTGCTGCTTATAATAATAAATGGCTCTGTGTTAAGATAATCCCTGTAGGAAAGGGATCTTGGAGTTTTGGTGGATAACAAACTTAAAGGTAGCAAGCAGTGCCAGGCAGCCAGCATGGTATTCTCTTGTATAAAGAGAGGTATGGATTCAAGGGAGGAAAATGTTATTCTCCCTCTTTACAAAGCATTGGTAAGGCCTCATTTGGAATATGCAGTGCATGTTTGGAATCCTGTGTAGAAAAAGGACATCTTTGAAATGGAAAGGGTTCAGAGAAGGGCAACTAAATTAATAATTGGATTGAGGGAACTTGAATATGAAGAGAGAATGGATAGGTTACAATTATGTACACTAGACAAAAGGCGATTGCGTGGGATACGATTACTGTGTACAAATACATTAACGGGCCATACCATAAACTATTTGGGGCATTGTTCACCAATAGAGCATGTCAGAGGACATGTGGACATCCCTTAAGACTTGAAGAAAAAAGGTTTAGGCTTCAAGTTCAGAAAGGGTTTTTAACTGTAAGAACGGTAAAGCTATGGAACTGTCTTCAAGTGTACATTGTTATGGCAGGTTCATTGGACAGTTACAAAAAAAGCTGGATGAGTTTCTGCAAACAAGGAATATTGCAATTTACTGGGATTAGCAATGTTCTGATTGTGAATGATCATTATACACATTCAGGGAGATTCAATAAAAGTTCTTATCGTCAAAAATGGTGCTAATTTTGCCCCAACCAATCAGATGTGAGCTTTTAAATGTTAAATAAGATCTGATTGGTTGTGGCAAAATTAGCACCATTTTTAACGATTAGAAGTTTTATTGAATCTCCCTGTTTATGCCCAAACTTATCCCACTAAAGATCAGAAACTGTAACGGTAGCAAAAATGTTGTGGGAGAAGTTCTTTGTACATTATGGGTTACCCAACCGAATTCACACCCGAAATTTGGAGCCGACCGGTAACGAGGTGTTTCTAGTTGGCCAGGTGACCGCAACGGACCAGGAGAAGGTTTCACTATTTGGAGTCACGGCTTGGGAGGAGGTAAAACAGCCTAGAGCCGCAATGTTTGCATGTCGATGTATATTGTGACAACATTGTGGCTCAACTATTTTTCACTCTTAATGTTTAATACAAAATCATTGCTCACCTTGCAGTAAAGGACACCAACAGTTGGACCAGAGAGTTTTGAATCAGCTGTAATTTTTTCAGTTGCTGTCTCTAGGTTGACGCTGCTCCTCTGCCCAAGAACTATATATAGTTGCTGCTCTTGTGTGAAGTGTGTGCATAAGGTCTAGTAGCTGAGACAAAATAACAGAAGAATTTCTTGAAGAAAAATATTACTAATCAATATCAATATTAAGAAATCTTGCAGCCAAATCAGACATTTAACAGTATACACTAGTTTTTAGAATTACAGGGATTTGTAAGAATTAGTTTTGCACTAGTGTGAATAATAGCGTGTAAACGAATGTCAGGAAGAAAAGGAGCACCCTTCTGTGCACCTTTTCTTACAGGTTCCCGCGATGCGTAACTAAAACTAAGTGATTTGCATCGCTAGAACTGGAGGAAGAGGAGCTGAGCGTAAAGTATAACATCCCCCCCTTTAGTTTGCTTAAAGGATATCTATACTCTAAAAATTAACTTTTTAAAAATGGAAAGTACATGGGGCAGGGAGGTAGGATTGATTATTCTACCTCACAATATTGTTTGTTGAAGAGCTAGAGCACCTGTAGTTTTCATTTGCCAGGTTAGTCCTGGAATATTCCTGTATTAAAGATAGTGCTGAAGCAGAAGAAAGACTGGCAAAAGCAGTTTCTTTGGGTTGGTGCGCCTTAAAGAAACAATATTTGGGAGGGTTGAATAACCAATCCTATATCCCTGTCCCAAGTACTTTTCAGTTTAAATAAACTTCATACACGTGATAGTTAACTGGGAGTTTTCCAGGATGTGAATACTAAGCTACTCAACATCTCTGATGTAATTTTGTTCCTGTCAGGATAAACCATGAAATACTATATTTTTCACTGAATCTTTTTCAAAAAAATACCATTGACCCCTTATACTGCAGTTTTCGAATGTCACTACAGAAAGAAAAACATTAAGCCATAGCTGAATGAGTGAAGGCCTACTGAAAATCAATTATATTATATGTAGACTGAATAAACTGTAGGCTCTGTCTACTGATATTTCAAGCCTGTGCAGAGAGATCAGGCGCAGGAGCCTCTTTTCTCCCTGTAATTCCACATACCTCGGCTGGCTGATGTACTGTACAGGGGAGTCGTGCAGACTGACAGGAAGCGTGTCACATGACCTCTCTCCCTTGCTCCCTCTAATTGATTGCTGCAGCTAATTAATCATTTCAGCTTTGCTCTTGGCCTCTGTACGTTTGGGTCCCATACAGTATATCCTGTACTTCCCTGATGGCGGCCATGGTTTGACTGCAGACATAGTCAATGATTAAATTTGGTTTCCCCCGATGTCTCTACTGCACATACGCAAGCTTATAAAATGCTCACTGAGCAGAGGGAGGAGGCAGATACTTCCAGAAACGGACAGGAACTTATCATTAAATATATGGTTACAAATGACATGTAATAAACTGCTAAAAATAGCAGTTGGGGTTGCAGACATATATCCGACAAGTCACAGTTTTTGTTTTAAGGGTGGACATGCCCTTTAAAACTGTGTATATCCAGTACCTTATTTAATGTGCTTAAATCTAAATATGGCAGAGGAAGGAATAGTGTTATATCTAGTATACAGTTCCATACCACAGGCCTGGACCTCCTCCTTTAAGGGTGTAAAAGAGATTTTGTAAGGATAACAAGAAGACTGATTTTTAGAATAAATAAAAAATAGAAAAAACACCCCACACATATAGTATTACCTCACAGACACCCCCCCCCACACACACACACAATTTTAAAGGGCATGTCCAGTAAAAAAATAACTTTACCTATAAATGTTCTCTACCCCTCCAAAACCACAATTTCGAATTATTGATTTGGAAGTGGGTATTGTCAGCAAGGTTTGGGTGTTTGCTGATGACACAAAACTTTGCAACCATTAAAAGCTACAGAGGATGTGCAATCTAGGTAATCTAGATAGATTGTCCATTGGGCTGCTAAGTGGCAGATGATATTCAATGTTGATAAATGTAAGGTGATGCATTTTGGACTTAAAAACCCTTGTGCTGCTTATACTATACGTGGCTTTGTGATAAGTGAATTCCTGTGAAAAAGGATCAGAGTTTTGGTGGATAACAAACTTAAATGTAGCAAGCAGTGCCAGGCAGCAACAGCTAGAGCCAGTATGGTACTGTCTTGTATAAAGAGGGTATGGATTCAAGGGAGAAAAATGTTATTCTCCCTCTTTACAAAGCATTGGTAAGGCCTCATTTGGAATATACAGTGCAATTTGGAGTCCTGTACAAAAAGGACATATTGGAAAAGGGTTCAGAGAAGTGCAACTTAAATAAAAAAGGAAATAGGGAATCTTGAATATAAAGCCAGAATGGGTAAGTTATAATTATGTAACTATGCGCTTTCGTGGGATATGGTTACTGTGTAAAAATACATTACCGGGCCATACATAAACTGAGGCATAATTGTTCACCAATAGAACATGTCAGATGCACAGCGGACATGCCTTAAATCTTAAAGAAACAAGTTTCAAGTTCAAAAGGTTTTTTTTTTCACTGTGAGATTGGTAAAACTATGGAGCCGTCTTAAAGGACATGTTCACTCCTTAAATAAAAAAAAATGTATATAGGTAAATTACCCCCCCAAACCCAGTGATAATGTTAGAAAGTAATAGTAGTATAGTAGACATAAGGCTTTTCTGTTATGCAGCTAAATGATTACACCCAGAAAAGCTACCTGCAATAAAGAATAGGTAAGAAAATAAGGAGGAGGAGGAAAGGCCTGCTATACTTACGTCGTGACTAACCTGTAATGACACAGTGTGGTAGCTGGCAGGTACACTCTCATCTTCTTCATTGTCACTATGAGAACGGTACTGACGTTGACTGGAAGCTCTGTTACGGCGACTGGGTGTTCTTTTTCCTTGGTTTTCTTTGTGAAGCGGTTGGATTTGGCTATCATATTTGTGGTTCTTTACCCTTTTCTCTTGAGATCTGTACCCTTTTTATAACCAGACAAACGTAACTTTAAAAAGGTTTTCACTTTCAAGTATAAGAGAAACATAGAAGTTATGATAACTAAAAATCCTTCAGACTATTTTCATGTGCATTGGCTGAAACTACCTTTGCTTTGTTTTGCTACCTTGTTTAGCCAAACAAAAGGGTCACATATAAATTTCTGGGAAAGGAACACTAAAGTGTCTTTTTTTCTATTAAACATTATCTCCACTGGTAAAAAAAATATTGGATTCAGTTTTATTGAAGAACGGGAGGGTAAAGGAGTGTGTTCCTTTCTCTGTTCTTAATAAAACCTGCAGGAGTGGGGAACAAAGTTAAGGTACTTACCCGATCGCTCGCTCCTCCGCCAACTAGTCTGACAGGTCCCGACAGACTAATACGGAGATTCAGTAAAATTTCTTATCGTTTAAAATAGTGCTAATTTGCCCCAACCAATCAGAACTTGAAAACATTGAAAGCTAACATCAGATTGGTTGGTGCAAAATTAGCACCATTTTAAACGATAAGAACTTTTATTGAATAACCCTGATAGTACGCTATGCGCACGCAGAACACAGAGTCCACCGGGACCGTCAGACTACTGACAGAGCGAGCGATCAGGTAAGTACTTTTCCTCGGTCCCAGCTCCTGCAGGTTCTATTGAAGAATGGGGGTAAGACACAAGTCCTTTACCTTCATCTTCATAAAACTGAATACCAATTTTTTTTTGTACCCGTGGAGATACCCTTTAAAACTAAATCTATAATTTCTGGGTGGTAAGTGCAGGGGTAGGTGGTAAGTGGGTGGTAAGTGCAGTGAGCTGTTACAGGTTAGTTTTTATGCCCTTGAGCAAATAATTGCTTACAAAATCTGTTACTGCAAAGTGAAGCTGAAGCATATATTGACCTTCTGGGTAAGATATTTATAAGGAGCTGTAGTGATGTCAGGTGCTCATACTATTATACTACTAAGATTCTTTGAAGAACTATCCTTTCACATTTGATTAAAGCCTTAACGGAATAGTTCACTTAAAAAGTGACTATTCCTTTAATGTGATTAATTGAAGACCAGGAGGTTAAGGTGCCTATACTTCGTTCTTAAAGGGTATGTCCTAATAGTGTTCATTATGGCCTCAGTCCCTGGTTGGTTGATTGAGATGCTATTGAATTAATATTATTATACCTAGGTATTTGTAAGAGAATGTTTCCACTGAAACTTCTCTTTAAAGAATTAAAGTATTAAAAGTTTTTTGTGGGGGTTTAATGAAAATACATACCAAAAACCATACACAACCCTCCTATTGAACTTAAACCTATACTCCGATTGAACCAAAGAAGGCCTGCTAACGCTTGCCCATAACCCTGTGTCTTAAAGAAACCCAAATGCCTACTGGTACCATTGGTTTAATTTTGTTTTGGTGCAACTCCTACAATGCCAACCCTGTCTGCAAACTGCAAAATTGATTAAGAAACAGGTACAGAGGTAAGAGTACAATAACCAATCAGCACAAAAATTACACCTGTATCTTTTAAAGATAAATATTAAGAATGCATGGCACATTTAACATTAGTAGAAAAGAAAATTTTTTCATTTATAGTATAGGAAGGACAAAAATCACTTACACACACCTCCATTTAGACTCGCCTCTACAAATACGGATTGTTTTAACACAAAGTTCAAAGTTCTCTGGGTTGTAACAGTTGCAGCATCTCTGAAAATAAATGAAAGAGACATCACAACTTTTTATAAGAGATTTTTGTATCGTGTGGCCCAAAATCATGAACCAAGGTTAGGCTGTACTGATTAATTGGGGCATGAGCAACTGGCTTGTTAATGCTCGAAATTTTGAGGATCAACATCTTCTTTTCCCACCCGTGTGCAGAAGAAAAAATAGTCAGTTTTCCTTTAAAAAAAATAAATAAATTGTTGACCTAAAGTCTTAAAGACAACTATATCTTTCCATAACTGGGAATTAAATGGATATATTTAGAGCTACATTAAACCTTTGATCCATATAATCTCCCTCTTTGAAAAGGAGTATATCACTGTCACTTTTTTGTTTATTGGCAATGTAAAAGTAAAAGCCTTTTATTTGCAAAGTGGCAGTATGGTGTAGGCTTATTGCTTTATATGGTAAAGATATATTCAGGCATGTGGCATGCATATACCATCTGATTGACTGTGGAGTGCTGACCAATATCTATCTATCTATTTTATCTATCAATTAACAAACAAACAGGTACTGTACCTTAAACATTTAACATACACAGAAGTACAATTTCAAAAAAGTAAACTCTTGCAGTTCTAGTACAAAACAAGTGAATAATTCAAATTTTCAACTGTATCAATATTTTTTATGTCCTTAACTCAAAACAGTACATTAGATTACAGAGACTTACCACAACCAACCACTATTGCCATATCCACACAGTCAGAACGGTGCATCTTGTTTGTTTGCTGTGCTCTGTGTACACCTCAGAATCTGAAGTATACCCACGATCTAGGCTCACGTCACTTGGGTGGTGTGAAGAAAATTCACTGTCAGACTGTGCACCTAAATGAAAGTAAGGATATAAATAAGCTATAGTGGAGTTCAATATTAAGTTGATAAAAAAGGAACAAGTTTTCTATGTGTGAAGCTGCAGAAAATATATACAATATCCTACACCGAAAATTTTGTCCAGATGAATTAGTATATTTCTGGTCAGGAGGACCTTTTGGCTGGGGGGTATTACAATCAACTGGCCCTTTATGGTAGATCGCAAAAATTTTTGAACACGCCCACTTTGCTACGATCACATACACTTTGTTAACTTAAGCCCATTTTTAAGACTACTATTCTCATTTTACTGGCTGCCTGCAACATTTTCAAATGTATGATTAACTATGATTAGTTAGATAGTTAGTTATTATAGTTAGTTAGATAACTAACAGACTAAAGCTCTGTACATGGACGCTTCCTCCGATAATCACACGTGTGTATGCGATCGGTCTGGGGATCAACGAATAACGAACTGAATCATACACAGTGCGATTATTGCCTGAAATGGGAGTTTGTCATCCGTGTACCTTGTGCTTGGGGGTTGTTCGTTGGTGGGTATATGTATGAGGCTTAATAAACTGGAGGACTGACTTAAGACTGGCTTATGATCTGGAGAGCTGATAAGCTAGTATTGATCTGTAGGGCTGATAAAACTAGTAATGATTGGAGGGCTGATAACACTGGCAATGATCTGGAGGGCTGATAACATTGGGGCTGATAACACTGGCTAATGATCTGGAGGGCTGATAACACTGGCTAATGATCTGGAGGGCTGATAACATTGGGGCTGATAACACTGGCTAATGATCTGGAGGGCTGATAAACCTGGCTAATGATCTGGAGGGCTGATAACACTGGCTAATGATCTGGAGGGCTGATAACATTGGGGCTGATAACACTGGCTAATGATCTGGAGGGCTGATAACATTGGGGCCGATAACACTGGCTAATGATCTGGAGGGCTGATAAACCTGGCTAATGATCTGGAGGGCTTATAACGCTTGCTAATGATCTGGAGGGCTTATAACGCTTGCTAATGATCTGGAGGGCTTATAACGCTTGCTAATGATCTGGAGGGCTTACAATGATGGGTAATGATCTAGAGGGCTGACTTAACACTGGCAAAGGACTGGGAGTGCTAACTTACACTGGTTGTACGAGGCTTAATAAACTGATAAAACTAGTTAATGATTTGGAGGGCTGACAATGCTGGCTAATGATTTGGAGGGCTGATAACAATGGCTAATGATCTGAAGGGATGATAACACTGGCTAATGATCTGGAGGGCTGATAACACTGGCTAATGATCTGGAGGGCTGATAACATTGGGGCTGATAACACTGGCTAATGATCTGGAGGGCTGATAACATTGGGCCGATAACACTGGCTAATGATCTGGAGGGTGATAAACCTGGCTAATGATCTGAGGGCTGATAACACTGGCTAATGATTGGAGGGCTTATAACGCTTGCTAATGATGGAGGGCTTAACGCTTGCTAATGCTTGGAGGGCTTACAATGATGGGTAATGATCTAGAGGGCTGACTTAAACACTGGCTAAGGACTGGGAGTGCTAACTTACACTGGTTGTACGAGGCTTAATAAACTGATAAAACTAGTTAATGATTTGGAGGGCTGACAATGCTGGCTAATGATTTGGAGGGCTGATAAAATGGCTAATGATCTGAAGGGATGATACAACGGCTAATGATCTAGGGGGCTGACGTAACACTGGCTAAGGATCAGGAGTGCTAATTTACACTGGCTAATGAACTGAAGGGCTGACTATAATAAATGTGATATATACCGGAGCCCCCAATAAATTATTCTGCTCTCAGCTTGTGTGCCCAGACTGTCAGTAAGTAATCTGCTAAACCCCCCCCCCCATACCCAAATGATCTTTTAGATGTCAGTCAAGGCAGCACATACGGTAGTTAAGGTCTAAAGTGAGGCAGTGCTCCAAAACCTCATTACTGACCTCCCATTCTCATAAAATATTTTAGTTTAGGTTGTGGTGCATGTCAGCCCCCAGTGTCAGTAAAGGAAATAAGTTTAGCACAGAGGAGGAGTCTTCTGTTCCTTGTTGGTCTAGAGACACGTACTCTTGTTTTAGCATGTAACTTACTAATAGCTTCTAAGGCAGCCCAAATTCTTTTTATTGGAGACCAGCCCGGGGGCATTTGCCCCTCAGCCTACTGGGCCAGTCCTCCCCTGCTTTGTTTCTGGAAAGCCAATAAAAACTTACCCCAAATGTACTGGTAAGTAGATTTGGGGTGAGCTTTACGATATATAAACCTCGTGAAGTCGAGGTTTGTGCCCATTTCGACACAAATTTTTTTTGGGGGGGGTGTGTGTGGACATAACCTTTGAGTTGTTTCAGTGCCCCTGTAACTTAATTACAGAAATAAGTAATTGTATGAAAAAAACTAAATTATTAAGATTTCAAACACATTTACTGGAAAACAAGAATGTCATAAAAAGTAATGAAAGGTCTAAAGTATTAATTCAGTGTGTAAACATCTATATTAGAGGAGTTAAATTTTAATTGCCTAATGGATGTGAATGTTTGTTTTCCTCCTCCGTCTTCACATTAATTCTGAACATGCATAAAACAGCTGCTTATCTCTTAGAACAGAATTACATTTCCAAATTGCATGTCCTCAGTGTACCTGTGTCGTTATCTGTTCTTGCTGTCACCTGCAAGGCAGGGGGCGGTTTCACTCCTGCCCCTATGCAATCAAGCAAACAGAATAAAGTGTACCAGTCAGCGCTAGAAGTGAATGTTGGCTGCATTGGTTTCAGGAGTTCGTGCAGTCCAAATGCAACTTGGCGGACTCATCTGGACAACACACTTGGCTTCATCATTAATAAAATCCTCAAGGAGAGAAGAACCTGACAAAATGGCACAAAAAGAATATTTGGTAATTAAGAGAGCATTGGAAAAACACTTACTTTAATGTATCCAGCAAGTATTAAACTAAAAAAACTATTACACTATTTTGCCAAAATCCTTTCCTGTATCAAATACAAAAAATACAGACCCGTTCTAAACCAAAACTGATAAATGCTTCATTTTCATATTATAATTTTGTAGCAACCCTTAATTTATTTATCAAAATAAGTCAATGAAAAAAATACATAAAACGTATAGGCCCAAACAAAGTTTTGTTTAAATGCGAAAGAGGTTGTTCTGTAATAATCTATTAAAATATTTGTTTTTACGAGTAAGCCCTTTCATTGCAAAAAGAAAGAAAGTGGATGGACAATTCCTCTTACAGTACTTTACACCAGTTAGGCGTTATAGTCGATTTGACAATTCTTCAAGAATACGAATTGGCTGTATTGTTTACTGCCCTACAGGTGTATTACTTGTGATGTTCCATAACATCCGTCAAAAACTGCTTGGGGTGGTCAGCTGGAAAAAACAAAGCCCCCAAAACATATAATGAGATTATTCCATTTAACATGGTCTTTTAATTCAAATGCCTTCAATCCTACATAATAACTAGAATAGCTCTTAAGATCTAAACCAAAATTGCAGGGAAGCATTTATTTTGCTCAGTTTTAAAATGTGTTTATAGGGCAAGGAGGCCAAACTGTGGCCCCTCCAGATATATGTAAACTACCACTCCCAGCATTCTATTTTTGCAGAATGCTGGAAGCCATCTTTTTCAAACACCCAGAGGGCCGCAGGTGGGCCTCCCTGACCAATTTACTAAAACAATGGATGTAAAAAAAATATTCCATGCAAATTCTCCAAATGCAAATAGTTGGCATGTGATTATTAGCTGTCTCTTGTCTGGTCTTTCATGCTTCAGACCAATTGCCCTCATCCACACATAAAGATAAAAGAATAATCCTAAAATAATTGGGTGAATTGGTCTGATGCTGTTAAATTTAAGGCAGTTGTTTAAAGAATCCTATAGCTTAATTGCCACTGCACAATGTTGTCTTTTTTCATACTACATCAGTTTGTGAGCTGTAAAGACACAGCAATATAAAAGAGATGCATCCATGTACTAATAACACAATAACATGGAAATCATGGTTGCATTTCAGTTTAGTTTTCATTATAATGATGGAGACTAATGCATTTTGACTGCACCAAAATGATGCATTTCATTCTTTGCAGCTCAAAAGCCTAGTGTGCTGGTCATTTTAATCTTCTTTTTTTTGATCTTAGTTATATGCTTGTAAATTTACACTTTCCAGACTGACTTGTCTCCGTGAAAGGCGTTATAAGCTGTGTATAACCCCTCCAAAATTGATCTATGGGCACCATAGGGAAAAAAAGGAACTATTTTCAGGTTTGTGACTAGCTGTAAAAATTATTTAGACTTTTCGGGGGCAGGCTTATGATGCAGCGGATGATGCTGTTCTGCCAGTGGGGCATGCTCTAACCTTAAACTTGGATGCAGACCCATGTGTGGGTGATGTAACAGCTCATAGTGCTAGAAGGAAAAACACCCTTTATACTGCTGTAACTTAGAATACAACTAGAAGCATGATCCTGGAGTAATTCTTTTTTAAAAAAAGGAGTGTGTCCCTTTTTACCACTTGTACAGTTCCCCTTAAATGGAAACATCTCTACAAAGACTGTTCCTACTATATTTTGTTTAAGTGATAATTAAACAACTATACAAGAAAAAAAAAGAAACTTTTTTTTTGGAAACAGACATTTCTTAAAACCCTTCTAGCATAAAAAGAAGCATACTTGTGCACTTATATCTTCTCTGCGTAAAAGTCGTATAGCCAGCCGCAACATCCCAACAACTGCTCTTTAACCAGGAAACAGGATCTACAGCATGGACACACAGATGATAGAGATGATCTCGCACAGCTGCCAGACACAACCAACGCGATCCCTAGGAGAGAAATGAGAAGTATGGCTACAATATTTCCCTATCATTTGGTGTCTGGTCTGTAAAGCATACAAAAAATGGTTTTAAGTCAAAAAAAAAAAAAAAAAATATATTATATATATATAAAATATAACCAAAATGGAGCGGCACTCCCAACTCCACTGGACAACTGCCCGGGTGCTTCCGCTGCAAGTAGGAAATATAGGTTAACTAAGAAACCGGAGCACTCCTGGGGATCTTCCAAACGTAGAAGCTTTATTAAATATACGTTAATCGACGCGTTTGGCCCTTACACGAGCAGTGTCTTGAGAACGGCTCGTGTAAGGGCCGAAACGCGTCGGCCCGTTGGTGCACAGTGGAAATTATGGTGTACGTTTTTCTATGTGTAGTTGCAGTGCTCACAGGGACCAACAGGAAACATCCAGGGGGGCAATAATAAAATTAGTCTGAGGGTCCTAAAAAACCCCCAAATAATCGCATCATATTAAATAAACAAACACACACTTATATCCTCCCTACCTATACTACCTGCCAGCAAGAATATAGAGGGTCTATGTGGAATAACCTGCAGGTCTGAGAACTGACCAAGGCAATCTAAACAGCACCTTTGGGCAATCAAAAGCAGCCCATACATATATCTGATTTTACTTACCCGAACGAGTGCTC
The DNA here is from genome assembly GCA_019447015.1 of Hymenochirus boettgeri. NCBI lineage: Eukaryota > Metazoa > Chordata > Amphibia > Anura > Pipidae > Hymenochirus > Hymenochirus boettgeri. The sequence goes on along the minus strand of CM033475.1, from coordinate 75,524,534 downwards.
CCGCGACATTAGACCTATCCTGCAAGAGGCGCCTGTCTGTGGCATAGAAGAATGGGAAAGGTGGTTCTGGCAAGTTCAAACTAATATTGCATGAGCGCTTGGTTGGATAAGTAAAATTGGATATATGTATAGCCACCTTAAATCCTATACAGTATCCTGATTAACATGCAAGGTTCATATTTATTAGTATTTACCACAACAGTTTTAACTAACCTATGGGGTTAGGACTTGGGAGCACGGATACTGATTGAATATACATGTTAGGGAGAGGTGTGGATAGAGGAGCTTAAAGCTCCACACAGAGTATAAAATGAAATAGAGCCTTCTTATAACAGAAGGTACCTCATAGAATCATGTTATTATAACAGCATGCCTTAATAATCTAACATATAAATACATATTTCTCACTTAACGAAATGGGTGGGGACATGCAAAGTATCTTATTTATTGCCTGTGGCAAAGGCATGTGTCTAGATATAATACAGCCTATGGTATAGAGCAGGCGTGTTTAACTTGTGACCTTTTACGTGTTTGAAAACCACAATTCCCAGCATTCTCTGTTTGCAGTAAGTTTTTTTCTTAATATCCTGTAGCTAAGGCATCTGTCTAAATCTACAGCTAAGCTTGTGACCTTTCACGTTTGAAAACTAAAAATCCCAGCATTCTGTTTTGCAGTTAGTTTCTTCTTAATGAACTTTTCACATGTTTAAAACTACAACTCCCAGCATTCCCTAACTGCACAGAATTCTGAAACTTAGTTTTAATACATCCTGGAATAAAGCATTTTCCTGACTTACAGACATTAAAAGCCCACGGTCATGCTTTAGCGCTTCCTACCAAGGGTTTGAACATGCAAGTGATTCATCTGCCCTTCCCTTACATCCATAGCTATTAGACTATTGGATTAGGGAAGCATTATATGGGTCGATTGGTTGGCGCAACGTAATGCCCACTTTGCGGCGACAGCGCGAGTACCAGAAGAGGCACTCGTGCGGCTGTTTCAAAGTAATTACAGTGATGTGAAAAACTATTTGCCCCCTTCCTGATTTCTTATTCTTTTGCATGTTTGTCACACTTAAAAGTTTCTTCTTATCAAAAAACGGTAATATAGTCAAAGATAACATAATTGAACACAAAATGCAGGTTTAAATGATGGTTTTTATTATTTAGTGAGAAAAAAAAAACTCCAAATCTACATGGCCTGTGTGAAAATAAATTGCCCCCTGAAACTAATAACTGGTTGGGCCACCCTTTGCGTTTGCGATAACTTGCAACGAGTCTTTACAGCGCTCTGGAGGAATTTTGGCCCACTCATCTTTGCAGAAATTGTTGTAATTCAGCTTTTATTGAGGGTTTTCTAGCATGAACCGCCTTTTTAAGGTCATGCCACAACACATTCAATAGTATTCAGGTCAGGACTTTGACTAGGCCACTCCAAAGTCTTATTTTGTTTTTCTTCAGCCATTCAGAGGTGGATTTGCTGGTTGTTTTGGGTCATTGTCCTGCTGCAGCACCCAAGATCATTTAGCTTGAGTTGACGAACAGATGGCCGGACATTCTCCTTCAGGATTTTTTGGTAGACAGTAGAATTCATGGTTCCATCTATCACAGCAAGCTTTCCAGGTCCTGAAGCAGCAAAACAAACCCCAGACCATCACAATACCACCACCATATTTTACTGTTGGTATGATGTTCTTTTGCTGAAATGTGTGTTACTTCTACGCCAGATGTAATGGGACACGCACCTTCTAAAAAGTTAAACTTTTGTCTCGTCGGTCCACAAGGTATTTTCCCAAAAGTGTGGCCATCATTGAGATGTTTTTTAGCAAAATTGAGACGAGCCTTAATGTTCTTTTTGCTTAAAAGTGGTTGTGCCTTGGAATCTGCCATGCAGGACGTTTTGCCCAGTCTCTTTCTTATGGTGGAGTCGTGAACACTGACCTTAATTGAGGCAAGTGAGGCCTGCAGTTCTTTAGATGTTGTCTGGGTCTTTGTGGCCTCTCGGATGAGTTTTCTCTGTGCTCTTGGGGTAATTTTGGTTGGCCAGCCACTCCTGGGAAGGTTCATCACTGTTCCATGTTTTCCATTTTTGGATAATGGCTCTCACTGTGGTTCGCTGGAGTCCCAAAGCTTTAGAAATGGCTTTATAACCTTTACCAGACTGATAGATCTCAATTAAGTTATTTTTTAACTTATTTTATAGGGGCAATCCCTTTTTCACACAGGGCCATGTTTGGAGTTTTTTTTCTCACTAAATAATAAAAACCATCATTTAAAACTGCATTTTGTGTTAATTATGTTATCTTTAACTAATATTTAACGGTTTTTGATGAGCAGAAACATTTAGTGTGACAAACATGCAAAAGAATAAGAAATCAGGAAGGGGGGCAAATAGTTTTTCACACCACTGTACCAGAACTTGCGTGCCTCTTTACACGTAAGTATTAAACACCAACTAATAGCCGTCGATAAATACTTATGTGCAGGTGAGATTCACCCAAAATCGCACAGCCTCTGGTAAATCCTGTACGGAGATTTGCCAAGGAGCTGTGCCTTTGGGTGAATCTCGCTGTTAGAGTCATAAACTTTACCAATTTGTACTCACTTCCAAAATCACCTACCTGGCAGTTATAATCTATAAAGTCTAAAGGTTGTGGCACACATGCGATCGCGGTGCCGACGCATGACGTGTGCGAACGGCTGTTTCGGATTATATGCTGTGTGATCGACAGAAACGAGGCCATTTTAGCTGATAAAGTGCATACATGGCACGATTATCGGCCGTTCAACACATGTGCGTCACGGGTTGGCACCCGCAATCGCATGTGTGTACGGACCTTAAGGCTGGGTAAACACCAGTAACGAACTAATAGTGCCACAGGATTAGTTGGCTGGAAATATGTGATGGTGTGGGGCAGCCAGCTGCGACCGAGTTGGTAGTCCGTATCAGACAAATGGGTCAGTTAGTAAATCACGGCCAATCATGCAGTTCCCTATGGGACCATATGATCAGTCTGTCACATGCGTGCTGGCTGCAGCCACTGTTACTGTGACCAACAGTCATCTGTCCTGGAGGACTCTCACACAAAGCAGTGCTCAGTTGGGACACCGATAGTGTATATGTATCCAGACAAAATGGTATTAACCTGCAGATCTGAATACAGATCCAGGCAATCCTGCCCAATGTGCAATTCAATTGAACAGCTCCATTGGACAACCTGAGACCCTATACCGATCAAGAATAACATGTTAGGGTCATACTTATTGGTAATTACCACAGCAAGTTCAAGATTTACAGTCACTATGGGGTTAGGAAACACAGGATTCTGATTAACTTGACAAGTTATGGAGAGGAATGGATAAAGGAGCTAAAAGCTCCTCACAGGGTATAAAATGAAGTAGAGCCTTCTATAAACTGAAGGTACCCGACAGCCTCATGTTTAATATATTAATATTGGGGTAAAAACTGCCCATTTCACTAAGAAGCTGTGGGTAGTTTCAGAGACATGCAAAGTCATTTAATCATAAGCAGACACTTCCTGTCTAGCAAACAGAAACTGGATTGTCTCATTACTTTCTATGGAGAGGGGAGGGGGAGTAAATGTGAGAGTCTGAAGAATGTTCTAATTGGCTAAGAATGTCATATGTTTACAAACAGCACATAACTGTGTTAATACGGAACTTCCTTACACTTCCTTTGTTGTCAGGACAGTGCCTAAGAGAATTTTTTGATTTGCTAACAGTGGAAGATCAGAACCTCGCATTGGAAGTTAGTAAAATTCCACTTCCTTTTAGTGTCTGCATGGAGACCCTGAAGAAATCCGTGAGGTGTGTCTTAACCTATCATTTTGAGTTTTCCATTCAAACTAGGGGTGTCCAGTAAAGTAAGTACTTTGTATGTTGTTATTTCTTATGGTGATTTTAATTAAATAGTGCTAATTACACACATACTTATGGACCTTTCCTATGTGTAATATTGCTATATATCCCCACCTAGTTAGTTGCTCCTAAAAAAACTCAATGCAATCTCCGTAAAAATATAAATTATTTATTAATATAAGGGATATATATATGAAAAAAAAAATGTTTACGAACGATGTAAACTTAAAGAGCATGTCCACCCTAAATTTAAATTTTTGGTATGCCATTCCCCATGGGCTCCCAGCCCCAACCGCATTATTTTTTTTTTTTTTTTAAGCCCCCCAAACTCTACTTACCTCCCTTTTCCTCCGACGAGCTCCGGCCCTCTGCTTGCGAGGAAATGCAAGCAGAGGGGCGGGACCGGCAGCCGCGTCTGTGATTGGCTGAGCGGCAGCCAATCACGGACGCGGCTGCGGCAGCTCACTTCGGCGTAGGAAAGCGGAGAGGTAAGTAAAAGTTTGGGGAGCTTTATAAAAATAAAAATTATGCAGTTGGGGTGGGGGACATGGGGGATTACTACTCTAAAGGGGATTTATGCTAGGGGGAGGGATAGCAGAACGGGAGGGAGAGGGAGGAGGGTGCAGTACGCATGGCAATGACTCCGGGAGGCCAGGTAGCAGGCAGTGTACTATATGGACTTGCTAGCCTCCTGGTGGTCAGTTTTTGGGACTTTGGGGGGGGACTACAGGAGAACCCTATGGAGCTGGGATGTGAGGTAAGGATTAAACTACACTACATGGTGGGCCAGTTGATCTGGAAAAAAAAATTGTTTCGACGATGTAAACTTAAAGAGCAGTTCCACCCTAAATTAAATTTTGGTATGCCATTCCCCATGGGCTCCCAGCCCCAACCGCTATTTTTTTTTTTTTTTTTAAGCCCCCCAAACTCTACTTACCTCCCCTCTTTCCTCCGACGAGCTCCCGGCCCTCTGCTTGCGAGGAAATGCAAGCAGAGGGGCGGGCCCGGCAGCCGCGTCTGTGATTGGCTGAGCGGCAGCCAATCACGACGCGGCTGCCGGCAGCTCACTTCGGCGTAGGAAAGCGGAAGGTAAGTAAAAGTTTGGGGAGCTTTATAAAAATAAAAATTATGCAGTTGGGGCTGGGGACATGGGGATTACTACTCAAGGGGTTTATGCTAGGGGAGGGATAGCAGAACGGGAGGGAGAGGGAGGAGGGCTGCAGTACGCATGGCAATGATCTCCGGGAGCAGGTAGCAGCAGTGTACTATATGGACTTGCTAGCCTCCTGGTGGTCAGTTTTGGGACTTTGGGGGGGGACACAGGAGACCCTATGGAGCTGGGATGTGAGGTAAGGATTAAACTACACTACATGGTGGGGCCAGTAGTTGGGGGGGATTATAGTTTTGGGGGTGGACAGCCCTTTAATAGTCAAATGTGCAATTTTCTTTATTAGAACAGGAAAAGCCTAGGTTGCTATTACTTAATATTGTGGCATAAATCAATGACATGATATTAAATGATTTCACTGATCATTCAATGAACACTACTTTGAAGATCACCAGGTACAGTTTATTTCCACCCAGTCAGTGGCACATGCATCTAGCAACTAATAATTGGTTTATGTGATTTTAGTTGCTAGTATAGTATAACGTTGAAGCGTGATCACGGATGTGTTACCTTTCATGAGGACTAAATGGGTTTGAATTTAGTATAATCTAGTAAAAGATATAAAAGGTACATTTGTATCTACAGTATCTCACAAGTCCACCCCTTACATTTTTTGTAAATATTTCCTTACATCTTTTCATAGGACAATACTGAAGATATGACATTTTGACACAAAGTAAAGTAGTCCGTGTGCAGCTTATATAACAGTGTAAATTTGCTTTCCCCTCAAAATAACTCTACTCACACGCCAGCATTACTGTCTAATCATTGGCAGCAAAATGAGCATCCCCTAGGGAATAATGTCCAAATTGTGCACAATCAACAAACCCGGGGGCAGGTCTGTTAAAGGGTATCCTACTCTAAAACAAAATGTAATTTTCAAAATTGTACCTTTAGATAAACAAAATCTCACCTTTACTGGAAGACCTGTCACTCCAGAAGCAGAAATTACAATATGTAACCTATCCCTGACCTCTTGCTAGGATCTTTGGCTGCCTGCCAACACCATTTAGAGAGAATCGTCAGAGAAAAGAAGGCAGGGGGTAGGGAGGGAGGAGAGGGAGGGAGATGTGTAAGCAGAGCATTTTCCATGGTGAGGCTGTGCAGAACTAATAAGTGTCGTAGATACTACAATAAGCATTGAGTAAGGAGGGTGGGGGGGAATTAGGAACACTAAGATTAATAATTAAATGACAAAGCAAGCACAGATAAAAATGTGATGTACCACCATTTTACTTTCGATAATGCAAGTTGTTTGAGTGAGTATAGTGACCCTTTAATTGGTGTTATCGCTCTCATTCTCTCTCATTTTGGTCTCTGGTTAAGACATTAAAGGGCAATCCACCCGCAAAACATAATTTATGTGTTATTGGCCATGATTCTAGCTTTAAAACAAGCCATCCCCCATGGCACAGACACGGCTGACAACGAAGGGTGTAAGTATAGTTAGGATTTTTTTTTTTTTAGGTCTGGGCAGGGGCATCTGTCGTACCATAAAAGGATTTTACACTAGGAAGCAGGGGGACCAAGGATGGATCCGGATTGTGGGAGCGCAAAGGGAGGCTGAAGGCACGGCTTGAGGTGACGTCAGAGAGCTTGGATTACAGTTGAGATGCTAAAGGTCTGCAAAAACATGTTGTAAAAATGTATGTATCTTCAAATTGGCTGAACGGATTTTAATGGGGGATGGCTTGTTTTAAAGCTAAACATGGCCAATAACATACAATAAAGTTTTGGGGGTGGACTTGCCCTTTAATGCTGTGTGTTGATTTTATTTTAAAGGGTCAGAATTTATATAAGCTGTACAGCGACTACTTTACATTGTATCAAAGTGTCCTATCTTCAGTATGTCCCAGTGAAAGATATAATATAAAAATAATATTTTAGAAAAAATGTGAGGGTGTAGTGACTTTTGTAAGTCCTGTATGGTTCAAAAAGATTGTAATAATGGTCATGGCTATGATAACTTGTTTCTTGTTCTACAGAATCACCTGTTTTCTAGCACATTCTAAGTAGCATTTCAAGGCAAAAGCAGCATCTTCTTCATCATAGGTTTCTTCATCTGGGGTTACAGATATTACCCCGCCTGCAATTAAGGTGAAAATTGTTGCTCCAAAAAGTAGTGTACTGTGTTATGTAACAAATATCACCCTGTTTAAACATAGAGAAGAGAAAACATTAACTTCTCCTTAGGCCAGCATTCCTTACCTTCATTAACTCTTGCAAAGATTCCAGCTGAAGGAACTTACTCTCTGTTATCATTTCTCTGGATCACACAGCTAGAATAAAAAGTTTAAGAGGGATAAATTCCAAACATAAATAAAATACCTCATAAAAAGTGATGACAGGTTCCCTCCTCTAGGCTTATTACCTATACAAAGATCAATACACTGAACTGTACTCCTAATGTAATAAACTGACTAAACCTGCCATACACTTGTAAAGGTGTGCATACATGAGAACTCCTCTTCAGATGTTTCTGTGACTTTTCAAGCAATTCTGAAGGAAACACTTGAACCTTTCTTTTTTGTGACCAACCGTGATCGCAAAATAATGGGCGAGGTGGACCATTCGATGGTTAGAAACCGCTGTTGCCTCATCTACACGAACATCTAATCTTTCGAATATCAGTAGTGTATAAGCACCTTTAGATGTTAAAGCCGATTCGAACTAACAACAGTCTAAACGGTTGTAACATCTTGCTTACCGGCAGTTCTTACTTGCAAAGTTCCAACGCCACATTACAATTCAATGTTACAGCTTTAACTTGGGATCTGGAAATCTTATTCAGATAATGTCACAAATAAGTAACCTGTATCACCTTAGATACAAGTGGCTCACATTACAAAAACACAAAAAGGTCTATAAGGTAACACTCAGACAAAGGTATACAGTATGGCTCAACTTTGGGTCTATTACAAAGAAACACCTAACTTATTATTTCCAAATTACCACAATTTGAGATACTATTGATTAAAAATTTGAGAAATTAGTAAATAAAATGTATTTACACTATTACCTTAATACATTCCATAGCTAGTTTCTTTGCCTCTTGATTTTCAGTAGAGTGTCCTCTTAGACTTGATTGTTCTGTCCCACTAAGTGTCACACAGCTGACAAAACTTAGTACTGTGGATTCCCCACTAACAAGAACAAACCATAATGTTCCTTAGCACTTTGCTGACCATACGCTAATAATACTATAATTAGATGTTCAAGCAGTTATTAACAAATAACAAACTAATACATATTAGGTAAGTAAGGTTATTAATGTCAAAAATCTGTTCATTATGTTAGTCTTAAAAATGTAAACCTGTTAACATGAGGTGCGAAGATGAATAAACAAAAAGTAAAAAAAGTGTACACATGCAGTAGTAACTATTTTACACATGCAGTACTAACTTTCTGCCCTCTTGAAATATAAAACTTGAACTGTCATTGGTTTCAGAAGGAAATTTATAATACTGCTGTGCAGTTAACCATTCATAAACGATTCATATGGAATGAAAGAAAAGTTGGGCCATTCACAGAAACATTAATTAGATAAGGCAGAGGCAATGGTTTACATAATGCTACTGAAAAACGTCAGCATAGCAAAAGCTTTCAAATACCGGTTGCAGGGATTTCCCTCTCGCTGGAGAGATATTTTTCCATTGGGGTCACAAATTCTTCAACCTACACACAAAACAACAAAGTTAGTGTTACTCTTTATCTATTATTAGAGGAGAATAAATTAATCCAGACATTAGGATTTCCAAGCCATAACTTTCCATAAAGTTACCATGTGTATCAGCATGTGGGTGTGTCACATACTTAAGTGTTGTGATTTCTACACGCCCCTCTTCTCCCAGAGAACCAGGAGAGAATGCCGTGAGAGAGGCCTCAATGAGTCGACATCAACATTTGCCAATAGCCCTTTGTGACCCTGTGGAAAGTATTGGCTTGTAAATTTGCAAAAATTACAGCCCCAACGAGAACAGCCTGAAATAGAAAGTGTGGAAAAAACAAACAAAAAAAAACAACCCACCATTCTGTTTTTATATAAAGCCATTCCTTACTGGTCAAACGCTATTTAAATGTATATGCGCTTTATGCTTGGTATACACAGGGTGATATTTTGAACCGACCGATTTGAACAAATGTTCACAAGTATCTGTCCATTACGGGCAAAATTACCCCTGATATTTCAGCCCATCACCAAAAATTTCTGTAGTAATGTTCGAGCACCCCAAAATATCAGACTGTGTATAAATATGACTTCAGTGTTCGTAGAAAGTAGCACATTCGAAGCTCAATATGGATAAGAAATGTAGGCACACCACAGGTTTCTTGTTATTATAATGCAAACTTGGCCCCATATACACGCAATCATGAGTTTGGTGTTCAGTGACCCTTATACCCAACAGTTTAATTCTCATACCTCCACCATAGCTGGGGCAGCAGCTCAGCTCGGAAGAGCTGCAGCATCGAATCCATGATGTTCTTCCAGCCTTCTCTCAGAATGTCTCCATGCCTGTGAGCCAAGTGAAACACAGTCTTTGCAGCAATCTGTGCTTTGGATTGCTTCCAAACACTGTAGGCAAGTTCTCCACTGTCTGCGGACAGAAATAAATTAACCAGACTTAGTTTCATCTTAGCTTCTGTTGCCTATTTTTACAACCATTGGTCTTATACCACTTATAGGAGTTAAGGTGAATCCGTGTTTTTTTTTTAATTTTGTGTTTTTTTTTTTTGTTTCCCACACTGTGTTTATGTTGTTGGTGCACCATTTCCTGGCTTTCTACGTTTTTCTTTTCACCTTCTCTCTCTTTTCAAAACTTTTTTTTCTTTCCCCTCTTTTCGTGTGTTGCTCGGGCGCCCCCCTCTTACATATGCATCCCCAGGTTTAGTGGGAGCATGTCCACCTTCGCTCCTTCTTGGCCCCCGCCCCGTGCTGGTCCCCTCCCTGCACGCCCACTTTCGGTCCTCACGGTTTGGCTTGCTAAGATTTGTCTACCTTCCTCTACCTGTTTCTCAACTTCCAACCAGTGTGGTTTGCCCCTTAAGCAGAGGAGCTCGTAACTCTGCCAGTTGGGGGCCGGGTTCTTCAGCACCAGTCCCCTGGCGCGTCCCCATCCGTTTCTTTGTCATCTCCGCCCTTCTTTTCTGGCCCCTGGGCTCTCTGGTCCAGTCTCTCCCCTGTCCTTCCTTCTTTTGGGTGCTTTTTGTACCTTCCTTTTTCTCTCGCCGCCTTCCTTCTTGAGTTTCCTTTTTTCCACTACTGTGTCTCATCAATACGCATATAAATCTCATCCTGCCCCCCCAGCCAGTGTGTTTTAGGTCAGAGAACAATTCCTCCGTCGTATCACTGAAGAAAGTCACATGTCCATGGTAGCAAGGTTTAAATTCCAACAATAGTAACTTATTACAAGTATCTTGGTAAAGAAAGACTAAAGGGGAAGCATCTGAAATATATAAACAGTGAAAAATTAGGTGATATGAAGAGATGTAAGCTAAAATTAATACATCTACAGATGGCCACAGACGTATATCCCTTATATTATATAAATAAATTTATATTTTTACGGAGATTGCATTGAGTTTTTTTAGGAGCAACTAACTAGGTGGGGATATATAGCAATATTACACATAGGAAAGGTCCATAAGTATGTGTGTAATTAGCACTATTTAATTAAAATCACCATAAGAAATAACAACATACAAAGTACTTACTTTACTGGACACCCCTAAGTTTGAATGGAAAACTCAAAATGATAGGTTAAGACACACCTCCAGGATTTCTTCAGGGTCTCCATGCAGACACTAAAAGGAAGTGGAATTTTACTAACTTCCAATGCGAGGTTCTGATCTTCCACTGTTAGCAAATCAAAAAATTCTCTTAGGCACTGTCCATGACAACACAGGAAGTGTAAGGAAGTTCCTGTATTATAACCAGTTATGTGCTGTTTGTAAAACATATGACATTCTTAGCCAATTAGAACATTCTTCAGACTCTCACATTTACTCCCCCTCCCCTCTCCATAGAAAGTAATGAGACAATCCAGTTTCTGTTTGCTAGACAGGAAGTGTCTGCTTATGATTAAATGACTTTGCATGTCTCTGAAACTACCCAGCATTCTTAGTGAAATGGGCAGTTTTTACCCCAATATTAATATATTAAACATGAGGCTGTCGGGTACCTTCAGTTATAAGAAGGCTCTACTTCATTTTATACCCTGTGAGGAGCTTTTAGCTCCTTTATCCATTCCTCTCCATAACTTGTCAAGTTAATCAGAATCCTGTGTTTCCTAACCCCATAGTGACTGTAAATCTTGAACTTGCTGTGGTAATTACCAATAAGTATGACCCTAACATGTTATTCTGGATCCTGTATAGGGTCTCAGGTTGTCCAATGGAGCTGTTCAGATTGAATTGCACATTGTGGCAGGATTGCCTGGATCTGTATTCAGATCTGCAGGTTAATACCATTTTGTCTGGATACATATGACACTATCGTGTCCCAACTGAGCATCTGCTTTGTGTGAGAGTCCTGCCAGGACAGATGACTGTTGGTCACAGTAACAGTGGCTGCAGCCAGCAGCGCATGTGACAGACTGATCATATGGTCCCATAGGGAACTGCATGATTGGCCGTGATTTACTAACTGACCCATTTGTCTGATACGGACTACCGAACTCGGTCGCAGCTGGCTGCCCCACACCATCACATATTTCCAGCCAACTAATCCGTGGCACTATTAGTTCGTTACTGGTGTTTACCCAGCCTTAAGGTTCGTACACACATGCGATTGCGGGTGCCAACCCGTGACGCACGATGTGTATGAACGGCCGATAATCGTGCCATGTATGCACTTTATCAGCTAAAATGGCCGTTCTGTCGATACACAGCAAGAATATAATCCGAAACAGCCGTTCGCACACGTCATGCGTCGGCACCGGCGATCGCATGTGTGCACAAACCTTTAGACTTTATAGATTATAACTGCCAGGTAGGTGATATTTGGAAGTGAGTACAAATATGGTAAAGTTTATGACTCTAACAGCGAGATTCACCCAAAGGCACAAGCTCTCTTGGCAAATCTCCCGTACAGGATTTACCAGAGGCTGTGCGATTTTGGGTGAATCTCACCTGCACATAAGTATTTATCGACGGCTATTAGTTGGTGTTTAATACTTACGTGTAAAGAGGCACGCAAGTTCTGGTACAGTGGTGTGAAAAACTATTTGCCCCCTTCCTGATTTCTTATTCTTTTGCATGTTTGTCACACTTAAATGTTTCTGCTCATCAAAAACCGTTAAATATTAGTTAAAGATAACATAATTGAACACAAAATGCAGTTTTAAATGATGGTTTTTATTATTTAGTGAGAAAAAAAAACTCCAAACATGGCCCTGTGTGAAAAAGGGATTGCCCCCTTATAAAATAAGTTAAAAAATAACTTAATTGAGATCTATCAGTCTGGTAAAGGTTATAAAGCCATTTCTAAAGCTTTGGGACTCCAGCGAACCACAGTGAGAGCCATTATCCAAAAATGGAAAAAACATGGAACAGTGATGAACCTTCCCAGGAGTGGCTGGCCAACCAAAATTACCCCAAGAGCACAGAGAAAACTCATCCGAGAGGCCACAAAAGACCCCAGGACAACATCTAAAGAACTGCAGGCCTCACTTGCCTCAATTAAGGTCAGTGTTCACGACTCCACCATAAGAAAGAGACTGGGCAAAAACGTCCTGCATGGCAGATATCCAAGGCACAAACCACTTTTAAGCAAAAAGAACATTAAGGCTCGTCTCAATTTTGCTAAAAAACATCTCAATGATTGCCAAGACTTTTGGGAAAATACCTGTGGACCGACGAGACAAAAGTTAACTTTTTAGAAGGTGCGTGTCCCATTACATCTGGCGTAGAAGTAACACACATTTCAGCAAAAGAACATCATACCAACAGTAAAATATGGTGGTGGTATTGTGATGGTCTGGGGTTGTTTTGCTGCTTCAGGACCTGGAAAGCTTGCCTGTGATAGATGGAACCATGAATTCTACTGTCTACCAAAAAATCCTGAAGGAGAATGTCCGGCCATCTGTTCGTCAACTCAAGCTAAAGTGATCTTGGGTGCTGCAGCAGGACAATGACCCAAAACACACCAGCAAATCCACCTCTGAATGGCTGAAGAAAAACAAAATGAAGACTTTGGAGTGGCCTAGTCAAAGTCCTGACCTGAATACTATTGAGATGTTGTGGCATGACCTTAAAAAGGCGGTTCATGCTAGAAAACCCTCAAATAAAGCTGAATTACAACAATTCTGCAAAGATGAGTGGGCCAAAATTCCTCCAGAGCGCTGTAAAAGACTCGTTGCAAGTTATCGCAAACGCAAAGGGTGGCCCAACCAGTTATTAGGTTCAGGGGGCAATTTATTTTCACACAGGGCCATGTAGATTTGGAGTTTTTTTTTCTCACTAAATAATAAAAACCATCATTTAAACCTGCATTTTGTGTTCAATTATGTTATCTTTGACTAATAATTAACGTTTTTTGATAAGAAGAAACTTTTAAGTGTGACAAACATGCAAAAGAATAAGAAATCAGGAAGGGGGCAAATAGTTTTTCACATCACTGTAAATTACTTTGAAACAGCCGCACGAGTGCCTCTTCTGGTACTCGCGCTGTCGCCGCAAAGTGGGCATTAACGTTGCGCCAACCAATCGACCCATATAATGCTTCCCTAATCCAATAGTCTAATAGCTATGGATGTAAGGGAAGGGCAGATGAATCACTTGCATGTTCAAACCCTTGGGTAGGAAGCGCTAAAGCATGACCGTGGGCTTTTAATGTCTGTAAGTCAGGAAAATGTCTTTATTCCAGGATGTATTAAAACTAAGTTTTCCAGAATTCTGTGCAGTTAGGGAATGCTGGGAGTTGTAGTTTTAAACATGTGAAAAGTTCATTAAGAAGAAACTAACTGCAAAACAGAATGCTGGGATTTTTAGTTTTCAAACGTGAAAGGTCACAAGCTTAGGCTGTAGATTTAGACAGATGCCTTAGCTACAGGATATTAAGAAAAAAACTTACTGCAAACAGAGAATGCTGGGAATTGTGGTTTTCAAACACGTAAAAGGTCACAAGTTAAACACGCCTGCTCTATACCATTAGGCTGTATTATATCTAGACACATGCCTTTGCCACAGGCAATAAATAAGATACTTTGCATGTCCCCACCCATTTCGTTAAGTGAGAAATATGTATTTATATGTTAGATTATTAAGGCAATGCTGTTATAATAACATGATTCTATGAGGTACCTTCTGTTATAAGAAGGCTCTATTTCATTTTATACTCTGTGTGGAGCTTTAAGCTCCTCTATCCACACCTCTCCCTAACATGTATATTCAATCAGTATCCTGTGCTCCCAAGTCCTAACCCCATAGGTTAGTTAAACTTGTTGTGGTAAATACTAATAAATATGAACCTTGCATGTTAATCAGGATACTGTATAGGATTTAAGGTGGCTATACATATATCCAATTTTACTTATCCAACCAAGCGCTCATGCAATATTAGTTTGAACTTGCCAGAACCACCTTTCCCATTCTTCTATGCCACAGACAGGCGCCTCTTGCAGGATAGGTCTAATGTCGCGGGAGCACTCGGTCGGGTAAGTAAAATCAGATATATGTATGGGCTGCTTTTGATTGCCCAAAGGTGCTGTTTAGATTGCCTTGGTCAGTTCTCAGACCTGCAGGTTTATTCCACATAGACCCTCTATATTCTTGCTGGCAGGTAGTATAGGTAAGGGAGGATATAAGTGTGTGTTTGTTTATTTAATATGATGCGATTATTTGGGGGTTTTTTTAGGACCCTCAGACTAATTTTATTATTGCCCCCCTGGATGTTTCCTGTTGGTCCCTGTGAGCACTGCAACTACACATAGAAAAACGTACACACATAATTTCCACTGTGCACCAACGGGCACGACGCGTTTCGGCCCTTACACGAGCCGTTCTCAAGACACTGCTCGTGTAAGGGCCAAAACGCGTCGATTAACGTATATTTAATAAAGCTTCTACGTTTGGAAGATCCCCAGGAGTGCTCCGGTTTCTTAGTTAACGCTATATTTCCTACTTGCAGCGGAAGCACCCGGGCAGTTGTCCAGTGGAGTTGAGGAGTGCCGCTCCATTTTGGTTATATTTTATATATATATATATATATTTTTTTTTTTTTTTTTTTCACTTAAAACCATTTTTTGTATGCTTTACAGACCAGACACCAAATGATAGGGAAATATGTGAGCCATACTTCTCATTTCTCTCCTAGGGATCGCGTTGGTTGTGTCTGGCAGGCTGTGCGAGATCATCTCTATCATCTGTGTGTCCATGCTGTAGAGTCCTGTTTCCTGGTTGAAAGAGCAGTTGTTGGGATGTTGCGGCTGGCTATACGACTTTTACGCAGAGAAGATATAAGTGCACAAGTATGCTTCTTTTTATGCTAGAAGGGATTTTAAGAAATGTCTGTTATCCAAAAAAAAAGTTTCTTTTTTTTTCTTGTATAGTTGTTTAATTATCACTTAACAAAATATAGTAGGAACAGTCTTTGTAGAGCATGTTTACATTTAAAGGGGAACTGTACAAGTGGTAAAAAAGGGACACACTCCTTTTTTTAAAAAAGAATTACTCCAGGATCATGCTTCTAGTTGTAGTCTAAGTTACAGCAGTATAAAGGGTGTTTTTCCTTCTAGCACTATGAGCTGTTACATCACCCACACATGGGGTCTGCATCCAAGTTTAAGGTTAGAGCATGCCCACTGGCAGAACAGAGCATCATCCGCTGCATCATAAGCCTGCCCCCGAAAAGTCTAAATAATTTTTACAGCTAGTCACAAACCTGAAAATAGTTCCTTTTTTTCCCTATGGTGCCCATAGATCAATTTTGGAGGGGTTATGACACAGCTTATAACAAGCCTTTCACGGAGACAAGTCAGTCTGGAAAGTGTAAATTTACAAGCATATAACTTAAGATCAAAAAAAAAGAATTAAAATGACCAGCACACTAAGGCTTTTGAGCTGCAAAGAATGAAATGCATCATTTTGGTGCAGTCAAAATGCATTAGTCTCCATCATTATAATGAAAACTAAACTGAAATGCAACCATGATTTCCATGTTATTGTGTTATTAGTACAATGGATGCATCTCTTTTATATTGCTGTGTCTTTACAGCTCACAAAACTGATGTAGTATGAAAAAGAGACAACATTGTGTGCAGTGGCAATTAAGCTATAGGATTTCTTTAAACAACTGCCTTAAATTTAACAGCATCAGACCAATTCACCCAATTATTTTAGGATTATTCTTTTATCTTTATGTGTGGATGAGGGCAATTGGTCTGAAGCATGAAAGACCAGACAAGAGGACAGACTAATAATCACATGCCAACTATTTTGCATTTGGAGAATTTGCATGGAATTATTTTTTTGTACATCCAGTGTTTTAGTAAATTGGTCAGGGAGGCCCAACCTGCGGCCCTCTGGGTGTTTGAAAAAGATGGCTTCCAGCATTCTGCAAAAATAGAATGCTTGGAGTGGTAGTTTACATATATCTGGAGGGGCCACAGGTTGGGCCTCCTTGCCCTATAAACACATTTTAAAACTGAGCAGAAATAAATGCTTCCCTGCAGATTTTGGTTTAAGATCTTAAGAGCTATTCTAGTTATTATGTAGGATTGAAGGCATTTGAATTAAAAGACCATGTTAAATGGAATAATCTGCATTATATGTTTTGGGGGCTTTGTTTTGTCCAGCTGACCAACCCAAGCAGTTTTTGACGGATGTTATGGAACATCAGCAAGTAATAACCTGTAGGGCAGTAAACAATACAGCCAATTCGATATTCTTGAAGAGATTGTCAAATCGACTATAACGCCTAACTGGTGTAAAGTACTGTAAGAGGAATTGTCCATCCACTTTCTTTCTTTTTGCAATGAAAGGGCTTACTCGTAAAAAGACAAATATTTTAATAGATTATTACAGAACAACCTCTTTCGCATTTAAACAAAACTTTGTTTGGGCCTATACGTTTTATGTATTTTTTTCATTGACTTATTTTGGATAAATAAAATTTAAGGGTTGCTACAAAATTATAATATGAAAATGAAGCATTTATCAGTTTTGGTTTAGAACGGGTCCTGTAATTTTTTGTATTTGATACAGGAAAGGATTTTGGCAAAATAGTGTAATAGTTTTTTTAGTTTAATACTTGCTGGATACATTAAAGTAAGTGTTTTCCAATGCTCTCTTAATTACCAAATATTCTTTTTGTGCCATTTTGTCAGGTTCTTCTCTCCTTGAGGATTTTATTAATGATGAAGCCAAGTGTGTTGTCCAGAGTGAGTCGCCAAGTTGCATTTGGACTGCACGAACTCCTGAAAACCAATGCAGCCAACATTCACTCTAGCGCTGACTGGTACACTTTATTCTGTTTGCTTGAGTGCATAGGGGCAGGAGTGAAACCGCCCCCTGCCTTGCAGGTGACAGCAAGAACAGATAACGACACAGGTACACTGAGGACATGCAATTTGGAAATGTAATTCTGTTCTAAGAGATAAGCAGCTGTTTTATGCATGTTCAGAATTAATGTGAAGGACGGAGGAGGAAAACAAACATTCACATCCATTAGGCAAATTAAAATTTAACCTCTAATATAGATGTTTACACACTGAAATTAATACTTTAGACCTTTCATTATACTTTATTATGACATTCTTGTTTTCCAGTAAATGTGTTTGAAATCTTAATTTAATTTAGTTTTTTTCATACAATTACTTATTTCTGTAAATTAAGAGTTACAGGGGCACTGAAACAACTCAAAGGTTATGTCCACACACACCCCCCCCAAAAAAAATTTGTGTCAGGAAATGGGCACAAACCTCGACTTCACGAGGTTTATATATCGTAAAGCTCACCCCAAATCTACTTACCAGTACATTTGGGGTAAGTTTTTATTGGCTTTCCAGAAACAGAAGCAGGGGAGGACTGGCCCAGTAGGCTGAGGGGCAAATGCCCCCCGGGCTGGTCTCCAATAAAAAGAATTTGGGCTGCCTTAGAAGCTATTAGTAAGTTACATGCTAAAACAACAGAGTACGTGTCTCTAGACCTAACAAGGAACAGAAGACTCCTCCTCTGCTGCTAAACTTATTTCCTTTACTGACACTGGGGGCTGACATGCACCACAACCTAAACTAAAATGATTTATGAGAATGGGAGGTCAGTAATGAGGTTTTGGAGGCACTGCCTCACTTTAGACCTTAACTACCGTATGTGCTGCCTTGACTGACATGCTAAAAGATCATTTGGGTATGGGGGTGGGGGGTTTAGCAGATTACTTACTGACAGTCTGGGCAGCACAAGCTGAGAGCAGAATAATTTATTGGGGGTCTCCGGTATATATTCACATTTATTATTAGTCAGCCCTTCAGTTCATTAGCCAGTGTAAATTAGCACTCCTGATCCTTAGCCAGTGTTACGTCAGCCCCCTAGATCATTAGCCAGTGTTATCATCCCTTCAGATCATTAGCCATTGTTATCAGCCCTCCAAATCATTAGCAGCATTGTCAGCCCTCCAAATCATAACTAGTTTTATCAGTTTATAAGCCTCGTACAACCAGTGTAAGTTAGCACTCCCAGTCTTGCCAGGTGTTAAGTCAGCCCTCTAGATCATTACCCATCATTGTAAGCCCTCCAGATCATTAGCAAGCGTTATAAGCCCTCCAGATCATTAGCAAGCGTTATAAGCCCTCCAGATCATTAGCCAGTGTTATCAGCCCTCCAGATCATTAGCCAGGTTTATCAGCCCTCCAGATCATTAGCCCGGTTATCAAGCCCTCCAGATCATTAGCCAGTTGTTATGGCCCAATGTTATCAGCCCTCCAGTCATTAGCCAGTGTTATAGCCCACTGTTATCAGCCCTCCAGATCATTAGCCAGTTTATTCAGCCTCCAGAGTTTCATTAGCCAGTGTTATCATCCCTTCAGATCATTAGCCATTGTTATCAGCCCTCCAAATCATTAGCCAGCATTGTCAGCCCTCCAAATCATTAACTAGTTTTATCAGTTTATTAAGCCTCGTACAACCAGTGTAAGTTAGCACTCCCAGTCCTTAGCCAGTGTTAAGTCAGCCCTCTAGATCATTACCCATCATTGTAAGCCCTCCAGATCATTAGCAAGCGTTATAAGCCCTCCAGATCATTAGCAACCCAGCCGTTATACCCAGCCCCTCCAGATCATTAGCAGGTTATCAGCCCTCCCGATCATTAGCCAGTGTATCGGCCCAATGTATCAGCCCTCCAGATCATTAGCCAGTGTTATCAGCCCCAATGTTATCAGCCCTCCAGATCATTAGCCAGTGTTATCGCCCTCCAATCATTAGCCAGGTTTATCAGCCCTCCAGATCATTAGCCAGTGTTTATCAGCCCCAATGTTATCAGCCCTCCAGACATTAGCCATGTTATCAGCCCTCCAGATCATTAGCCAGTGTTATCAGCCCTCCAGATCATTAACTAGTTTTATCAGCCCTACAGATCATTAACTAGCTTTATCAGCTCTCCAGATCATAAGCCAGTCTTAAGTCAGTCCTCCAGTTTATTAAGCCTCATACATATACCCACCAACGAACAACCCCCAAGCACAAGGTACACGGATGACAAACTCCCATTTCAGGCAATAATCGCACGTGTGTATGCATTCACGTTGCGTTATTCGTTGATCCGCCAGACCGATCGCATACACACGTGTGATTATCGGAGGAAGCGTCCATGTACAGAGCTTTAGTCTGTTAGTTATCTAACTAACTAATAATAACTAACTATCTAACTAATCATAGTTAATCATACATTTGAAAATGTTGCAGGCAGCCATGTAAAATGAGAATAGTAGTCTTAAAAATGGGCTTAAGTTAAACAAAGTGTATGTGATCGTAGCAAAGTGGGCGTGTTCAAAAATTTTGCGATCTACCATAAAAGGGCCAGTTGATTGTAAATACCCCCCAGGCCAAAAGGTCCTCCTCTGAACAGAAATATACTAATTCATCTGGACAAAATTTTGCGGTGTAGGATATTGTATATATTTCTGCAGCTTCACACATAGAAAAAACTTGTTCCTTTTTTATCAACTTAATATATGAACTCCACTATAGCTTATTTTATATCCCTTACTTTCATTTAGGTGCACAGTCTGACAGTGAAATTTCTTCACACCACCCAAGTGACGTGAGCCTAGATCGTGGGTATACTTCAGATTCTGAGGTGTACACAGAGCACAGCAAACAAACAAAGATGCACCGTTCTGTGACTGATGTGGATATGGCAAATAGTGGTTGGTTGGTGGTAAGTCTCTGTAATTCTAATGTACTGTTTTGAGTTAAGGACATAAAAAATATTGATACAGTTGATAAAAGTTGAATTATTCACTTGTTTTTGTACTAGAACTGCAAGAGTTTACTTTTTTGAAATTGTACTTCTGTGTATGTTAAATGTTTAAGGTACAGTACCTGTTTGTTTGTTAATTGATAGATAGAATAGATAGATAGATAGATATTGGTCAGCACTCCACAGTCAATCAGATGGTATATGCATGCACATGCCTGAATATATCTTTATCCATATAAAGCAATAAGCATACACAATACTGCCACTTTGCAAAATAAAAGGCTTTTACTTTTACATTTAGCCAATAAACAAAAAAGTGACAGTGATATACTCCTTTTTCAAAGAGGGAGATTATATGGATCAAAAGGTTTAATGTAGCTCTAAATATATCCATTTAATTCCCAGTTATGGAAAGATATAGTTGTCTTTAAAGACTTTAGGTCAACAATTTATTTTATTTTTTTTAAAGGAAAACTGACTATTTTTTCTTCTGCACAGGTGGGAAAAGAAGATGTTGATCCTACTAAAATTTCGAGCATTAACAAGCCAGTTGCTCATGCCCCAATTAATCAGTACAGCCTAACCATTGGTCATGATTTTGGGCCACACGATACAAAATCTCTTATAAAAAGTGTGGAGTCTCTTTCATTTATTGTCAGAGATGCTGCACATGTTACACCAGAGAACTTTGAACTTTGTGTTAAAACAATCCGTATATTTGTAGAGGCGAGTCTAAATGGAGGTGTGTGTAAGTGATTTTTGTCCTTCCTATACTATAAATGAAAAAATGTTCTTTTCTACTAAATGTTAAATGTGCCATGCATTCTTAATATTTATCTTTAAAAGATACAGGTGTAATTTTTGTGCTGGATTGGTTATTGTACTCTTACCTCTGTACCTGTATTCTTAATCAATTTTGCAGTTTGCAGACAGGGTTGGCATTGTAGGAGTTGCACCAAAAGCAAAATTAAACCAATGGTACCAGTAGGCATTTGGGTTTCTTTAAGCACAAGGGTTATGGTGCAAGCAGTTAGCAGGCCTTCTTTGGTTCAATCGGAGTATAGGTTTAAGTTCATAAGGAGGGTTGTAGTATGGTTTTTGGTATGTATTTTCATTTAAAACCCCCACAAAAAACTTTTAATACTTTAATATCTTTAAAGAGGAAGTTCAGTGGAAACATTCTCTTACAAATACCTAGGTATAATAATTATTAATTCAATAGCATCTCAATCAACCCAACCAGGGACTGAGGCCATAATGAACACTATTAGGACATACCCTTTAAGAACGAAAGGTAAGGCACCTTAACCTCCTGGTCTTCAATTAATACATTAAAGGAATAGTTCACTTTTTAAGTGAACTATTCCGTTAAGGCTTTAATCAAATGTGAAAGAGATAAAGTTCTTCAGAAGAATCTTAGTAGATAATAGTATGAGCACCTGACATCACTACAGCTCCTTATAAATATCTTACCCAGAAGGTCAATATATGCTTCAGCTTCACTTTGCAGTAACAGATTTTGTAAGCAATTATTTGCATCAAAGGGCATAAAAACTAAAACTGTAACAGCTCACTGCACTTACCACCCACTTACCACCTACCCCTGCACTTACCACCCAGAAATTATAGATTTAGTTTTAAAGGGTATCTCCACTGGTACAAAAAAAAATTGGTATTCAGTTTTATTGAAGAATGGAAGGTAAAGGAGCTGTGTCTTACCTCCCATTCTTCAATAGAACCTGCAGGAGCTGGGAACGAAGGAAAAGTACTTACCTGATCGCTCGCTCTGTCAGTAGTCTGACAGGTCCCGGTGGACTCTGTGTTCTGCGTGCGCATAGCGTACTATCAGGGTTATTCAATAAAAGTTCTTATCGTTTAAAATGGTGCTAATTTTGCACCAACCAATCTGATGTTAGCTTTCAAATGTTTTCAAGTTCTGATTGGTTGGGGCAAAATTAGCACTATTTTAAACGATAAGAAATTTTACTGAATCTCCGTATTAGTCTGTCGGGACCTGTCAGACTAGGTGGCGGAGGAGCGAGCGATCGGGTAAGTACCTTAACTTTGTTCCCCACTCCTGCAGGTTTTATTTAAGAACAGAGAAAGGAAACACAGCTCCTTTACCCTCCCGTTCTTCAATAAAACTGAATACCAATATTTTTTTTACCAGTGGAGATAATGTTTAATAGAATAAAAAAGACACTTTAGTGTTCCTGTTTCCCAGAAATATTATAATGTGACCCTTTTGTTTGGCTAAACAAGGTAGCAAACAAAGCAAAGGTAGTTTCAGCCAATGCACATGAAAATAGTCTGAAGGATTTTTAGTTATCATAACTTCTATGTTTCTCTTATACTTGAAAGTGAAAACCTTTTTAAAGTTACTGTTTGTCTGGTTATAAAAAGGGTACAGATCTCAAGAGAAAAGGGTAAAGAACCACAAATATGATAGCAAATCCAACCGCTTCACAAAGAAAACCAAGGAAAAAGAACACCCAGTCCGCCGTAACAGAGCTTCCAGTCAACGTCAGTACCGTTCTCATAGTGACAATGAAGAAGATGAGAGTGTACCTGCCAGCTACCACACTGTGTCATTACAGGTTAGTCACGACGTAAGTATAGCAGGCCTTTCCTCCTCCTCCTTATTTTCTTACCTATTCTTTATTGCAGGTAGCTTTTCTGGGTGTAATCATTTAGCTGCATAACAGAAAAGCCTTATGTCTACTATATCTACTATTACAGCTTTCTAACTATTATACATTGGGGTTTGGGGGGGTAATTTACCTATATACATTTTTTTTTTAATTTAAGGAGTGAACATGTCCTTTAAGACGGCTCCATAGTTTTACCAATCTCACAGTGAAAAAAAAACCTTTTGAACTTGAAACTTTGTTTCTTTAAGATTTAAGGCATGTCCGCGTGTCATCTGACATGTTCTATTGGTGAACAATTATGCCTCAGTTTATTGTATGGCCCGGTAATGTATTTTTACACAGTAACCATATCCCCACGCAAGCGCATAGTGTACATAATTATAACTTACCCATTCTGGCTTTATATTCAAGATTCCCTATTTCCTTTTTTATTTAAGTTGCACTTCTCTGAACCCTTTTCCAATATGTCCTTTTTGTACACAGGACTCCAAAATTGCACTGTATATTCCAAATGAGGCCTTACCAATGCTTTGTAAAGAGGGAGAATAACATTTTTCTCCCTTGAATCCATACCCCTCTTTATACAAGACAGTACCATACTGGCTCTAGCTGTTGCTGCCTGGCACTGCTTGCTACATTTAAGTTTGTTATCCACCAAAACTCTGATCCTTTTTCAACAGGAATTCACTTATCACAAAGCCACGTATAGTATAAGCAGCACAAGGGTTTTTAAGTCCAAAATGCATCACCTTACATTTATCAACATTGAATATCATCTGCCACTTAGCAGCCCAATGTGACAATCTATCTAGATTTACCTAAAAGGATTGCACATCCTCTGTAGCTTTTAATGGTTGACAAAGTTTTGTGTCATCAGCAAACACCCAAACCTTGCTGACAATACCCACTTCCAAATCAATAATTCGAAAGTGTGGTTTGGAGGGGTAGAGAACATTTATAGGTAAAGTTATTTTTTTGACTGGACATGCCCTTTAAAATTGTGTGTGTGTGTGTGGGGGGGTGTCTATGTGAGGTAATACATATAGTGTGGGGTGTTTTTCTATTTTTTACTTTATTCTAAAAATCAGTCTATCTTGTTATCCTTACAAAATCTTCTTTTACACCCTTAAAGGAGGAGGTCCAGGCCTGTGGTATGGAACTGTATACTAGATATAACACTATTTCCTTCCTGCCATATTTAGATTTAAGCACATTAAATAAGGTACTGGATATACACAGTTTTAAAGGGCATGTCCACCCTTAAAACAAAAACCTGTGACTTGTCGGATATATGTCTGCAACCCCAACTGCTATTTTTAGCAGTTTATTACATGCATTTGTAACCATATATTTAATGATAAGTTCCTGTCCGTTCTGGAAAAGGTATCTGCCTCCTCCCTCTGCTCAGTGAGCATTTTATAAGCTTGCGTATGTGCAGTAGAGACATCGGGGGAAACCAAATTTAATCATTGACTATGTCTGCAGTCAAACCATGGCCGCCATCAGGGAAGTACAGGATATACTGTATGGGACCCAAACAGTACAGAGGCCAAGAGCAAAGCTGAAATGATTAATTAGCTGCAGCAATCAATTAGAGGGAGCAAGGGAGAGAGGTCATGTGACACGCTTCCTGTCAGTCTGCACGACTCCCCTGTACAGTACATCAGCCAGCCGAGGTATGTGGAATTACAGGGAGAGAAAGAGGCTCCTGCGCCTGATCTCTGCTGCACAGGCTTGAAATATCAGTAGACAGAGCCTACAGTTTATTCAGTCTACATATAATATAATTGATTTTACAGTAGGCCTTCACTCATTCAGCTATGGCTTAAATGTTTTTCTTTCTGTAGTGACATTCGAAGAACTGCAGTATAAGGGGTCAATGGTATTTTTTTGAAAAAGATTCAGTGAAAAAATATAGTATTTCATTGGTTTATCCTGACAGGAACAAAAATTACATCAGAGATGTTGAGTAGCTTAGTATTCACATCCTGGAAAACTCCCAGTTAACTATCACGTGTATGAAGTTTATTTAAACTGAAAAGTACTTGGGACAGGGATATAGGATTGGTTATTCCAACCTCCCAATATTGTTTCTTTAAGGCGCACCAACCCAAAGAAAACTGCTTTTGCCAGTCTTTCTTCTGGCTTCAGCACTATCTTTAATACAGGAATATTCCAGGACTAACCTGGCAAATGAAAACTACAGGTGCTCTAGCTCTTCAACAAAACAATATTGTGAGGTAGGAATAATCAATCCTACCTCCCTGCCCCATGTACTTTCCATTTTTAAAAAGTTAATTTTTAGAGTATAGATATCCTTTAAGCCAAACTAAAGGGGGGGATGTTATACTTTACGCTCTATGCTCCTCTTCCTTCCAGTTTCTAGCGATGCAGTAATCACTTAGTTTTAGTTACTGCATCGCGGGAACCTGTAAGAAAAGGTGCACAGAAGGGTGCTCCTTTTCTTCCTGACATTCGTTTACACGCTATTATTCACACTAGTGCAAAACTAATTCTTACAAATCCCTGTAATTTCTAAAAACTAGTGTATACTGTTAAATGTCTGATTTGGCTGCAAGATTTCTTAAATATGATATTGATTAGTATATATTTTTCTTCAGAAAATTCATTGCTGTTATTTTGTCTCAGCTACTAGACCTTATGCACACACTTCACACAAGAGCAGCAACTATATATAGTTCTTGGGCAGAGGAGCAGCGTCACCTAGAGACAGCAACTGAAAAAATTACAGCTGATTCAAAAACTCTCTGGTCCAACTGTTGGTGTCCTTTACTGCAAGGTGAGCAATGATTTTGTATTAAACATTAAGAGTGAAAAATAGTTGAGCCACAAATGTTGTCACAATATACATCGACATGCAAACATTGCGGCTCTAGGCTGTTTTACCTCCTCCCAAGCCGTGACTCCAAATAGTGAAACCTTCTCCTGGTCCGTTGCGGTCACCTGGCCCAACTAGAAACACCTCGTCCTTTCGCCGGGAGTGTGCTACCGCTCTGAGTTGTCCCAACCCCACAATACTGAATTGAATATATCCTTGAACTCCGGCGGCCTAAACAGCACCACTTCACCAATTGCTTTTAAAATGAGCAGTTGCAGTCCGGCATCATTAAAATTGCTTACTTGCAAACACGTAAGGGTTTAACACAGTGGTCTTATGTATTTCGGATTGACAATCCTTACTCATAGACACCAGTTAACATCTCATCCTACAACCCTTAAAAAGGCTCAACTAGCCAATCATCTCTTCAAACACATTTAATCCTTAATCCTGTGCAAGATACAAGGTAAGTGAAACCAGCAGGTTCAATTAGTTTCTCTACTCTGACCATAGAGTTCATTTTTATATACATAATAGGTAAAGGAAAAAGAAAGAGCAATGCAGCTGGACTCTCATATCATAATATTACATTACATACATTACATTATAATTCCTCTTTCTTATTATCTATTTATTTTTTTCCATTACTTACTTTTTGTTCAGTAAAATCTTGTTACTTATTTTAAAGCATGTCCACCCCCAAAACTATAATCCCCCCAACTACTGGCCTCACCATGTAGTGTAGTTTAATCCTTACTTCACATCCCAGCTCCATAGGGTTCTCCTTTAGACCCCCCCCCCCCCCAAAGTCCCAAAAACTGCCCACCAGGAGGATACAGGGCTCCTGCCTGCTATCTTGCCTCCGGTAGATATTTGCCATGCGCACTGCAGCCCTTCTCCCTCCCCCTCCCCTCCCCTCTCCTCCCGTTCTACTATCCCTCCCCTAGCGCAAACACCCCTTAATATGCTGCTCCCCCATGTCCCCCAGCCCCAACCGCATATTTTTTTTTCAAAAAGCTCCTCAAACTCTTACTTACTTCTCCGATTTCCTCCGCTGCACTGAATGACCGGCAGCCGCGTCCGTGATTGGCTGCCGCTCAGCCAATCACAGACGCGACTGCCGGTCCCGCCCCTCCGCTTGCATTCTCGCAAGCAGAGGGCCGGCAGTGCGGCGGAGGAACGAGGGGAGGTAAGTAAGAGTTTGGGGGGCTTTCTGAAAAAAATATTTATGCGGTTGGGGCTGGGGGACATGGGGGAGCAGCATATTAAAAATCAATTTTAGGGGTGGACATACCCTTTAAGTCACTATAAATATAGCAACTCTCTATAATTAACCAATCTAAAAACTTAAATCCTGCTGCATTATACTCTCGATATCTTACATTAATTAGTAGTCATTTAATTAATTAATTAATTAATTAATTTAAGCAGACAAAGCCCATTATACAGAGAACATCATTTAGGCATTAAAGAGCATGTCTACCCTTCTAAAAAAAATGTTATATGTTGTAGGCATTCCTCCCCCAGCCCCAACCTCATTATTATAATTGCCAGAAACTCCCCCGATCTTTACTTATTTTTTTTACTTACTTACCCTTTAAGTATGGCTGCTGTGTCTGTGTGGGGGTATCAGTGTTTGCGTTCATGACCATAAAACTAAAGCTGTCCATACACATGCGATCCCACAGCATGTGTACGGACAGATCACATTGGTATCTGTCGGCACACATGCTGTGGGAACAGCACTCATGGACCTGACCGATCCCCATACGTGGTTGGGAATCGGTCGGCCGTGCAGCCATACACCGCACGATGGTATCGGCTCCCACTACTTCAAGTTAAGGGAGCCGATAGAAATTTACCATCATTCATGATCGATCGGAGTGATGACTGCGGTCGTTAGTCTGCACTCCGATCGCTCGAGGAACTGCCCCTACACCCTAACGATAATTGGTAAATCCCATCCTTTCCCGATGGGATTTACCTATTATCGTTTATGTGTATGGCCACCTTAACTACTTTGATCACATGACCATGAATCCTTTTACTGTCCACATAGTTAATGGGGGGAAAAAAACCTCATAATTTGCAGATGAAGCGGTAATGGTTCTGTGGATTCCTTAGCTAGGTAATATCACACTTCTACTATATATCCCGCACGTCTGTACTGAATGTCTTGTCTCCAGCTTGAAAACTGCAGAACTGAGGAGGTGTGGGGAAATGTACTTAACTGTTTTCAATGTGTATTCATTGCTTGTTTCTCAAGACTTCTACATTCCTGAAGAAAGACCATTTTTTTGGTGAAAATGGATATCGCAGGAACGCAAAAATTCCCGCGATTCAGTTTGCGTTTTGCATGCACCATTTTTTTCCGCAAATGCATGCATTTTAATAAGGTTAAATAAGGTGCGTTAACAACGCACAGAAATCACACGCAATCGTGCGATAACGCTTGTGATTGCATGTGTGATTTGATGCGTTGTAGTGGGGCCTCCGCTTTAGCCAAAAGTAGATTTCTCAAACTTAAAATATATTCTATTATGTTTAACCTAACCATTTAAACAGTTTAAAATTCTTCAACTTTACACTGTCAGTAAATGGAGACAAAATCTCAAATAGTTTTCGACTAGACGCACAAGGTAAAAAAAAAAAAAAGTCTTGTTTTTTTTATTTGTTTTTGCTTAGTCTACATTTATGAAGCTTTTTATTAAATCCTTATGTGTACATTTTCAGGTATTGCCTGGTTGTGCTGTGATGCTCGCCGTCAGGTAAGAATGCAGGCCCTTACTTACCTGCAGAGGGCACTTTTAGTCCATGACCTACAGACATTGGATGCACTGGAATGGGAATCCTGCTTTAATAAGGTCAGGAAAATAAAATGCATTTACGAATTTACTTTTTCCAATCTATGATCGAATATGGCTTTTTTTGTAAGATGTGTATTTTAATAACTGAAAGGTGTAATAGCTTTCAAGACTATTGGAAAGTCCAATTTAGATTTATCTATGCATTGCAGTAAGAAGTACAACTAACTGGCACTACTCACACAATGCAGTTTCATATAACAAATAATGAGCCCAATGCAGTGGGAGCGTAAAGTGCCACACATTAACGGTCCATACGCACAACTTATTATTTTATGGACGTAAACACAAATTTACAACTATGCCCATAGTAGTGCGTATTTCTACATCTCTTTGTGCAGTACAACTGAAAGTTGTCCAGCCTCACAGATAAAAGTCCCTCCTTTAGTTATTGTAGGCATGCGTGAGCCAATTGGAGAGAGTCAGCTGTCAGTGCACTGGTGATCTATTAATCGCCAATGTTCTCAAGAGGTAAAATTACTCACTTCTACCTCAACTATTTAAGTTAACTACTAGGTCTCCAGATGTTTGAAAACTACAACTTCCAGCATTCTCCTACTTGCACTCTGCAGCCAGGGAATTCTCGGTTTTCAAACATGTGGAGATCTACTAGTTACCTATTTCTAATGTACATGGCCTAAAATCACACAGTAGAATCTCATTTTATGGGATTGGTACATCCACGTAGTGGTCTTTCTTATCTCAGCCTGGAGATAGGGACATATTTCTAGCAGTGAGCTTGCTTAAAACAAAAGATTTACAGTTTAAAGGGTATCTCCACCCTAAAAGTAAAATTTTCATATATTGTAGGGCACACCCTGCGCACCCCCAACCGCCATGTTAGATCATAAAATAAAAAAAGCAACACAAACATACTTGCATTGCTTAGTGTCACATGTCATCCTCCCATCCATTAACTTTCTGGTCTGTAATGTCTTTATATCTTGGGCTGTGGAGCCCTTAGGCAAGGTGGTTGATGGCTCGTTTTAAAGGTAGGAAACTGGTCTTTAATATTTAATCTCCAATGTAAAATTTATGGTGTCTAAAGTCTGGGATGTGTTCTTTTCAAATAGTGACACGTTATGGGTCTGTTTCGAGTTTTATCTTCTATCTATTAGCCCATGGAATCCAGGTTAAAGAATCTCCGCATTTTAGTATATAATCTAGGGTTACCCAGGCTTGAAATCAAAAGTTCAATTTATACATGATTGGTAGTTGAATTAGAGATGTTACTTTTACAGTGTCAGGAGACCTCCTAATGGGTCATTCCGATGACAAAATGAAATTGTGCCATGCTATAATTTCATCACTTGTACTGTTACCTGGTTTTACTTTGCCTTAGGCTGGCTACACACCGTCAGACATTTGACAAATGACTGACGGTCGCAGTAATAGTGGGTGTGACCGACAATGCGCGCGACCAATCGTGCGGTCCCATTCCCAATCCTACTAGTTACCTATTTCTAATGTACATGGCCTAAAATCACACAGTAGAATCTCATTTTATGGGATTGGTACATCCACGTAGTGGTCTTTCTTATCTCAGCCTGGAGATAGGGACATATTTCTAGCAGTGAGCTTGCTTAAAACAAAAGATTTACAGTTTAAAGGGTATCTCCACCCTAAAAGTAAAATTTTCATATATTGTAGGGCGCACCCCCAACCGCCATGTTAGATCATAAAATAAAAAAAGCAACACAAACATACTTGCATTGCTTAGTGTCACATGTCATCCTCCCATCCATTAACTTTCTGGTCTGTAATGTCTTTATATCTTGGGCTGTGGAGCCCTTAGGCAAGGTGGTTGATGGCTCGTTTTAAAGGTAGGAAACTGGTCTTTAATATTTAATCTCCAATGTAAAATTTATGGTGTCTAAAGTCTGGGATGTGTTCTTTTCAAATAGTGACACGTTATGGGTCTGTTTCGAGTTTTATCTTCTATCTATTAGCCCATGGAATCCAGGTTAAAGAATCTCCGCATTTTAGTATATAATCTAGGGTTACCCAGGCTTGAAATCAAAAGTTCAATTTATACATGATTGGTAGTTGAATTAGAGATGTTACTTTTACAGTGTCAGGAGACCTCCTAATGGGTCATTCCGATGACAAAATGAAATTGTGCCATGCTATAATTTCATCACTTGTACTGTTACCTGGTTTTACTTTGCCTTAGGCTGGCTACACACCGTCAGACATTTGACAAATGACTGACGGTCGCAGTAATAGTGGGTGTGACCGACAATGCGCGCGACCAATCGTGCGGTCCCATAAGGAACTGCATGATCGCCCCTAATTTTACCAACGGGCTCATCCGGACAAACGGGCAACCAAGCTTGGTTGCAGCCTGCCGCACCACACCAGCAGATATTTCCGGACGACTGACCCAACGATAGAACCGCCCTGTCTGTTGCTGCTTAAGTGACTGTGATTAAATGCCTGGACATTAAGACACAACAACATTTGGACAGGTCTGCTAAAATGATTTCCATCATGCTTCTCTGTGCCTCCATTGATAAAATGTTTTTTTTCTACACTTAGCCGTGTTTCACCAGTGCTGTGATGCTTTTTATTCCACATATCTGCTTTTTCAGGCACATACAAAAAGAAACACCTTTTACAGGTGTTGGCAATGTCATTGAAGCGTACTCGGCAATTCATATCTGCTTTATTGGGCATTCTTATTTTTAAGTTGCTATTAACCAGGCTTAAAGGATAACTGTATTGCCTCAATGCATTTTTTTATTAATTGCTTTAAAAAGAGTAAAGGTGTGCAGCCCTCCCCATATATTTTTTTCCTTATTTCGAGCCTCTCTCTGCCTTTAATTAGTTTTGCTGTGACAGGGGTGTAACGATTCGGTCTGCCTCTGTCACTCAGAGCTAGCATGCGAGAAAACACTCCTCCACCCACCCTTGATTAGCATGATTATGTAGGCTGTATTCTAGCAACAGGACAGTTCAAGTTTGTTTGACTGGCAGAGGAGGAGGAGAGAGGTTGTAACAGACATTCCCACCAGCCAATGACAAGTGATATGTTAACGATGGCCCTGGGCCATCTAGGAGGCGCGCTGTTGGACTCATCTTTGCTGTGTGATATCTAAGGAAATGCAGCACGGTTGTAAATGAGAGTAAGTGATTTCAGCTGCTGGAAGTGTGGACATGTAATGGGGCAGATGTTGTTTTTTTGGGTATTGTCCTTTAAGGAAATTATATAATGCATGCAGCACTATAGCTCTCCTTTAATTGTATTTTATATACAGTTTAAAGGAAGTGTTCTCTCAGAAATGACATATTTTACAAACTTCTGTATAATAAACTCACCTGTGCCCCAGCCCCCACAAAATTCTGCTTGTAGCCTCTGCAATCAGCTTGTAAAGTCCGGCTCGTTTTTGGTGGGAGTGTCCTTCACTCTGCACTGCTTGTTGTCTATCTGCTGTACTGACATGTTATAACTCCGCCCCTTTTGACCCCATGACTATTAGACTTTCCCTCTCTTCACGTGCACTTTTTTTTTGCTGCATAAGATACAATTTGCTGGCAGATCTACTGAACTTAGGAATTACTTACAACAACTTAAACCTCAGTTGGTACTGTTTATTGAAATAAAATTTATGTATTTATTGTTTATATAGATTTATATGTTTGTATATAGCAGTGTGTTACTGTGATTCTGTCTGTTTTTGTGTAACTGTGATTCTGTGAGTGTTTGTGTAAAAGTGTGAGTTTGTTTGTGAATACATGTGAGTCTGTGAGTGTGTTTGTGTAAGTGTGAGTCTGTGAGTGTGAGTCTGTGAGTGTGTTGTGTAAACGTGTGAGTGTGTTTGTGTAAGCGTGTGTCTGTGCATCACTTTTAGTATGGCATAATGTAGGTAGCAAACAGTAATCCAGCACTCACAGCCCTTTCCTCCACCCATAGTGCCTGTGCATCACTTTCAGTGTGGCATAATGAAGTTGGCAAACAGTAATCCAGCACTCACAGCCCTTTCCCCCACCCATAGTGACTGTGCATCACTTCCAGTGTGGCATAATGAAGTTAGCAAACAGTAATCCAGCACTTACAGCCCTTTCCCCCACCCATAGTGCCTGTGCATCACTTTCAGTATAGCATAATGTAGGTAGCAAACAGTCATCCAGCACTCACAGCCCTTTCCCCCACCCATAGTGCCTGTTCATCACTTTCAGTATGGTATAATGTAGGTAGCAAACAGTCATCTAGATAGATAGATAGAAAAAGGATAGGTAGATGGATAGATAGAAAGAAAAAGGATAGATAGATAAATAGATAGATAGAAGCATAAATGAAATGAATGGTATAATGTAGGTAGCAAACAGTCATCTAGATAGATAGATAGATAGATAGATAGATAGAGGATAGATTAGTGTTTCTCAACCAGGGGTCCCTGAGAGGTTGCATGGGGGTCCTCAAAACATTGACAGAAATTGTATAGATCAACAATTTTGATGAATGCTGATATATTTTTCTACATATTTATCAATGTTCTGTGTAAAGTCTGTGTTTGGTGTATTGATGTCTGAGAGATAAATAAAAATAAGTAATGTTTTAATGTAAGGGTTCCCACCCTGGTGTTAATTAGAGTGCATTTTGTTCAATAGAGATGTATTTATAGATCTATCATTTATATTTGTATAGATTAGGTTTTTTGATGATTTGATGACTGACAAAGAAAAATAATAATATTGTGTATAATCATAATTCTATGTAGAGGTCCCCGAGACATGAAAATTGTTTCAAGGAGTCTCCATAGATAAAAAGGTTGAAACACTGGGATAGATAGATAGAAAGAGGATAGATAGATAGAAAGAGGATAGATAGATAGAAAGAGGATAGATAGATAGAAAGAGGATAGATAGATAGATAGATAGATAGAAGCATAAATAAACTCAGTGTCCAAGGACTACTTGCCCAATTATCCCTTTATCCTTCCCCAATGGACTTAAAGACTTAAACCCAATATACCCTTTATAGTACTGTCCATATATTAATTATCCATTGATACCCATGTCCCCCTACCGTGAACCTCTAATACTAACGTGTTTTATTATTTTATTATTTTTTGTTTGCTTTGGCAATGTTAAAATGTAAATTGATCCTGCCAATAAAGCTCTTTTTGATTTGATTTAGAAAGAAAGAGGATAGATAGAAGAAAAGAGGATAGATAGATAGATAGAAAGAAAGAGGATAGATAGATATATAGAAAAAAAGGATAGATAGAAAAAAGAGGATAGATAAATAGAAAAAAGAGGAGATAGAGGATAGATAGATAGAAAATGGATAGATAGATAGAAAATGGATAGATAGATAGAAAATGGATAGATAGAAAATGGATAGATAGATAGAAAGAAAGAGGATAGATATATAGATAGATAGCAAAAAAGAGGATAGATAGATGAATAGAAAATGGATAGATAGATAAATAGAAAATGGATTGATAGATAGAAAGAGGATAGATAGATAGAGGATAGAGAAATAGATAGATAGAAAGAGGATAGATAGAAAATGTATAGATAGAAAGAAAGAAAGAGGATAGATAGAAAGAAAGAGAGGATAGATAGATTGAAAGAGGGTAGATAGATAGGAGAAAATAGGATAGATAGATAGAAAGAAAGAGTATAGATAGATATATAGATAGAAAAAGGATAGATAGATAGAAAAAATATAGATAGAAAAAGGATAGATAGATAGATAGATAGAAAGAGGATAGATAGATAGATAAATAGATAGAAAATAGATAGATAAATAGAAAATGGATAGATAGAAAGAAAGAGTATAGATAGATATATAGATAGAAAAAGGATAGATAGATAGAAAAAAGGATAGATAGAAAGAGGATAGATAGATAGAAAGAGGATAGATAGATAAATAGATAGAAAATAGATAGATAGATAAATAGAAAATGGATAGATAGAAAGAAAGAGGATAGATAGAAAGAAAGAGGATAGATAGATAGATAGATAGATAGATAGAAAGAGGATAGATAGAAAGAAAGAGGATAGATAGATAGATAGAAAGAAAGAGGATAGATAAATAGATAGATAGATAGATAGAAAGAATGATAGATAGATAATAGATAGATAGAAAAATAGAAAATGGATGGATAGATAGATAGAAAGAGAGTATAGATATAGAGATAGATGATAGATAGAGAGAGGGGGAGATCGATAGATAGATACGATAGATAGATATAGATAGATAGAAAAAAAGAGGATAGATAGATAGATAGAAAATGGATGGATAGGTAGATAGAAAAAAAGAGGATAGATAGGAAGAATCCCCCCCCCCCACTGAGCACAGACAGTGCACATCCCTGCACCTCTATTAATAGCAGTACAGACTGGGGGTACATGGACCGTGCTACCTGCTCCAAGTGCAGTTGGGCGGATACTTGAGGTGAGAGGCGGAGGAAGGTGTCCTTAGTGCTGGTTTCTCTTATTAGCTGCACGGGTCGCGTTACTGAGGAAATCACGTCCTGGCTGGCTGACAGAGAGGTCACTGTTTGCGACTGCAGGGGCCTCTCATTGCGCATGTGCGTCAGAGCCTGCATAGTCGCTAATTGCAGGAAAGGGGGAGCTGCAGATTCAGGACCAGGACTGGGGGAATCGTTTAACCGGCAAGGATTACTGGGGATAGGAGCAACATATGGACAGTCTGGAAAAAGGTATTTGCACAGTGTAATTTATGTGTTCTGCCTATGCAGACTAGTACTTAGCACTGAACTATTCCTTTAAATAAAAGAAGCAAATAAAGATATTATGAAAATCTGTTTTTCACACTTTTGTCACACTCTCTTGTCTTACATGTCTTTGTACTTCAGGTGTTGTTTCCATTGCTGACTAAACTCTTAGAAAATATTAGCCCGGCTGATGTAGGTGGTATGGAGGAAACTAGAATAAGAGCATCCACATTACTTTCTAAGGTCTGTTTACATATTTTTATGAAATCATTTGTCTGTTTTGTGTAGATTTTTTTATTCATTTAATCCCTGTTAATATCTCTAATGGCAATTAATATGAAAAAAAACAGCAGAAAAGTTCAGTTAAGACTAACAAATAGCTTACAATATTTTCCCTTTTGCTTATGTTAATGTACTCTTTATATTATTTCAAACGTATGGTATTGTTTGCTGTTTCATGTTTTTTAACAAGTTGGTCTGGTAATGACAGATAAAATGTTCCATTAACATGACTATTTCTTACACAGCACTATGGTATGTTCCCATATTAATGTAACTGGTTTGATAATTAGTTGCAGTTTGCTGAATATAAGCAATACTAAAAAATGAATCCTATATATAAAATAAAGAAAATTTGCCTTGGCTATTTTTAAATAACAAAGATACCGTATATACTCGAGTATAAACCGAGGTTTTCAGGCTGAAAAATCAGCCTGAAAATCCGACCTCGGTTTATACTCGAGGCAGTCACTTACGTGTGGAAATCCGGCTCCCTCGCTGGTAATGGCCAGGGTCAGGGACATGATCCAGTCCATCCTGCCAGCTTTTAAATTAACATTGGGAGATCCAAAGGAATAAATGGTGTACCTGGTAGACAGTGAGATTTTCTGTGCGCACTCCGACGCTCGCTTTCTCCCTGTACTGATGCGCCGGCTGACATAACTTCCCGGCACCGAGTAGTGACGTCAGCCGGTGCATCAGTAGAGGGAGCAAGCGAGCGTCGGAGTGCGCACAGAAAATCTCACTGTCTACCAGGTACGATCTAGCAGGTTTACTTACATTTTGTGGATACATATGACATACTATCGTGTCCAACTTGAGGCATCTTGCTTTGGGTGAGGTACTGCAGGACAGGATGCACACTGTTGGTCACAGAACAGTGCTGCAGCCAGCAGCGCATGTATGACAGGACTGATCTATTGGATCCCATAGGGGACTGCATGATTGGCAGGATGTATCTAACGGACAACTTTGTCTGATAAGGATTCACCAGAACTCACGGTCGCAGTTGGCTGCCCCACACATCACATATTTCCAGCCAACTTATCCGACTGGACTATTCGTTCGTTCCTGGTTGTTTACCCAGGCGTTTAAGGTTTGTACACACATGCGATTGCGGGTGGCCAACCCGTTGCCGCACGATGTGTATGAACGCCGAATCGTTGCCACCTCCGTATGCACTCCTTATTCAGCTAAAATTGCGCCGATGTTTTGTCCGATACAGCCAGACTACCCACATCCGAAATCCGCCGTTCGCACACGGCTTAGGTTTGTGTTATTTTTTTTTGCCCCTTGGCACCGGCGATCGCAGTTTCCCCCCCTCCCTTGTTGTTTGTGCAACCAAACCTTTAGACTTTTTATCAGATTATAACACGGCAATTTTTCCAGGTAGGTGATCTTTGGACGTGAGTCCTACCCCCATTAATTTTGTTGTAAGGGAGACTCGAACATGATGTATGTTTTATGTGTATACTAAAGCACAAGCTCTCCTAGCAAATCTCCCGTCCAAGGATTACCAGAGGCCTCGTGCGCTTTTGGTGACTCTCATCCTGCACCGACCCTATTTCACGAATTGCACACGTGTATGTAGTCCTCCGGTGTTGTAATACCGAATCGTGTAAAAGCACGCGCACGCACTGTTCTTGGTACTCGTGCGATGGAAAAATGAGTTGACCCCTCGCTGTGATTGAACTATTATTTTCATGTTGGGCATTTTGAACTTAAATGTTCGGCTAATCAATAAAACGTTAATATTAGTTAAGTATAACATACCTTGAACACAAAATGCCAGTTTTTAAACTGATGGTTCTTTCCCCCCTTTTTTTTTTTTCCCTTCCCCTCCCCCCTTTTTTTCCTTTTTTTTTTTCCTCCCATTCCTCTTCTTTTATTTATTTAGTGAGAAAAAAAACTCCAAACATGCCCCTGTGTGAAAAGGATTGCCCCTTATAGAATAAGTTAAAAAAACCTTTAAACTTTAAAAATTTTTTTTTTTTTGGAAAAAGGATTCTATCAGTCTGGTAAAGGTTATAAACCGCATTTTCTAAAAAGCTTTGGTGGATCCAGCGAACCAGTGAGAGCCATTATCCAAAAATGGAAATAAATCATGGCAACAGTGGATTAACCTTCCCAGGAGTGGCTCTGGCCACCAAAATTACCCAAGAGCACAGAGAAAAACTCATTCCGACGAGGCCACAAAAACGACCCCCAGGACAAACATTCTAAAGCACTGCGCCTCACTTGCCTCAATTAAGGTCACGGTGTTCACGGGACTCCACCATAAGAAAGAGACTGGGCAAAAACGTCTGCATGGGCAGTATCCAAGGCACAAACCAATTTTAAGGCAAAACGAACATAAGGCTGTCTCAATTTTGCTAAAAAACATCTCATATGATGCCAAGACTTTGGGAAAATACCTTGTGGACCGACGAGACAAAAGTTTTGAACTTTTTAGAAGGTGCGTTGTACATTAATGCTGGCGTAGAAGTAACACCAGCATTTCAGCAAAAGAACATCATACCAACAGTAAAATATGGTGGTGGTATTGTGATGGTGCTGCGGGTTGTTGTGTGCTGTCAGGACCTGGAAAAGATGATCTAGTGATAGATGGAACCACATGAATTATACTGTCTACCAAAAAAAATCCTGAAAGGAGAAGTGTCCGCCATCTGTTCGCAACTCAGAGTAAAGGATCTTGGTGGTGCAGCAGGACAATGACCCAAAACCACCAGCAAATCCACACCGCTGAATGGCTGAAGAAAAACAAATGAAGACTGTTGAGAGTGCCTAGTCAAAGTCCTGACCTGAATAAACTATTGAATGGTGTGGCATGACCTTAAAAAAGGCGGTTCATGCTAGAAAACCCTCAAAATAAAGTAGTTATCAACAATCTGCAAAATGAAGTGGGCCAACAGTCCCTCAGAGCGCTTGTAAAAGACTCGTTGCAAGTTATCGCAAAACGTCTAAAGGGTGGCCAACCAGTATTAGGTTAGGGCAAATTTATTTTCACACAGGGGCCAGTAGCGATTGGAAGTTTTTTTCTACTCATAAAATATAAAAACGATCATTTAAACCTGATTATTTTGTGTTCAAGTATGGTATCTTGACTTAATAATTAACGTTTTTTGATAAGAAGAAAACTTTTAAGGTGTGCAAACATGCACAAAAGAAGTAAGAAATCAGGAAGGGGGCAAAAAAAAATAGTTTTTCCACATCACTGTAAATACTTGAAAACAGCAGCACGAGTGCCCATCTTCTGACCGCTACTCGCGCTGTCGACCCAACCGGTGGGCATAACGTTGCGCCAACCAATCGACCCATATAATGCTTCCCTAATTCCAATAGTCTATAGCTATGGAGTAAGGAAGGGCATCGATGAATCCTGCTGTTACAACCTTTGGGGTTAGGAAGCGCTAAGCATGACCGTGGGCGTTTAAGTCTGTAAGTAGGAAAAGTGTTTATTCCAGGATGTATTAAACAATAGTTTTCCAGAATTGTGCCAGTTAGGGAATGTGGGAGTGTTGTAGTTTAACATGTGAAAAGTTCATTAAGAGAAATAACTGCAAAACAGAGCTTTCTGCTGGGATTTTTAGTTTTCCAAAGTGAAGGTCACAAGCTTAGGTGTCGATTAGACAGATTGCTTAGCTTACCAGGATATTAAGAAAAAAACTTACTGCCAACAGAGAATGCTGGGACATGTGGTTTCAAACACGTAAAAGGTACACAGGTTAAACGGCCTGCTCTATACCATTAGGCTGTATTATTATCTAGGACCATGGCTTGCCCACAGGCAATAAATAGATACTTGAATGTACCCACCCCATTCGTTAAGTGAGAAATATGTTTAGTGATGTTAAGGATTATTAAGGCCAATGCGTTTATATACCATGATGCTATGATTTGGTATACTTCTGTTATAAGAGGCTCTATTTCATTTATACTCTGTGTGGAGCATTTAAGTCCTCATCCACCACACTATCCCTAACATGTATAGTCAATCAGATCCGTGCGCCAGCTCCTACTCCCATACGGTTAGTTAATTAAATTGTTGTGTTTAAATACTAATAAATATGAACCTTGCATGTTAATCAGGATACGTTAAGGATTTAAGGTGGACTACACAATATCATTTTCACTTACTCCAACAACGCGTCCATCGCAATATTAGTTGAATGCCCGACCACCTTTCACATTTCTCTATAGCCACAGACAGGCGCCTCATTGAGGATATGGTCTAATTTGTCCCTGGAGAGCACTCGGTGGGTAAGTAAAAATCAGTATATGTATGGTGCTTTTGCATTTGCCCAAAGGTCTTATGCAGTTGGTCAGCTTCCTAGGAATTCGCGGTTTATTCCACAAGACCCTTATTAGTGCTTTATGCAGGTAGTAAGTTGGAGGATATAAGTGTGTGTTTGTTATTAATATGAGCGATTATTTGGGGGTTTTTTTAGGACCCTCAGACTAATTTTATTGCCCCCTGGATGTTTTCTGTTGGTCTGTGAGCACTGCAACTACACATAGAAAAACGTACACACATATTACCAATGGCACCAACGGGCCCGACGCGTTTCGGCCCTTACCACGAGCCGTTTTCAAGACACGCTCGTGTTAGGGCCAAAACGCGTCGTCGATAACGTATATTTAATTAGCTTCTACGTTGGAAGATCCCGAGTGCTCCGGTTTCTTAGTTTAACGCTATATTTCCTCTTGCAGCGGAAAGCCCGGGCAGTGTCAGTGGAGTTGGGTGGGCTCCTTTTGGTTCTATTTTATATAATATTTATATATATTTTTTTTTTTTTTTTGCACTTAAAACCATTTTTTGTATGCTTTACAGACAGAACACAAATGATAGGGAAATATGTGAGCCATACTTCTCATTTCCTCCTAGGGATCGCGTGGTTGTTTGTGTCTGGCAGGCTGTGCGAGATATCTCTATATCTGGTGTCCATGCTGTAGTCCTGTTTCCTGGTTGATGAAAGGCAGTGTTGGGAGGATGTTGCCGGATGCTATACGACTTTTACGCAGAGAAGATATAAGTGCACAAGTAGCTTCTTTATGCGAGAGGGATTTAAGAATGTCTGTTATCCAAAAAAAGTTTCTTTTTGTTTTTGTATGGTGTTTAATTACACTAACAAAATATAGTAGGAACAGTCTTTGAGAGCATGTTTACATTTAAAGGGGAAACTTACAGTGGTAAAAAAGGGAACACTCCTTTTTTAAAAAAGAATTACTCCAGGATCATGCTTTCTAGTTGTAGTCTAAAGTTTACAGACAGTATTAAGGGTGTTTTTCCTTCTAGCACTATAGCTGTTACATCACCCACAACATGGGGTCTGCATCCAAGTTTAAGGTTAGAGCATGCCCCACTGGCAGAACAGGCATCATCCGTGATCATAAGCCTGCCCCCGAAAAAGTTAAAGCAATTTTTACAGCTAGTCACAAACCTGAAAATGTATCCTTTTTTTCCCTATGGTGCCATAGATCAATGGAGGGGTTATGACACAGCTTATAACAAGCCTTTCCACGGAGACAAGTCAGTCTGGAAAGTGTAAATTTACAAGCATATAACTTAAGATCAAAAAAAGAATTAAAATGACCAGCACCACTAAGGGCTTTTGAGCTGGCAAAGAATGAAATGCATCATTGGTGCAGTCAAAATGCATTAGTCTCCATCAATAATGAAAACTAAAACTGAAATGCAACCATGATTTCCATGTTATTGTGTTATTGTACAATGGATGCATTCTCTTTATATGGCTGTGTCTTTACAGCTCACAAACTGTGTAGTATGAAAAGAGACACATTGTGTGCAGTTGGCAATAAGTATAGGATTTCTTTAAACAACTGCCTTAAATATTAACAGCATCAGACCAATTCACCCAATTATTTTAGGATATTCTTTTATTTATGGGTGGATGAGGGCAATTGGTTGAGCATGAAAGACCAGACAAGAGGAGATACATAATCACATGCCAACTATTTTGCATTTGGAGATTTGCATGGAATTATTTTTTGTACATCAGTGTTTAGTAAATGGTCAGGGAGGCCCAAACCTGCGGCCCTCTGGGTGTTTGAAAAAGATGGCTTTTCAGCATTCTGCAAAAATAGAATGCTGAGTGGTAGTTTACATATATCTGGAGGGCCCCAGGTTGGGGCCTCCTTGCCCTATAAACACATTTTTAAAACTGAGCAGAAATAAATGCTTCCCTGCATGATTTTTGGTTTAAGATCTAGAGCTATTCTAGTTATTATGTAGGATTGAAGCATTTGAATTAAAAGACCATGTTAAATGGAATAATCTGCATTATGTTTTGGGGGCTTGTTTTTCCAGCTGACCACCCAAGCAGTTTTTGACGGATGTTATGGAACATCAGCAGTAATAACCTGATAGGGACAGTAAACCTACAGCCAATTCGATTTCTTGAAGAGATTGTCAAATCGACTATAACGCCTAATGGTGTAAGTACTGTAAGAGGAATGTCCATCCACTTTTTTTTTTTGCAATGAAGGGCTTACTCGTAAAAAGACAAATATTTTAATAGATTATTACAAGACAAACCTCTTCGCATTTAAACAAAACTTTGTTTGGGCATACGTTTTATGTATTTTCATGAATTATTTTGGATAAATAAA
Source organism: Hymenochirus boettgeri (assembly GCA_019447015.1). Lineage (NCBI taxonomy): Eukaryota > Metazoa > Chordata > Amphibia > Anura > Pipidae > Hymenochirus > Hymenochirus boettgeri. Next base: position 75,482,123 of record CM033475.1, on the reverse strand, counting down.
ATTTAAGGGTTGCTACAAAATTATAATATGAATGAAGCATTTATCGTTTTGTTTAAGAACGGGTCCTGTAATTTTTGATTTGATACAGGAAAGGATTTTGGCAAAAGAGTGTAATAGTTTTTTTTAGTTAATACTTGCTGGATACATTAAAGTAAGTGTTTTCAATGCTCTCTTAATTACCAATATTCTTTGTGGCCATTTGTCAGGTTCTTCTCTCCTTGAGGATTTATTAATGATGAAGCCAAGTGTGTTGTCCAGAGTGGTCGCCAAGTGCATTTGGACTGCACGAACTCCTGAAAACCAATGCAGCCAACATTCACTCTAGCGCTGACTGGTACACTTATTCTGTTGCTTGAGTGCATAGGGGCAGGAGTGAACACCGCCCCTGCCTTGCAGGTGACAGCAGAACAGATAACGACAGGTCACTGAGGACATGCAATTTGGAAAGTAATTCTGTGTCTAAGAGTAAGCAGCTGTTTATGCATGTTCAGAATTAATGTGAAGGACGGAGGAGGAAAACAAACATTCACATCCATAGGCAAATTAAAATTTAAACTCTAATATAGATGTTTACACACTGAAATTAATACTTTAGACCCTTTCATTATACTTTATTATGACATTCTTGTTTTCAGTAATGTGTTTGAAATCTTAATTTAATTTTGTTTTTTCATACAATTACTTTATTCTGTAAATTAAGAGTTACAGGGCACTGAAACAACTCAAAGGTTTGTCCACACAACCCCCCCCCAAAAAAAATTTGTGTCAGGAAATGGGCACAAACCTCGACTTCACGAGGTTTATATATCGTAAAGCTCACCCCAAATCTACTTTACCAGTACATTTGGGGTAAGTTTTATGGCTTTCCAGAAACAGAAGCCGGGGAGGACTGGCCCAGTAGGCTGAGGGGCAAATGCCCCCCGGGCTGGTCTCCAATAAAAAGAATTGGGCTGCCTTAGAAGCATTAGTAAGTTACATGCTAAACAAACAGAGTAGTGTCTCTAGAACTAACAAGGAACAGAAGACTTCCTCTGCTGCTAAACATATTTCTTTACTGACACTGGGGGCTGGACATGCACCACAACCTAAACTAAAATGATTTATGAGAATGGGAGGTCAGTAATGAGGTTTTGGAGGCACTGCCTCATTTAGACCTTAAACTACCGTATGTGCGCGCTTGACTGACATGTAAAAGATCATTTGGGTATGGGGTGGGGGGTTTAGCAGATTACTTACTGACAGTCTGGGCAGCACAAGCTGAGAGCAGAATAATTTATTGGGGTCTCCGGTATATATTCACATTTATATTAGTCAGCCTCCAGTTCATAGCCAGTGTAAATTAGCACTCCTGATCCTTAGCCAGTGTTACGTCAGGCCCCCTAGATTAGACAGTGTTATCATCCCTTCAGATCATTGCCATTGTTATCAGCCCTCCAAATCATTAGCCAGCATTGTCAGCCCTCAAATCATAAATAGTTTTATCAGTTTATAAGCCTCGTACACCAGTGTAAGTTGCATCCCAGTCTTAGCCAGTGTTAGTCAGCCTCTAGATTTACCCACATTGTAAGCCTCAGATCATTAGCAAGCGTTATAAGCCCCAGATCATTGAGGTTATAAGCCCCAGATCATTAGCAGTGTTATCAGCCCTCCAGCTCATACCAGTATCAGCCCTCCAGATATAGCAGTGTTATCGGCCAATGTTTCTAGCCCCAGCTCATTAGCAGTGTTTCAACCAATGTATCAGCAACCTCGATATTAGCGTGTTATATGCCCCAGATCTAGCCACGTATTCCCTTCAGATCATTAGCCATTGTATCAGCCCTCCATATATTACGCCAAACTTGTCAGCCCTCCAAAATCATTAACTATGTTATCAGTTTCATTAAGCCTAGCGTACAACACTCAGTGTACCTATGTTAGCCACACCCTCCTTTCACAGTCTTTGCACAGCTCCCTCTCTTTCCGTTTATCATGCACTCTAGATATTATAGATCCCTTGGAATTATTTTCCAGCTATGTCTCAGATCACAGCTATCCCCCATTCTCAGCCTCATTAGCACAGCGTTATTATCAGCCCTCAGATCATAGGGCCGCGTTTTATAAGGGCCCTCCAGATCATTAAGCAGAGCGTTTATCAAGCCCCCTCCAGATCATTAGCAGGTTATCAGCCCTACAGATCATTAGCCAGTGTTATCGGCCCCAATGTATTCAGCCCTACCAGATCATTAGCCAGTTGTTTATCAGCCCCATGTATCAGCCCTCCAGATCATTAGCCAGTGTTATCAGCCCTCCAGATCATAGCCAGTTTATCAGCCCCAGATCATTAGCCAGTGTACAGCCAATGTTATCAAGCCCTCCAGATCATTAGCCAGTGTTATCAGCCCTCACATCATTAGCCAGTGTTATCAGCCCAATGTATCAGCCCTCCAGTCATTCTGCCAGTTGTATAAGCCTCCAGACATACCTAGTTTTTTCAGCCCTACCGATCATTAACACTTTATCAGCTCCCAGATATAAGCCAGTCTTAAGTCAGCCTCCAGATTTAGCCTCTGCCATTACCCCCCGCACAACCCCAAGCCAAGGTACAGTGGATGACAAATCCATTAGGCAATATCGCACGTGTGTATGCATTCACGTTGCGTTTCGTTTGATCCGCCAGACCGATCGCCATAACACCGTGTGATTATCGGAGGAAGCGTCCATGTCCGGCTTTAGTCTGTTGTTATCTACTAACTTTAATAACTCCTACTAACTATCTGTAATCATACATTTGAAAATGTTGCAGGCGCCTGTAAAAATGAGAATAGTAGTCTTAAAAATGGCCGCTTAAGTTAACAAAGGGTATGTGATCGTAGCCAAGTGGGCGTGTTCAAAAATTTTGCGCTCTACCATAAAGGGCCAGTTATTCTTAAATACCCCAGCCAAAAGGTTCCTCCTGAACAGATAATTAAATTATCTGGACAAAATTTTGCGGTGTGGATATTGTAATATATTTCTGCAGCTCACACTAGAAAAAACGTTGTCCTTTTTTATCAACTTAATATATGAACTCCACTATAGCTTATTTTATATCCCTTACTTTCATTAGGTGCAAGTAGGACAGTGAAATTTCTTCACACCACCCAAGTGAGACGTGAGCCTAGATCGTGGGGTATACTTCAGATTCTGAGTGTACACAGAGCACAGCAAACAAACAAAGATGCACCGTTCGGTGACTGATGTGTCGAATGGCAAATAGTGGTTGGTGGGTGGTAGTCTCTGTTAATTCTAATGTACTGTTTGAGTTAAGACATAAAAAATATTGATACAGTTGATAAAAGTGAAGTATTTCACTTGTTTTGTACTAGAAATGCAAGAGTTTACTTTTTTGACATGTACTTCTGTATGTTAAAGTTTAAGGTACAGTACCGGTTTGTTGATTTGTAGATAGAATAGAAGTATGATAGATACTTGGTCAGCACTCCACAGTCAATAGATGGTATATGATGCACATGCACTGACTATAGAATTTATCCATATAAAGCAATAGCATACATACCATACTGCACACTTTGCCAATAAAAGGCTTTTACTTTACATTTAGCCAATAACAAAAAGTGACGTTGATATACTCCTTTTCAAAGAGGGAGATTATATGGATCAAAAGGATTTAATGTAGCTCTAAATATATCTTTATATCCCAGTTATGGAAAGATATAGTTGTCTTTAAAGACTTTAGGTCAAACAATTTATTTATTTCTTTTTTAAAGGAAAACTGACTATTTTTTCTTGCGCACAGGTGGGAAAAAGAAGATGTTGATCCTACTAAATTCTCGTTCAGCATTAACAAGCGTTGCTCTTGCCCCAATAATCAGTACAGCCTAACCATTGGTCATGATTTGGGCCACACGATACAAAATCTCTTATAAAAAGTGTGGAGTCTCTTTCATTTATTGTCAGAGATGCTGCACATGTACACCAGAGAACTTTGAACTTTGTGTTAAAACAATCCGTATACTTTGTAGAGGCGCAGTCTAATGGAGGTGTGTGTAAGTGATTTTTGTCTCTTCCTATACTATAAATGAAAAATGTTCTTTCTACTAAATGTAAATGTGCCATGCATTCTTAATATTTATCTTTAAAAGTACAGTGTAATTTTTTGTGCTGGATTGGTTATTGTACTCTTACCACCATCTGTACCTGTATTCTTAATCAATTTTTGCAGTTGCAGACAGGGTTGGCATTGTAGGAGTTGCCACCAAAAGCAAAATTAAACCAATGGTACCAGTAGGCCATTTGGGTTTCTTTAAGCACAAGGGTTATGGTGCCAAGCAGTTAGCAGGCACCTTCTTTGGTTCAATGGAGTATAGGTTTAAGTTCATAAGGGGTTGTGTCTGGGTTTTTGGTATGTATTTTCATTTAAAACCCCCACAAAAAACTTTTTAATCTTTAATATACTTTAAGAGGAAGTTCAGTGGAAACCTTCTCTTACAAATACCTAGGTATAATAATTATTAATTCAATAGCATCTCAAATCAAACCCAACCAGGGACTGAGGCCATAATGAACATATTAGGACATACCCTTTAAGAACGAAAGGTAAGGCACCTTAACCTCCTGGTCTTCAATTAATACATTAAAGGAATAGTTCACTTTAAGTGAACTATTCGTAAGGCTTTAATCAAATGTGAAAGAGATAACGTTCTTCGAAGAATCTTAGTGATAATAGTATGAGCACCTGACATCACTACAGATCCTTATAAAATCTACCCAGAAGGTCAATTATGCTTCCAGCTTCACTTTGCAGTAACAGATTTTGTAAGCAATTATTTGCATCAAAGGGCTAAAAACTAAAACTGTAACAGCTCACTGCACTACCACCCACTTACCACCACCACCCCTGCACTTACCACCCAGAAAATAGATTTAGTTTTTTAAAGGGTATCTCCATGGTACAAAAAAAATTGGTTTCAGTTTTATTGAAGAATGGAGGTAAAGAGCGTGTCTTACCTCCATTCTCAATAGAACCTGCAGGAGCTGGGAACGAAGAAAAGTACTTACCTGATCGCTCGCTCTGTCAGTAGTCTGACAGGTCCCGGTGGACTCGTTGTTCTGCGTGCGCATCAGGTACCTATCAGGGTTATTCAATCAAAGTTCTTATCGTTTACAATGGGCTAATTTTGCACCAACCAATCTGATGTTAGCTTTCAAATGTTTTCAAGTTCTGATTGGTTGGGGCAAAATTAGCACTATTTTAAACGATAAGAAATTTACTGAATCTCCGTATTAGTCTGTCGGGACCGTAGACTAGGTGGCGGAGGAGCGAGCGATCGGGTAAGTACCTTAACTTTTGTTCCCCACTCCTGCAGGTTTTATTTAGAAACAGAGAAAGGAAACACAGCTCCTTTTACCCTCCCCTCCGTTTCAATAAAACTGAATACCATATTTTTTTACCAGTGGAGATAATGTTTAATAGAATAAAAAAGCACACTTTAGTGTTCCTGTTTCCCAGAAATATTATAATGTGACCCTTTTGTTTGGCTAAACAAGGTAGCAAACAAAGCAAAGGTAGTTTCAGCTCATATGCACATGAAAATAGTCTGAAGGATTTTTAGTTATCATAACTTCTATGTGTTTCTCTTATACTTGAAAGGAAAACCTTTTTAAAGTTACTGTTTGTCTGGTATAAAAGGGTACAGATCTCAAGAAGAAAGGGTAAGAACAACAAATATGATAGCAATCACCCGACTTCACAAAGAAAACCAAGGACAAAGAAACACCCAGTCCGCCGTACACAGAGCTTCTCAGCACAAGTCAGTACCCGTTCTCTAGTGACAATGAAGAATGAGATGTAGTGACCTGCCAGCTACCACACTGTGTCCATTACAGGTTAGTCAGCGTAAGTATAGCAGGCCTTTCTCCTCCTCCTTATTTTCTTACCTATTCTTTATTGCAGTAGCTTTCTGGGTGTAATCATTTAGCTGCATACAGAAAAGCCTTATGTCTACTATATCTACTATTACACAGCTTTTAACATATTTACATTGGGGTTTGGGGGGGTATTTACCTATATACATTTTTTTTTTTTAATTAAGGAGTGAACATGTCCTTAAGACGGCTCCATAGTTTAAACCAACTCTCAAAGTGAAAAAAAACCTTTTGACATTGAAACTTTGTTTCTTTAAGATTATTAAGGCATGTCCGCGTGTCATTGACATGTTCTATTGGTGAACAATTATGCCTCAGTTTATTGTATGGCCCGGTAATGTATTTTACACACAGTAACAACATATCCCCGCATAAGCGCATAGTGTACATAATTATAACTTACCCATCTGGCTTTATATTCAAGATTCCTATTTCCTTTGTTATTTAAGTTGCACTTCTCTGAAACACCTTTCCAATATGTCCTTTTTGTACACGGACTCAAAAATTGCACTGTATATTCCAAATGAGGCCTTACCAATGCTTTGTAAAGAGGGAGAATAACATTTTTCTCCTTGAATCCATACCCCTCTTTATACAAGCAGTACCATACTGGCTCTAGCTGTTGCTGCCTGGCACTGCTTGCTACATTTAAGTTTGTTATCCACCAAAACTCTGATCCTTTTTCAACAGGAATTCACTTATCACCAAAGCCACGTATAGTATAAGCAGCACAAGGGTTTTTTAAGTCCAAAATGCATCACCTTACATTTATCAACATTGAATATCATCTGCCACTTAGCAGCCCAATGTGACAATCTATCTAGATTTACCTAAAAGGATTGCACATCCTCTGTAGCTTTTAATGGTTGACAAAGTTTTTGTCATCAGCAAACACCCAAACCTTGCTGACAATACCCACTTCCAAATCAATAATTCGAAAGTGTGGTTTGGAGGGGTAGAGAACATTTATAGGTAAAGTTATTTTTTGACTGGACATGCCCTTTAAAATGTGTGTGTGTGTGTGTGGGGGGGTGTCATGTGAGGTAATACATATAGTGTGGGGTGTTTTCTATTTTTTACTTATTCTAAAAATCAGTCTATCTTGTTATCCTACAAATCTTTCTTTTACACCCTTAAAGGAGGAGGTCCAGGCCGTGGTATGGAACTGTATACTAGATATAACACTATTTCCTTCCTGCCATATTTAGATTTAGCACTAAAAAGGTACTGGATAACACAGTTTAATAGGGCATGTCCACCCTTAAACAAAAAACCTGTGACTTGTCGGATATATGTCTGCAAACCCAACCTGCTATTTTTAGCAGTTTATTACATGCATTTGTAAACCATATAATGATAGTTCCTGTCCGTTCTGGAAAAGGTATCTGCCTCTCCCTCTGCTCAGTGAGCATTTTATAAGCTTGGTATGTGCAGTAGAGACATCGGGGGAAACCAAATAATCATTGACTATGTCTGCAGTCAAACCATGGCCGCCATCAGGGAAGTACAGGATATACTGTATGGGACCCAAACAGTACAGAGGCCAAGAGCAAAGCTGAAATGATTAATTAGCTGCAGCAATCAATTAGAGGGAGCAGGGAGAGAGGTCATGTTGACACGCTTCCTGTCAGTCTGCACGACTCCCCTGTACAGTACATCAGCCAGCCGAGGTATGTGGAATTACAGGGAGAGAAAGAGGCTCTGCGCCTGATCTCTGCTGCACAGGCTTGAAATATCAGTAGACAGAGCCTACAGTTATATTCAGTCTACATATATATAATTGATTTTACAGTAGGCCTTCACTCATTCAGCTATGGCTTAAATGTTTTCTTTCTGTAGTGACATTCGAAGAACTGCAGTATAAGGGGTCAATGGTTTTTTGAAAAAGATTCAGTGAAAAAATATAGTATTTCATTGGTTTATCTGACGGAACAAAAATTACATCGAGATGTTGAGTAGCTAGTATTCACATCCTGGAAAACTCCCAGTTAACTATCACGTGTATGAGTTATTTAAACTGAAAGTACTTGGGACAGGGATATAGGATTGGTTATTCCAACCTCCCAATATTGTTCTTTAAGGCGCCACCACCCAAGAAAACTGCTTTGCCAGTCTTTCTTCTGGCTTCAGCACTATCTTTAATACAGGATATTCCAGGACTAACCTGGCAAATGAAAACTACAGGTGCTCTAGCTCTTCAACAAAACAATATTGTGAGGTAGGAATAATCAATCCTACCTCCCTGGCCCATGTACTTTCCATTTTTAAAAAGTTAATTTTTTAGAGTATAGATATCCTTTAAGCCAAACTAAAGGGGGGGATGTATACTTTACGCTCTATGCTCTCTTCCTTCCAGTTTTTAGCGATGCAGTAATCACTTAGTTTTAGTTACTGCATCGCGGGAACCTGTAAGAAAAGGTGACAGAAGGGTGCTCCTTTTTCCTGACATTCGTTTACACGCTATATTCACACTAGTGCAAAACTAATTTCTTCAAATCCCTGTATTTCTAAAAACTAGTGTATACTGTAAATGTCTGATTTGGCTGCAAGATTTCTTAAATTGATATTGATCTAGTATTATTTTCTTCAGAAATTCATTGCTGTTATTTTGTTCAGCTACTAGACCTTATGCACACACTTCACCAAGAGCAGCAACTATATATAGTTCTTGGGCAAGGAGCAGCTGTCACCTAGAGACAGCAACTGAAAAAATTACAGCTGATTCAAAAACTCTCTGGTCCAACTGTTGGTGTCCTTTACTGCAAGGTGAGCAAGGATTTTGTATTAAACATAAGAGTGAAAAATAGTTGAGCCACAATTGTTGTCACAATATACATCGACATGCAAACATGCGGCTCTAGGCTGTTTTACCTCCTCCCAAGCCGTGACTCCAAAATAGTGAAACCTCTCTGGTCCGTGCGGTCACCTGGCCCAACTAGAAACACCTCGTCCTTTCGCCGGGAGTGTGCTACCGCTCTGAGTTGTCCCAACCCCACAATACTGATTGAATATACTTGAACTCCGGCGCGCCTAAACAGCACCACTTCACCAATTGCTTATTTAAATGAGCAGTTGCAGTCCGGCATCATTAAAATTGCTTACTTGCAAACACGTAAGGGTTTAACACAGTGGTCTTATGTATGTCGGATTGACAATCCTTACTCATAGACACCAGTTAACATCTACTCCTACAACCCTTAAAAAGGCCAACTAGCCAATCATCTCTAAACACATTTAATCCTTAATCCTGTGCAAGATACAAGTAGTGAAACCAGCAGGTTCAATAGTTTCTCTACTCTGCCCATAGAGTTCATTTTTATGAATACATAATAGGTAAGGAAAAAGAAAGAGCATAGTGCAGCTGGACTCTCATATCAAAATATACATTACTAATTACATTATAATTCCTCTTTCTTATTATCTATTTATTTTTTCTCATTACTTACTTTTTGTTCAGTAAAATCTTGTTATTATTTTAAAGGGCATGTCCACCCCAAACTATAATCCCCAACACTACTGGCCTCACCATGTAGTGTAGTTTATCCTTACTTCACATCCCAGATCCATAGGGTTCTCCTGTAGACCCCCCCCCCCCCCCCCCCAAGTCCCAAAAACTGCCCACCAGGAGGATAGACAGGGCTCTGCCTGCTATCTTGCCTCCGGTAGTATTTGCCATGGCACTGCAGCCCCTCTCCCTCCCCTCCTCTCTCTCCCTCCCGTTCTACTATCCTCCCCTAGCGCAAAACCCCCTAATATGCTGCTCCCCCATGTCCCCAGCCCCAACCGCATATTTTTTTTTTTCAAAAAGCTCTCAAACTCTTACTTACTTCTCCGATTTTTCTCCCTGCAACTGAATGACGGCAGCCGCGTCCGTGATTGGCTGCCGCTCAGCCAATCACAGACGCGACTGCCGGTCCCGCCCCTCCGCTTGCATTCTCGCAAGCAGAGGGCGGCAGTGCGGCGGCAGGAGGAACGAGGGGAGGTAAGTAAGAGTTTGGGGGCTTTCTGAAAAAATATTTATGCGGTTGGGGTGGGGGACATGGGGGAGCGCATATTAAAATCAATTTTAGGGGTGGACATACCCTTTAAGTCACTATAAAATAGCAACTCTCTATAATTAACCAATCTAAAAACTTAAATCCTGCTGCATTATACTTCTCGATATCTTACATTAATTAGTAGTCATTAATTAATTAATTAATTAATTAATTTAAGCAGACAAAGCCCATTACAGAGAACATCATTTAGGCATTAAGAGACATGTCTACCCTTCTAAAAAAATGTTATATGTTGTGTAGGCATTCCTCCCCCAGCCCCAACCTCATTATTAATTGCCAGAAACTCCCCCGATCTTTACTATTTTTTTACTTACTCCCTTTAAGTATGGCTGCTGTGTTGTGTGGGGGGATCAGTGTTTGCGTTTCATGACCATAAAACTAAAGCTGTCCATACACTGCGATCCCACAGCTGTGTACGGACAGATCACATTGGTATCTGTCGGCACACATGCTGTGGGAACAGCACTCATGGACCTGACCGATCCCCATACGTGGTGGGAATCGGTCGGCCGTGCAGCCATACACCGCACGATGGTATCGGCTCCCACTACTTTACAAGTTAAGGGAGCCGATAGAAATTTACCATCATTCATGATCGATCGGAGTGATGACTGCGGTCGTTAGTCGCACTCCGATCGCTCGAGGAACTGCCCCTACACCCTAACGATATTGGTAAATCCCATCCTTTCCCGATGGGATTTACCTATTATCGTTTATGTGTATGGCCACCTTAACTACTTTGTCACATGACCTGAATCTTTTACTGTCCACATAGTTAATGGGGGGAAAAAACCTCATATTTGCAGATGAGCGGTAATGGTTCTGTGTGATTCCTTAGCTAGGTAATATCACACTTCTACTATATATCCGCACGTCGTACTGAATGTCTTGTCTCCAGCTTGAAAACTGCAGAACTGGAGGAGGTGTGGGGAATGTACTACTGTTTTCAATGTGTATTCATGCTTGTTTTCAAGACTTCTACATTCCTGAGAAAGACCATTTTTTTGGTGAAAATGGATATCGCAGGCGCAAATTCCCGCGATTCAGTTTGCGTTTTGCATGCACCATTTTTTCCGCAAATGCATGCTTTATAAGGTTAATAAGGTGCGTTACACGCCGTCACACACGCAATCGTGCGTAACGCTTGTGATTGCATGTGTGTTTGATGCGTTGTAGTGGGGCCTCCGCTTTAGCCAAAGTGTTTCTCCAACTTAATATTTCTTTATGTTAACCTAACCTTTAAACAGTTTAAAATTCTTCAACTTTTACACTGTCGATGGGACATCTCAATAGTTTTCGACTAGACGCACAGGTAAAAAAAAAAAAGTCTTGTTTTTTATTTTTTGTTTTTGCTTTCGTTACATTTATGAACGTTTTATTAAATCCTTTGTGTCACTTTTCAGGTATTCCTGGTTGTGCTGTGATGCTCGCCGTCAGGTAAGTGCGGCCTTCCTTACCTGCGAGGCCCTTTTGTCCATGACCTACGACTTGTGCTGGCCTGGGAATCCTGCTTTAGGTCAGGAAAATAAAATGCTTACGAATTTATTTTTCCAATCTGATCGATTGGCTTTTTGTGATGTGTTTTTTCTGGTGTTAATGCTTTCCAGCTATGGAAGTCCATTTGATTTATCTATGCATTGCAGTAAGAAGTAACATACCTGGCACACTCACACATGCAGTTCCTATAACATAATGGCCCCAATGCAGTGGGGCGTAAGTTCCACCCATTACGGTCCATACGCAAATTATTATTTTATGGAGTACAACCACAAATTTCACACTTGCCCATTAGTGTGCTATCTCACTTCTTTGTGCAGTACAAACTGAAAGTTGTCCAGCCTCACCACAGTAAAGTCCTCCTTTAGTTATTGAGGCATGCGTGAGCCATTGGAGGGTCCTGTCAGTGCATGGTGATCTATTAATGCGCCATGTTCTCAAGAGGTAATTACTCACTTCTACCTCAACTATTTAAGTACTACTAGGTCTCCAGATGTTTGAAACTACACACTTCCAGCATTCTCCTCTTGCACTCTGCAGCCAGGGAATTCTCGGTTTTCAAATGTGGAGTCTACTAGTTACCTATTTCTTGTCACATGGCCTAAATCCACAGTAATCTCATTTTATGGTGGACAATCGTACGTGGTCTTCTATCTCAGCCTGGGTGGGACTTTTCGCAGTGGAGCTTGCTTAAAACAAGATTTACGTTTAAAGGGTATCTCCCTAGTAATTTATTATTGTCACCCAAGCAATTGTCTAGCCCCAAACCCCCACAAGCCCACCAAACATACTTGCATTGCTTAGGTCCCCTTCTCCTCTCCCATCCCTTAATTCTGGTCTGTGTCTTTCTTTGGGCTGCCCTTGGCGGTGGTGTTGGCTCGTTTTGGTAGGAAGGTCTTTAATATTTCTCCATGTAAAATTTTGGTGTCTAAGTCTGGGATGGTGTTCTTTTCAAATAGTACACTTATGGGTCTGTTTCGAGTTTATTCTATCTTTGCCAGGATTCCAGGTTAGAATTCGCACTTTAGTATTAATCTAGGGTTACCCAGTTGATCAAAAGTTCAATTTATACATGGATTGGTAGTTGAATTAGAGATGTTACTTCAGTGTCAGGAGAACCTACTGCGGTTTCCGATGAAAAATGAATTGTGCTAGCTATTTTAATTGTACTGTTTACCTGGTTTACTTTGCCTTAGGCTGGCTACACACCGTCAGACATTTGACAAATGACTGACGGTCGCAGTAATAGTGGGTGTGACCGACAATGCGCGCGACCAACGTGCGGTCCCATTCCCAATCCTACTAGTTACCTATTTCTAATGTTCATGGCCTAAAATCACACAGTAGAATCTCATTTATGGGATTGGTACATCCACGTAGTGGTCTTTCTTATCTCAGCCTGGAGATAGGGACATATTTCTAGCAGTGAGCTTGCTTAAAACAAAAGATTTACAGTTTAAAGGGTATCTCCACCCTAAAAGTAAAAATTTCATATATTGTAGGGCGCACCCCCAACCGCATGTTAGATACTAAAATAAAAAAGCAACACAAACATACTTGCATTGCTAGTGTCACATGTCATCTCCCATCCATTAACTTTCTGGTCTGTAATGTCTTTATATCTTGGGCTGTGGAGCCCTTAGGCAAGGTGGTTGATGGCTCGTTTTAAAGGTAGGAAACTGGTCTTTAATATTTAATCTCCAATGTAAAATTATGGTGTCTAAAGTCTGGGATGTGTTCTTTTCAAATAGTGACACGTATAGGGTCTGTTTCGAGTTTTATCTTCTATCTATAGCCCATGGAATCCAGGTTAAAGAATCTCCGCATTAGTATATAATCTAGGGTTACCCAGGTTGAATCAAAGTTCAATTATACATGATTGGTAGTTGAATTAGAGATGTTAATTTTACAGTGTCAGGAGACCTCAATGGGTCATTCCGATGACAAAATGAAATGTTGCCATGCTATAATTTCATCACTTGTACTGTTACCTGGTTTTACTTTGCCTTAGGCTGGCTACACACCGTCAGACCTTTGACAATGACTGACGGTCGCAGTAATAGTGGGTGGGACCGACAATGCGCGCGACCAAGTGCGGTCCCAAAGGAACTGCATGTCGCCCCTCTTTTACCAACGGGCTCATCCGGAAAAACGGGCAACCAAGCTTGGTTGCAGCCTGCCGCACCACACCAGCAGATATTCCGGACGACTGACCCAACGATAGAACCGCCCTGTCTGTTGCTGCTTAAGTGACGTGATTAAATGCCTGGACATTAAGACACAACAACATTTGGACAGGTCTGCTAAAAGATTTCCCATCAGCTCTCTGTGCCTCCATTGATAAAATGTTTTTTTTCACACTTAGCCGTGTTTCACCAGTGCTGTGATGTTTTTATTCCACAATTCTGCTTTTTCAGGCACATACAAAAGAAACACCTTTTACAGGTGTTGGCAATGTCATTGAAGCGTACTCGGCAATTCATATCTGCTTTATGGGCATTCTTATTTTTAAGTTGCTATTAACCAGGCTTAAAGGATAACTGTATTGCCTCAATGCATTTTTTTATTAATTGCTTTAAAAAGAGTAAAGGTGTGCAGCCCCTCCCCATATATTTTTTCCTTATTTCGAGCCTCTCTCTGCCTTTAATTAGTTTTGCTGTGACAGGGGTGTAACGATTCGGTCTGCCTCTGTCACTCAGAGCTGCATGCGAGAAAACACTCCTCCACCACCCTTGATTAGCATGATTATGTAGGCTGTATTCTAGCAACAGGCAGTTCAAGTTTGTTTGACTGGCAGAGGAGGGGAGAGAGGTTGTAACAGACATTCCACCAGCCAATGACAAGTGATATGTTTAACGATGGCCTGGGCCATCTAGGAGGCGCGCTGTTGGACTCATCTTTGCTGTGTGATATCTAAGGAATGCAGCACGGTTGTAAATGAGAGTAAGTGATTTCAGTGGGAAGTGTGGACATGTAAGGGGCAGATGTTGTTTTTTTGGGTATTGTCTTTAAGGAAATTTAATAATGCATGCAGCACTATAGCTCTCCTTTAATTGTATTTTTATACAGTTTAAAGGAAGTGTTCTCTCAGAAATGACATATTTACAAACTTCTGTATAAAAACTCACCGTGCCAGCCCCCACAAAATTCTGCTTGTAGCCTCTGCAATCCGTTGTAAAGTCCGGCTCGTTTTTGGTGGGAGTGTCCTTCACTCTGCACTGCTTGTTGTCTATCTGCTGTACTGACATGTTATAACTCCGCCCCTTTGACCCCATGACTATTAGACCTTCCCTCTCTTCACGTGCACTTTTTTTTTGCTGCATAGATACAATTTGCTGGCAGATCTACTGAAACTTAGGAATTACTTACAACAACTTAAACCTCAGTTGGTACTGTTTATTGAAATAAAATTATGTATTTATTGTTTATATAGATTTATATGTTTGTATATAGCAGTGTGTTACTGTGATTCTGTCTGTTTTTGTGTAACTGTGATTCTGTGAGTGTTTTGTGTAAAGTGTGAGTTTGTTTGTGAATACATGTGAGTCTGTGAGTGTGTTTGTGTAAGTGTGAGTCTGTGAGTGTGAGTCGTGAGTGTGTTGTGTAAAGTGTGAGTGGTGTTTGTGTAACGGTGTGTCTGTGCATCACTTTTAGTATGGCATAATGTTGGTAGCAAACAGTAATCCAGCACTCACAGCCCTTTCCTCCACCCATAGTGTGTGCATCACTTTCAGTGTGGCATAATGAAGTTGGCAAACAGAATCCAGCACTCACAGCCCTTTCCCCCACCCATAGTGACTGTGCATCACTTCCATGTGGCATAATGAAGTTAGAAACAGTAATCCAGCACTACAGCCTTTCCCCCACCCATAGTGCCTGTGCATCACTTTCAGTATAGCATAATGTAGGTAGCAAACAGTCATCCAGCACTCACAGCCCTTTCCCCCACCCATAGTGCCTGTTCATCACTTTCAGTATGGTATAATGTAGGTAGCAAACAGTCATCTAGATAGATAGATAGAAAAAGGATAGGTAGATGGATAGATAGAAAGAAAAAGGATAGATAGATAAATAGATAGATAGAAGCATAAATGAAATGAATGGTATAATGTAGGTAGCAAACAGTCATCTAGATAGATAGATAGATAGATAGATAGATAGAGGATGATTAGTGTTTCTCAACCAGGGGTCCCTGAGAGGTTGCATGGGGGTCCTCAAAACATTGACAGAAAATGTATAGATCAACAATTTTGATGAATGCTGATATATTTTTCTACATATTTATCAATGTTCTGTGTAAAGTCTGTGTTTGGTGTATTGATGTCTGGAGATAAATAAAAATAAGTAATGTTTTAATGTAAGGGTTCCCACCCTGGTGTTAATTAGAGTGCATTTTGTTCAATGAGATGTATTATAGATCTATCATATATTTGTATAGATTAGGTTTTTGATGATTTGATGACTGACAAAGAAAAATAATAATATTGTGTATAATCATAATCTATGTAGAGGTCCCCGAGACATGAAAATTGTTCAAGGAGTCTCCATAGATAAAAAGGTTGAAAAACCTGGGATAGATAGATAGAAGAGGATGATAGATAGAAAGAGGATAGATAGATAAGAAAGAGGATAGATAGATAGAAAGGGGATAGATAGATAGATAGATAGATAGAAGCAAAATAAACTCAGTGTCAAGGACTACTTGCCCAATTATCCCTTATCCCCCCAATGGACTTAAAGACTAAACCAATATACCCTTTATAGTATGTCCAATATTAATTATCCATTGATACCCATGTCCCCCTACCGTGAACCTCTAATACTAACGTGTTTTTATATTTTATTATTTTTGTTTGCTTTGGCAAGTTTAAAAGTAAATTGATCCTGCCAATAAAGCTCTTTTTGATTTGATTTAGAAGAAAGGGATAGATAGAAGAAAAGGGATAGATAGAAGATAGAAAGAAAAGGATAGATAGATAATAGAAAAAAAGGATAGATAGAAAAAAGAGGATAGATAAATAGAAAAAGAGGAGATAGAGGATAGATAGATAGAAAATGGATAGATAGATAGAAATGGATAGATAGATAGAAAATGGATAGATAGAAAATGGATAGATAGATAGAAAAGAAAGAGGATAGATATATAGATAGATAGCAAAAAGAGGGATAGATAGATGAATAGAAAATGGATAGATAGATAAATAGAAAATGGATTGATAGATAGAAAGAGGAAGATAGATAGAGGATAGAGAATAGATAGATAGAAAGAGGATAGATAGAAAATGTATAGATAGAAAGAAAGAAAGAGGATAGTAGAAGAAAGCGAGGATAGATAGATTGAAAGAGGGTAGATAGATAGGAGGAAAATAGGATGAAGATAGAAAGAAAGAGTATAGATAGATATATAGATAGAAAAAGGATAGATAGATAGAAAAAATATAGATAGAAAAAGGATAGATAGATAGATAGATAGAAAGAGGATAGATAGATAGATAAATAGATAGAAAATAGATAGATAAATAGAAAATGGATAGATAGAAAGAAAGAGTATAGATAGATATATAGATAGAAAAAGGATAGATAGATAGAAAAAAGGATAGATAGAAAGAGGATAGATAGATAGAAAGAGGATAGATAGATAAATAGATAGAAAATAGATAGATAGATAAAAGAAAATGGATAGATAGAGAAGAGGTAGATGAAAGAAAGAGGATAGATAGATAGATAGATAGATAGATAGAAAGAGGATAGATAGAAAGAAAGAGGATAGAAGATAGATAGAAAGAAAGAGATAGATAATAGATAGATAGATAGATAGAAAGAATGATAGATAGATAATAGATAGATAGAAAAATAGAAAATGGATGGATAGATAGATAGAAAGAGAGTATAGATATAGAGATAGATGATAGATAGAGAGAGGGGGAGATCATAGAACGATAGATAGATAGATAGATGATAGAAAAAAAGAGGATAGATAGATAGATAGAAAATGGATGGATAGGTAGATAGAAAAAAAGAGGATAGATAGGAAGAACCCCCCCCCCCCACTGAGCACAGACAGTGCACATCCTGCACCTCTATTAATAGCAGTACAGACTGGGGGTACATGGACCGTGCTACCTGCTCCAAGTGCGTTGGGCGGATACTTGAGGTGAGAGGCGGAGGAAGGTGTCCTTAGTGCTGGTTTTCTTATTAGCTGCACGGGTCGCGTTACTGAGGAAATCACGTCCTGGTGGCTGACAGAGAGGTCACTGTTTGCGACTGCAGGGGCCTCTCATTGGCATGTGGTCAGAGCCTGCATAGTGCTAATTGCAGGAAAGGGGGAGCTGCAGATTCAGGACCAGGACTGGGGGAATGTTTAAACCGGCAAGGATTACTGGGGATAGGAGCAACATAGGACAGTCTGGAAAAAGGTATTTGCACAGTGTAATTATGTGTTGCCTATGCAGACTAGTACTTAGCACTGAACTATTCCTTTAAATAAAAGAAGCAATAAAGATATTATGAAAATCTGTTTTACACTTTTGTCACACTCTCTTGTCTTACATGTCTTTGTACTTCAGGTGTTGTTTCCATTGCTGACTAACTCTTAGAAAATATTAGCCCGGCTGATGTAGGTGGTATGGAGGAAACTAGAATAAGAGCACCACATTACTTCTAAGGTCTGTTTACATTTTTTATGAAATCATTTGTCTGTTTTGTGTAGATTTTTTATTCATTTAATCCCTGTTAATATCTCTAATGGCAATTAATATGAAAAAAAACAGCAGAAAAGTTCAGTTAAGACTAACAAATAGCTTACATATTTTCCCTTTGCTTATGTTAATGTCTCTCTATATTATTTCAAACGTATGGTATTGTTTGCTGTTTCATGTTTTTTAACAAGTTGGTTGGTAATGACAGATAAAATGTCCATAACATGACTATTTCTTACACAGCACTATGGTATGTTCCCATATTAATGTAAATGGTTGATAATTAGTTGCAGTTTGCTGAATAAGCAATACTAAAAATGAATCCATATATAAAATAAAGAAAATTTGCCTTGGCTATTTTTAAATAACAAGATACCGTATATACTCGAGTGATAAACCGAGGTTTCAGGCTGAAAAATCAGCCTGAAAATCCGACCTGGTTTATACTCGAGGCAGTCACTTACGTGTGGAAATCCGGCTCCTCGCTGGTAATGGCCAGGGTCAGGACATGATCCAGTCCATTCTGCCAGCTTTTAAATTAACATTGGGAGATCCAAAGAATAAATGGTGTACTGGTAGGACAGTGAGATTTTCTGTGCGCACTCCGACGCTCGCTTTCTCCCTGTACTGATGCGCCGGCTGACATAACTTCCCCCACCGAGTAGTGACGTCAGCCGGTGCATCAGTAGAGGGAGCAAGCGAGCGTCGGAGTGCGCACAGAAAATCTCACTGTCTACAGGTACACCATTATTCTTTTGGATCTCCCAATGTTAATTTAAAAGCTGGCAGGATGGACTGGATCATGTCCCTGACCCTGGCCATTACCTGCACCAGAATCCAGCCTGGAAAGTGGTTCTACCTCCTAACTCCTGATGGTTGTGATTGTGAGAGACAGATAGAATGGGGGTGGGTATATTCTTGTAACAGGGCCAGGGAGGAAATATTCATTAAATACATTATATTCCATCACATACATTTTCTATCATCCACTGAACTGAGGGGGAGGGTATAGATGTTTGGAAACTACAACTCCCAGCTACTAAAGCATGCTGGGAGTGTAGTTCGAAACATCTGGAGTGGCTTAGTTGTCTTGAAAATGGACAGCAGAATTCTCATACCGTAATAACAAATCTAGTATGGTTATTACTGTATGGGAAATCTGCTGTCCATTTAAAGGGCAAATAAAAATCAAAACAATACAGATCAAGAAAGCAGTAGTGTAATAATTTCTACCCTCGGTTTATACTCGGGTCAGTCATTTTTACTAGTTTTTCAGGTGAAATTTGGTACCTCGGTTTATACTCGGGACGGTTTATACTCGAGTATATACGGTAGGTGTTCAGTGTGTATTAACCAATTTAACACTACTTTGAAAATCCACCAAGTTTACGAGTATTACCTATTTACCATTGTGCATGAACTTAACTTTCCCCACATTTTCAGCATTTTAGTGATACTTTTTGCCAAATAATAAATAATGCCCCTTTATAAATATGTCCCTTAGACCCCCATTTGACTTTATTGGTAAATAAAGAAAATCGGAACCTTAAAAACTGATCTTAGACTATTTTCCAGCCATTCTCTGATATGATCTGCGATTTCCGATTTTCCTAAACACTCCTCTGGGTATTATTAATTGAGAAACAATGAGACCTTCCATGGATTTAATGGCGGGCTATATAAATGGCCACTTATGTGTTTTTACCATCTCAGACTCGACAAAATGGCGAAAGGAGTTGGTAATGACATTTCCCCACTGGTTATCGCTGCTTTATAATTGCGATAAGTCCAATTTTTGCGAAAAGCAGTCAATAATGGTGGCGGGGAAAAATCCGAACCTTATAAATATGACCCCATGTCATGCATATGTATTCATTTACTACATATATAATATGATCTGTATTTTTCCTAGGTTTTTCTTCAGCATCTATTCTCCTCTCCTTTTTTGACAACATTTGCTGCATTGTGGCTGACAATCCTTGACTTCATGGACAAGTACATGCATGCTGGCTCTAGCGATTTACTGGTATGGACTTAACAGGCAGTTTCAAGACATACCAATTATTTTAGGGGGGATTTATGCAATTAAGTTAGGCAACATTTATATTTAGTAATTAAGGAGATGTTCGTAAAAAAAAAAAAAACTATACATAATCAAACAGATTAAAGAAAATACCCAACAAATAAATGGGTGTATTAAAGACATTTAGTGGAAAGTCACTTGCATTTAGCTTATGGAATGCTGCTAAAGCCCTTGAAAGTTATAGAATTTCCTTAAACGCTAAGGAAATACAAGTCTCCATTCCTTATTTGTATCTGTGAGAGGGAAGCTCTATAACCTTTACCCTTCCCTATACCATTTGATTCCTTAGTAATGTCTCACAATAGCGATTCATATTGCAAACCAGAGGTCTGTGATGAAGCTGAAACCAATCTGCACGAATGCGCAATCTGATCGCAATTGTGATCCGATCGTGCTTTTAAAACCGCACACTAATGTGACCTAATTGATGTGGCCACACTAGTGTGCAATTGTGCACTGCGTGTGCGATCCGTTTTTGTTTTTTGCGAAATCGTATGTTCTCCAATTGTGAAACATCAGGAGATCTAAATCATGCAGTATTGCAACACGCTCGTGCACCGGGAGAATGCGTGCAATCGGAGCGTTAATGTGCGTGCAGGAGCGTGTTGCAGTGTGGCTTCAGCCTTACTGACTGTAATTCTAGAATGTGTGTAGGGTGGGGTTTAACTCTTTTGATGGACCAGGGTGATGCTAGGCCATCACCCCTGGGAGTAGAGAGGATAGCGAGATATAAAAGTCTTAACTCAAACTTCAATCAACTTAATGAGGCAGTACTATTTTTAACAATGTATCGCTATTATTTTGGAGGCTCAGAGCCCTATGCAGTGTCACCTGAGTTTACTACCAACAGAAAAACAAAAATAATCATTAGTAAACTCCATGAGTGGGTTTTTACACCTTGTAGGTAGAAAATCATTCTTAAAAGTACATTATTTTAGAGTTTTTCGAATTGCTAATTGTATTTTCGTTGCATTTATTGCATTTTTATTAATATTCTATACTTTAACTTAATGTTAGCAAGAGGCAATTCCTGAGTCCTTGAAAAACATGCTGCTTGTAATGGATACTGCTGGAATATTCCACAGTGCAGATTCACGGACTGGCTACTCAGATTTATGGGAAATCCACTGGGGGAATAGACTGTTTCTTACCTCGTTGAGGGAAGATCTGTTTAAACAAACAGTGATTCAAGGTAAGTTGTCCTGCTGTAAACATTCAACAGCAGATTTAAATACATTGCTATTAACCCACTGTAGAGATCTTAATTACTAGACTTTTATTTTTAGTTCATGAAAGGTACTGATTGCGTGATAGGTTACATAGATTGGAAGCTCTTGGAACATAGCCTAGTTGAATGCAGTATAATAATTGCAAATCAGTGGGAACGAAGTATATATGAAATTAATATGTCTACAAGTGGCATGCATGACATGTTAGGACTACTGTATGACTAACTAGATTGTAAGCTCTACAAGCAGGGACCCTTTCCTCTTGTAGCAAAGCTCAAGCATTTCTATTTAATATTTATGTACTGAACGATCTGTATTTATCCCCCTTGTATGACTTTATTGTATTTTGTACAGCGCTGCATCCCCAAGTGGTTCTTTTATAATAAAACTATACATTATAGGTATTTTAGGAAGGGCCCCTGGTGGTCTGAAAATATTGTGCATGGTAGTTAATGAAATAGTATTCCTTTAATGTTTTGATTGAAGACCGAGAGCTTAAGGAGCTATGCCTTACCTTCCGTTCTTCAATCAATATTTCAGGAGCCAGGGATGAAGAAAGTAATTTGCCTTTCGCGCAAATATACTTTATTATTGTTCTAATCCTGACAAGTTAATACATTTTTTTTCATTAGAATCAAGGTGGATTAGAAATAATAGTATTGCTGTGTGTGATTCAGTGTATGCTCTCCTGAAATTAGTTATAGATTACATGTTCAGTATTATACAAGCCAATATAAAGTACAAAAACAGGCAATTCCAGGTTACAAACATCGACATACATCAACTCCTACTTAAAAATGAAAGGGCACAAATAATCTATAAAATAGGGGTTTGCGGGAGCATACAGCCAGGTGGTCTACAGGTGGTTGGCAACCCTCCCCTTTAACCACCTTGCCCTGTACCAGAAGCAGTGGTAAAAAACTGGTCACAAAGCTGGCCAACAAAGCAATTTATTTTTAAAAATGCTAAATTTGCATTTAGTTGCATTTAATAGGTATATGTTTCAATACATACCAATGAACTTAAGAACAGAACCTCGTTCATAACCCGGGGACTGCCTGTACTGTTGTTACTATTGAGTTTAATAGATACTGTGATGAGTTTTATAGATGTTTATCATTTCTTATACTGTATTAAAGTTCTGACTTATTAACATTTAGATCCACCTCATGTAGCAGAAATACATCCACAGAAACCATTAGTGCCATCTTCTCTGCTACTCTGAGCTAAGGGCCTCCCCAGCCAACACAGATGGAGAAGCAGTGAGAGCAAGAATGTTGTGGTAAGTTTAATTTCTTTTAACATTGCAAGACAGCATATCTATAAAATAATATATAAAGGCTTAATTTTTGATTTCAATTTTAGCACTACTATTCAAACTAGTGAGAGAAAAAAAGAGGAAAACTGCAAAATAACTGAAACAAATAGCAAAGGAATTAAACATATTAAATGTCATGACTACGTATATACTCGAGTATAAGCCGAGGTTTTTAGGTTAAAATAAACCTAAAAACCTTACCTCGGTTTATACTCGAGTCAAGGTCTCCTTACTGCAAGATGTTGCTGAGGCTCCAAATCCGGCTACCGCAAGCTTGTAAGTACCTGTGGTTTTTACAGCTGACGTCAGTACTCTGCGCCGAGTAGTGACGTCAGCCGGCAAATCCACAGGACTTACAGAGCGTGTGGCATCCGGATTTGGAGCCTCGGCAACATTGATCGCGGTAAGGACCAACTAATGGGCGGAATCTCCAGGGGGGAGGGGGGGGGTTCTACACTGCAGGATTAAGTTGCCTTTTAACTGCAGAATTCCCATACAGTTGTTTGGAAACTACAACTCCCGCCACTTACGCATGCTGGGAATTGTGTTTCCAAAACATCTGTATGGAAATTCTGCTGTCCATTTAAAGGGCAACTTAAGCCTCAAAACAAATAAGAATCAGAAGGAAGAAGGTACTATTGTAGAAGATTGCCTTCTGATTCTGTATTGTTTTGAGGCTTAAGTTGCCTTTAAATAGACAGCAGAATTCCCATACAGATGTTTGGAAACTACAACTCCCAGCATGCTTTAGTTGCTGGGAGTTGTAGTTTTCAAACATCTGTATGGGAATTCTGCTGGCTATAATGGGCAACTTAAGCATCAAAATAACTGAATCAGAAGGCAGTAGTGGTCATAATCTACCCTCGACTTATACTCGAGTTAATCAATTTATCCTAATTTTTCAGGTAAAAACATGTACCTCGGCTTATATCGGGTCGAGTTATACTCGGGTATAAACAGTAGTTTAAAGCGGAAATTTAAAGCATTGAGCTGTATTTAAAGTCAACTTTAAAGAGACGGGACCCTTCCCTGGAACACTACATATAAAACTATCCATTCTATAAAAATAAAGTTTATTTCTTTGTCACTGCATGGATAATTGATTCAGCATTGACTCTTTCTGTGCCTGCAGCTAACATACAATCCTGAAGTTTGTGCTGTCCGTGTTACTGAAGTCCTATGTAGCACTGTACCTAAAGAAATCAATTACAAGAGCCCACACACCTTTAGACTCCTACAGCTGAAAGAAAATCTTACTTGATTCAAGCAGTTATTACATGTGCTCCCCGTGTGCTTACATTCCATAGCCGTTTCGCTTTCACTAAAACACGTAATCACTGGGTAAATGCTATTGGCTGTATGGGGCACAGATCATCTCCACTGCACATGCTCACACTCCATGTGGCCCCAGTTTTGGGAGGGGGTGGATACATAGAGAGGAGACATGCATAAATAACTAGAAGTGAGCTAAAACAGGCATGAGGAGATCTGGTGACAGAGCACTGAGATCAAAAAGGGATCAAGTTCCTGGCAGCACTAAAAAAATAGAAAAGGATAAAGACAAGTCATTTTTCACTTTAGTGTTCCTTTAATCATTTATTCATCAGATGATTTGTGTTTTCATGTTAGTAAACTTCACCAAAACATTTTTTCTCACAGACTCAGGTCTCAAAGCTCAGGAACCTCCAGTGCTCCAGTATCAGGATCAAGTTCTTCCTGCACTCTGTTAGAGTAACCTCGAGTAACCAGTAACAGACGTAACCCCACCTATTACTCAGTCTCCATAATCCTGCATCCTTTGACCTCCCCACTGCAGGTGGGAGTTCCTCCAATGTCGCTGCCAATCATATTAAACCCAGATTAATTGGCTACCTCTCCAGTCCCTCTTCTGTCGAAACCTCGACCTGCTGATGTCTCATCAATACCAGAAGTCAACTAACACCTGGACATTGTATATTTTTTTTCTTCTAAACTTGCTATGGTGCTGGACAGAAAATACTACTACCCATTTTTATTTTAATTGCTTCGTTTTATAACAAATATGGACATCAGAAGAAAACTGATGCTATGAAAGGACACTACTTAGTCTTTTTTTTTTTTCATCTCAACAATAAAACTGCTGGCACCAAATACTATGCTTTCGTAAAAGACATTAAACCAGATTTTATCAGTGAAGTCAACCAATAAAGTTGAAGAGTTGTTGAGATATTATAATATATATATATATAATATATATATATATATATATATACATACACACACATATTATTTGATTTGACATTCCTTTGATAGATGTGATGAAAACACTTTGATCAAGTACTTGTATAGATTTGCACATTTATAGGGCAAGACATCTTCTTACTATTGACTGACCAGTACTTCAAAAAAAACACTTAAAATATTGGTAGTCCTGCAAAGACAACTTTTCCCAGCAAATAAGGCAACAATGTGCAGATTTTCCTTGCAGTTATCTTTGTACTATTACAAATGTACCGTTACAGATGTAAATAATAGAATATTCCAAAATTAAAACAGAAGAAGTGGGCTTTGGTGTAAAAACACAGCCACATTTTGCAGACCCTGGTTATTAAAGCAAATGAATCGTTATCTAGCCTGGTGCATCTGATTTGGAAATCCTAAATCAATGTCTGTGCCATTTATAATGCAATGTTAGATGGCAAAGACTGTAGTATTAATAAATATATGTAAAGACAAAAGTTGTCTATATTTTTAAACATGTTATTCTAGTGATTTTTATGTAAAGAAGACAATTCTCCAATTTTAAAAATTGTTTTAATCCTTCTATTGCAAAGAATTCAAACACCGTAGAATTCTTTGGTTGTTAAAGAATTATTACTGCTGTTATTTCAGCACTTCACTGGTGTTGTGTCTAATGAAACCATGGTTTCTTTGTTAATTATCATGCAGTTAAATCTATTAAAATAACTTTACCTGGGTTTTGCATCTTAAAAATGAAAGCGTTCAGTCATAACCCTCTTTTATCCAGTTCAGTTTTGCCTCATTATAAACCATTATATTATCTATTAATGTCTTAGTGAGAATGTACCAAACCTGCAATTCACATTTGCAGTTTCCATTTCCTTCTTTCCTATGGCTTGGCTGCTGAGACTAAGAGTAGGTCACAGTGCCGCCTTTTAACACGCAACTGATCAGATTGCGCATTACAAAAACCACACTAGTGTTGGTGTGGACCACACTAGGTGCGCTGGTGGCTGTTTTTTGCACGATCCTTAGTGGAGCCCATGAGATCAACATTTTTGGTGCGATTAGCTGCTCTGTGATCCTAATATACACAGGGATCAAGCCCAAGCGGGAATCAAGTGCATGAAACAAGCACCAATTGGTACACAATGACCCATTATTTGACCTGATCAGTCACCTGGCACAATATTTTGGTTGTCAGCTGGGTGATCAGATGTGATTTCCGATTAAAACAACTGTGACCAATTTTCTGCAAAAACCCATTGGTCCAACAATTATGTATGTCAGTAGTTAAAGCCGTTTAGTGGTCAAGCAAAGTATTGGGACAATTTAGCCTGTGTGTATCAGTTTTTAGGGTTCTACACACGTACAATTGTGGGGCCGACCTCGATTTACGTTGTGTTGTAAACTGCTCTTTCGGCAAACAATCTATCACGTGTGAGTGCTTGGGTCCTGTGACTGAGCATTCGTACACGAAAAGATTGTCGCGCCGGACCTTGTCCATAAAATCGGACGTGTGTACAAACAGCCTTCAGCCTGCTATTCAAGAAATTCTATAATTGTACTGTTAGAAAACACTCTTAAAAAGGTAATTATTAAATACAGATAATGTACATAAAAAAGGTAAATGTACTTATTGTGTATAAAGTCCATATAAATTAATTAGCTTTTGTTTTCTTAACTTGTCTATAGTGTGTTAAATTTATAATGCTAATCTTTTATCATTTCTCACATAGAATTCACTTTTTTATAAGACTGAATACTCATATTTTACTATATTTAAATATTAAACAAACCAAAATCCTTCTTACCACTAGGGATGGGACTAGAACTCGAGTTCGAGCCAAACTTTGAGTTCGAACGGACTCGGACTTCTCGAACTATCCCTGACCGGATTTCTCGGACTTTCGATGTTTCCGGACTTTCAGTCGTAAATTCGATTGTTTCAATCGATTACGATAATAATCGAATTTACGTGCGTTCACTAACTCTAGAATGTAGTGTAGTGTAATGTAGTGGCTGGATAGTGTAGTGGTTAAAGGCACTGCGTTTGACATGGGAAACCAGGGTTCGATTAAGATTCATAATACTAATGTAGGTCCCCAATACAGCTCAATATGCCTATATATAAAATAATTTTTAAGTTTATAGGAGTTGGGAATATAAGTGCAGACTTGGTATAATGTAGATTTTGAGTATTAAAGGGCAACTATAGTGAAAAAAAAACTTTGTCTGTATACAATGTATAGATCACTTAGTATAAGATGCCTTACTTTCATGTTTCTGTGTGGTTCATTTCTTCACACTGGCAGAAGAGTTGTACACGCTGTGTAGTCCCCCCCCCTCTCTGTCTACTCCCCTCAAGCGTGACGGGCTGTATACAGAGTCCGAGAATTGTCAGTTGAAAGGACTTAAATGAAGTGCTGACATCCCTGTTGACCCCTCCCTTCCAGAGCTAGACTGCAAGCAATCAAAGTGTGGAATAAAGTAGCAATATGTGAAGGGAGGGGCAGAGGGGGAGAGAGGAGGACAAGTGGTGCTGAGATTCTTTACAAGTTACTGAACTCTCCCTGTTCTAACTTTGCTAATTGTATTATTTTTTACCTAAAGTCATATCTCTCCCTGCCTGTTAGCTGAGATCATAATCACTGAAGAGAGTCAGTGTAACAGCAGCTATAGTGAGACCTCACAACCGTGACACTGCTTGTTGTCCTGTCATTTCAGTTGCTTTAGTCTATATATTTCATACATTGCACTGTGTGTCTTGTTTGGTATATAGTCTGATTACTGTATTATATACGTGTATTAGTGTTCCATTGAGTCACTGGTTTTGTATGTTATAAGATATTTTTTTTGGGGGGGAGGGGCTGTTTTATAGTGTGTTATGCTATATTACTGGGTTAAGGGTTATATGATGTGTTTAGCACTACAGCATTTGACATATGTGCACATGGTACTATAGTGTGGGTGGAGAGAGTGTGTGACAGACTTGCATGGGAGCTTTGGATTGTGTGGGTGGATGCCTTGAGTGCAGATGAGGTGTAGCAGCTCCTACAAATCACAGCATATTCAAAGGCTTATATCTCGGGGACTATGAGAATTTAAAGAAACTAAAGGTACCCTGGTGGTTGGGATGACTTATAGGATACATTAGAAGAAATAAAAAAAAAACAATTTTCTCACTAATTGCCCTTTAATTATTTTTAAAGTAGGAAAATATAGGATAAGAAAATTTAGAGAAAACAACTGTAAATGTAAAAAACTACTTACAGCAGCATATCTGTGTATTCAATTAGAATCAACTGGACTGAAGACGTTTCGCTAGTCATCCGACTGACTTTCTCAATTTAGAATGACTTCTAAAAAAATCTGTTGGCAATTATGTCCCTGGAAAATCTCAATTAGCATATCACAGCCAGGTTTAAGGGCGTGATGCATAGTGGCTAAGAGGTGTTATAGGAACGCAATGTGGGGGGTGCACACCTTCGCTGCCAGGTCAATGGTTAGGGGGTTGCACCTTCTTACTGCTCCGTTCCTGCAGTATTAAATCAAGATTAACCAAGAAGGGGACGCCACACAGGAGTGCTGCAAGCACCTTGTGTTTATTCAATCCAACATGTTTCAACCCACAAACGGGCCTAAAACATGTTGGATTGAATAAACACAAGGTGCGTGGCGTCCCCTTCTTGGTTAATCTTGGTGTTATAGGAACGCCCAGGGTAAGGTGTCAAAACAGCATTGTACATGGCAGACAGTTGGTGTCGAACCCCCCCACCTCTATTTCGGCTTGGTTTCTTTATTTTCACATAAATGGCCTCCTTGACACTCTCTTGACCAGTCACGTTCCTTAGCCAATATGTTAACATTACAATCTTCAAGGATGTCCTTTATCCTTAAGATGCAGGTACACGGCTGAGCCCTGACCCGAGGAATTGGCTCTTGTGCTGAGCCATATGTTGATGTTGTTTGGTCTCCCCCACATACAACTCAGAGCATTGTTCACTGCACTGCACTGCGTATATGATGTCGCTTTTCTTGTGTTTTGGTGTTGGGTATTTGGATGTACCAATTGCTGCCTCAGTGTGTTGCTCGGTTTAAAGCAGACAGGGATACAGTGTTTTTTGAAAATTCTTCTTTATTTCTCGGAGACCCTGCTACATATGGGATGACCATGTTCTTTCTCCTGTCTTACTTTCCCCTTCACTGTTGGTATTCGTGTTCTTTTCTTTCCTCTACTTCTTTTGACAAAGTCCCAGTCTGGATATCCACAAGTTTTAAGGGCTCCTCTGAGATGTTTAAATTTCTTTAGCCTTCGCTCTGTGCTAGTGGGATGTTTCGGCTTGTTTGCAGGGTTCTGATGACCCCCAGCTTGTGATATAAAGGGTGGTGGGAGTCAAACATCAAATACTGATCTGTGGTGTTGGTTTTCTGTAAACCTCTACTTAGTTTACCATTCTCCTTGATTTCTACCAAAACTGTCTGACATGTACAATGCTGTTTTGACACTTAGCAAGGCAAAGAGTAGAGGAGCACACGAACTAGTGAAAATTTCTTTTATTTGTGCAAAACAACAGCATACAACGTTTCGGGACTCTAGGCCCCTTCCTCAAAAAATTGAAAAGAAATTTTCACTAGAAGTGTGCTCCTCTACTCTTTGCTGCTTGGATATTGAAGCCCTGGGAGCAGCGCCGCTCCTACCATGAAGCAAGTTGAAAAATTGCTCATGGCGGCACCCTGCAGAAAAAAAAATGAAATAGCCAATAAGCGGCATTTCCCCCCCTTTTAACAGCGCTCGGCAATCCTTACCTTATAAAGAGCACGATGGCACAATTGTCCACCAGTTCTTCTTTTGGATCTCCCCAATGTTAATTTAAAAGCTGGCAGGATGGACTGGATCATGTCCCTGACCCTGGCCATTACCTGCACCAGTAAATCCAGCCTGGAGGAAATGTACCTGGTAGACAGTGAGATTTTCTGTGCGCACTCCGACGCTCGCTTTCTCCCTGTACTGATGCGCCGGCTGACATAACTTCCCGGCACCGAGTAGTGACGTCAGCCGGTGCATCAGTAGAGGGAGCAAGCGAGCGTCGGAGTGCGCACAGAAAATCTCACTATCTACCAGGTACACCATTTATTCCTTTGGATCTCCCAATGTTAATTTAAAAGCTGGCAGGATGGACTGGATCATGTCCCTGACCCTGGCCATTACCTGCACCAGTAAATCCAGCCTGGAAAGTGGTTCTACCTCCTAACTCCTGATGGTTGTGATTGTGAGAGACAGATAAGAATGGGGTGGGTTATATTCTTGTAACAGGGCCAGGGGAGGAAATCATTCATTAAATACATTATATTCCATCACATACATTTTCTATCATCCACTGAACTGAGGGGGAGGGTATAGATGTTTGGAAACTACAACTCCCAGCTACTAAAGCATGCTGGGAGTTGTAGTTTCGAAACATCTGGAGTGGCTTTAGTTGTCTTGAAAATGGACAGCAGAATTCTCATACAGTAATAACCAAATCTAGTATGGTTATTACTGTATGGGAAATCTGCTGTCCATTTAAAGGGCAAATAAAAACTCAAAACAATACAGATCAAGAAAGCAGTAGTGATAATAATTTCTACCCTCGGTTTATACTCGGGTCAGTCATTTTTACTAGTTTTTCAGGTGAAATTTGGTACCTCGGTTTATACTCGGGACGGTTTATACTCGAGTATATACGGTAGGTGTTCAGTGTGTATTAACCAATTTAACACTACTTTGAAAATCCACCAAGTATTACGAGTATTACCTATTTACCATTGTGCACTGAACTTAACTTTTCCCCACATTTTCAGCATTATTAGTGATACTTTTTGCCAAATAATAAATAATGCCCCTTTATAAATATGTCCCTTAGACCCCCATTTGACTTTATTGGTAAATAAAGAAAATCGGAACCTTAAAAACTGATCTTAGACTATTTTCCAGCAATTACTCTGATATGATCTGCGATTTCCGATTTTCCTAACACTCCTCTGGGTACTTATTAGTATTGAGAAACAATGAGACCTTCCATGGATTTAATGGCGGGCTATATAAATGGCCACTTATGTGTTTTTACCATCTCAGACTCGACAAAATGGCGAAAGGAGTTGGTAATGACATTTCCCCACTGGTTATCGCTGCTTTATAAATTGCGATAAGTCCAATTTTTGCGAAAAGCAGTCAATAATGGTGGCGGGGAAAAAATTCCGAACCTTTATAAATATGACCCTATGTCATGCATATGTATTCATTTACTACATATATTAATATGATCTGTATTTTTCCTAGGTTTTTCTTCAGCATCTATCTCCTCTCCTTTCTTTGACAACAT
The DNA here is from genome assembly GCA_019447015.1 of Hymenochirus boettgeri. Classification (NCBI taxonomy): domain Eukaryota; kingdom Metazoa; phylum Chordata; class Amphibia; order Anura; family Pipidae; genus Hymenochirus; species Hymenochirus boettgeri. The sequence goes on along the minus strand of CM033475.1, from coordinate 75,450,748 downwards.
TTGCTGCATTGTGGCTGACAATCCTTGACTTCATGGACAAGTACATGCATGCTGGCTCTAGCGATTTACTGGTATGGACTTAACAGGCAGTTTCAAGACATACCAATTATTTTAGGGGGGATTTATGCAATTAAGTTAGGCAACATTTATATTTAGTAATTCAAGGTAGATGTTCGTAAAAAAAAAAAAAACTATACATAATCAAACAGATTAAAAGAAAATACCCAACAAATTAAATGGGTGTATTAAAGACATTTAGTGGAAAGTCACTTGCATTTAGCTTATGGAATGCTGCTAAAGCCTCTTGAAAGTTATAGAATTTCCTTAAACGCTAAGGAAATACAAGTCTCCATTCCTTATTTGTATCTGTGAGAGGGAAGCTCTATAACCTTTACCCTTCCCTATACCATTTGATTCCTTAGTAATGTCTCACAATAGGCGATTCATATTGCAAACCAGAGGTCTGTGATGAAGCTGAAACCAATCTGCACGAATGCGCAATCTGATCGCAATTGTGATCCGATCGTGCTTTTAAAACCGCACACTAATGTGACCTAATTGATGTGGCCACACTAGTGTGCAATTGTGCACTGCGTGTGCGATCCGTTTTTTTGTTTTTTGCGAAATCGTATGTTCTCCAATTGTGAAACATCAGGAGATCTAAATCATGCATGTATTGCAACACGCTCGTGCACCGGGAGAATGCGTGCAATCGCGAGCGTTAATGTGCGTGCAGGAGCGTGTTGCAGTGTGGCTTCAGCCTTACTGACTGTAATTCTAGAATGTGTGTAGGGTGGGGTTTAACTCTTTTGATGGACCCAGGGTGATGCTAGGCCATCACCCCTGGGAGTAGAGAGGATAGCGAGATATAAAAGTCTTAACTCAAACTTCAATCAACTTAATGAGGCAGTACTATTTTTAACAATGTATCGCTATTATTTATGGAGGCTCAGAGCCCTATGCAGTGTCACCTGAGTTTACTACCAACAGAAAAACAAAATATAATCATTAGTAAACTCCATGAGTGGGTTTTACACCTTGTAGGTAGAAAATCATTCTTAAAAGTACATTATTTTAGAGTTTTTCGAATTGCTAAATTGTATTTTCGTTGCATTTATTGCTATTTTATTAATATTTCTATACTTTAACTTAATGTTTTAGCAAGAGGCAATTCCTGAGTCCTTGAAAAACATGCTGCTTGTAATGGATACTGCTGGAATATTCCACAGTGCAGATTCACGGACTGGCTACTCAGATTTATGGGAAATCACATGGGAGAGAATAGACTGTTTCTTACCTCGCTTGAGGGAAGATCTGTTTAAACAAACAGTGATTCAAGGTAAGTTGTCTCTGCTGTAAACATTCAAACAGCAGATTTAAATACATTGCTATTAACCCACTGTAGAGATCTTAATTACTAGACTTTTTATTTAGTTCATGAAAGGTACTGATTGCGTGATAGGTTACATAGATTGGAAGCTCTTTGGAACATAGCCTAATGTGAATGCAGTATAATAATTGCAAATCAGTGGGAACGAAGTATATATGAAATTAATATGTCATACAAGTGGCATGCATGACATGTTTAGGACTACTGTATGACTAACTAGATTGTAAGCTCTACAGAGCAGGGACCTCCTTTCCTCTTGTAGCAAAGCTCAAGCATTTCTATTTATATATTTATGTACTGAACGATCTATGTATTTATCCCCCTTGTATGACTTTATTGTATTTTGTACAGCGCTGCATCCCCAAGTGGTTCTTTATAAATAAACTATACATATATAGGTATTTTAGGAAGGGCCCCTGGTGGTCTGAAACATATTGTGCATGGTAGTTTAATGAAATAGTATTCCTTTAATGTTTTGATTGAAGACCGAGAGCTTAAGGAGCTATGCCTTACCTTCCGTTCTTCAATCAATATTTCAGGAGCCAGGGATGAAGAAAGTATATTTGCCTTTCGCGCAAATATACTTTATATATTGTTCTAATCCTGACAAGTTAATACATTTTTTTTCATTAGAATCAAGGTGGATTAGAAATAATAGTATTGCTGTGTGTGATTCAGTGTATGCTCTCCTGAAATTAGTTATAGATTACATGTTCAGTATTATACAAGCCAATATAAAGTACAAAAACAGGCAATTCCAAGGTTACAAACATCTGACATACATACAACTCCTACTTAAAAATGAAAGGGCACAAAATAATCTATAAAATAGGGGTTTGCGGGAGCATACAGCCAGGTGGTCTACAGGTGGTTGGCAACCCTCCCCTTTAACCACCTTGCCCTGTACCAGAAGCAGTGGTAAAAAACTGGTCACAAAGCTGGCCAACAAAGCAATTTATTTTTAAAAATGCTAAATTTGCATTTAGTTGCATTTAATAGGTATATGTTTCAACTTACATACCAATGCAACTTAAGAACAGAACCTCGTTCATAACCCGGGGACTGCCTGTACTGTTGTTACTATTGAGTTTAATAGATACTGTGATGAGTTTTATAGATGTTTATCATTTCTTATACTGTATTAAAGTTCTGACTCTATTAACATTTAGATCCACCTCATGTAGCAGAAATACATCCACAGAAACCATTAGTGCCATCTTCTCCTGCTACTCCTGAGCTAAGGGCCTCCCCCCAGCCAACACAGATGGAGAAGCCAGTTGAGCAAGAATGTTGTGGTAAGTTTAATTTCTTTTAACATTGCAATGACAGCATATCTATAAAATAATATATAAAGGCTTAATTTTTGTATTTCAATTTTAGCACTACTATTCAAACTAGTGAGAGAAAAAAAGAGGAAAACTGCAAAATAACTGAAACAAATAGCAAAGGAATTAAACATATTAAATGTCATGACTACCGTATATACTCGAGTATAAGCCGAGGTTTTTAGGTTTTAAAATAAACCTAAAAACCTTACCTCGGTTTATACTCGAGTCAAGGTCTTCCTTACTGCAAGATGTTGCTGAGGCTCCAAATCCGGCTACCGCAAGCTCTGTAAGTACCTGTGGGTTTTTACAGCTGACGTCAGTACTCTGCGCCGAGTAGTGACGTCAGCCGGCAAATCCACAGGACTTACAGAGCGTGTGGCATCCGGATTTGGAGCCTCGGCAACATTGATCGCGGTAAGGACCAACTTAATGGGCGGAATCTCCGGGGGGGGGGGGGGGGGGTTCTACACTGCAGGATTAAGTTGCCTTTTAACTGCAGAATTCCCATACAGTTGTTTGGAAACTACAACTCCCAGCCACTTAAGCATGCTGGGAATTGTAGTTTCCAAAACATCTGTATGGAAATTCTGCTGTCCATTTAAAGGGCAACTTAAGCCTCAAAACAATAAAGAATCAGAAGGAAGAAGGTATCTATTGTAGAAGATTGCCTTCTGATTCTGTATTGTTTTGAGGCTTAAGTTGCCCTTTAAATAGACAGCAGAATTCCCATACAGATGTTTGGAAACTACAACTCCCAGCATGCTTTAGTTGCTGGGAGTTGTAGTTTTCAAACATCTGTATGGGAATTCTGCTGGCTATTTAATGGGCAACTTAAGCATCAAAATAATACTGAATCAGAAGGCAGTAGTGGTCATAATTTCTACCCTCGACTTATACTCGAGTTAATCAATTTATCCTAATTTTTCAGGTAAAAACATGTACCTCGGCTTATACTCGGGTCAGCTTATACTCGGGTATAAACAGTAGTTTAAAGCGGAAATTTAAAGCATTGAGCTGTATTTAAAGTCAACTTTAAAGGCAGACGGGACCCTTCCCCTGGAACACTACATATAGAAACTATCCATTCTATAAAAATAAAGTTTATTTCTTTGTCACTGCATGGATAATTGATTCAGCATTGACTCTTTCTGTGCCTGCAGCTAACATACAATCCTGAAGTTTGCTGCTGTCCGTGTTACTGAAGTCCTTATGTAGCACTGTACCTAAAGAAATCAATTACAAAGTCCCCACACACCTTTAGACTCCTACAGCTGAAAGAAAATCTTACTTGATTCAAGCAGTTATTACATGTGCTCCCAGTGCTGCTTACATTCCCATAGCAGTTTCGCTTTCACTAAAACACGTAATCACTGGGTAAATGCTATTGGCTGTAGTGGGGCACAGATCATCTCCACTGCACATGCTTCACACTCCATGTGCGCCCCAGTTTTGGGAGGGGGTGGATACATAGAGAGGAGACATGCATAAAATAACTAGAAGTGAGCTAAACAAGACATGAGGAGATCTGGTGACAGAGCACTGAGATCAAAAAGGGATCAAGTTCCTGGCAGCACTAAAAAAATAGAAAAGGATAAAGACAAGTCATTTTTCACTTTAGTGTTCCTTTAATCATTTATTTCATCAGAATGATTTGTGTTTTCATGTTAGTAAACTTCACCAAAACATTTTTTCTCCACAGACTCAGAGTCTCAAAGCTCAGGAACCTCCAGTGCTCCAGTATCAGGATCAAGTTCTTCCTGCACTCCTGTTAGAGTAACCCCAGTAACAGACGTAACCCCACCTATTACTCAGTCTCCACTAATCCTGCATCCTTTGACCTCCCCACTGCAGGTGGGAGTTCCTCCAATGTCGCTGCCAATCATATTAAACCCAGCATTAATTAAGGCTACCTCTCCAGTCCCTCTTCTGTCGACACCTCGACCTGCTGATGTCTCATCAATACCAGAAGTCAACTAACACCTGGACATTGTATATTTTTTTTCTTCATAAACTTGCTATGGTGCTGGACAGAAAATACTAGCTACCCATTTTTATTTTAATTGCTTCGTTATTATAACAAATATGGACATCAGAAGAAAACTGATGCTATGAAAGGAACACTACTTAGTCTTTTTTTTTTTTCATCTCAACAATAAAACTGCTGGCACCAAATACTATGCTTTCGTAAAAGACATTAAACCAAGATTTTATCAGTGAAGTCAACCAATAAAAGTTGAAGAGTTGTTGAGATATATATATATATATATATATATATATATATATATATATATATATATACATACACACACATATTATTTGATTTGACATTCCTTTGATAGATGTGATGAAAACACTTTGATCAAGTACTTGTATAGATTTGCACATTTATAGGGCAAGACATCTTCTTACTATTGACTGACCAGTACTTCAAAAAAACACTTAAATATTGGTAGTCCTGCAAAGACAACTTTTCCCCAGCAAATAAGGCAACAATGTGCAGATTTTCCTTGCAAGTTATCTTTGTTACTATTACAAATGTACCGTTACAGATGTAAATAATAGAATATTCCAAAATTAAAACAGAAGAAGTGGGCTTTGGTAGTAAAACACAGCCACATTTTGCAGACCCTGGTTATTAAAGCAAATGAATCGTTATCTAGCCTGGTGCATCTGATTTGGAAATCCTAAATCAATGTCTGTGCCATTTATAATGCAATGTTAGATGGCAAAAGACTGTAGTATTAATAAATATATATGTAAAGACAAAAGTTGTCTATATTTTTAAACACTGTTATTCTATTGTATTTTTATGTAAAGAAGACAATTCTCCAATTTTAAAAATTGTTTTAATCCTTCTATTGCCAAAGAATTCAAATCACCGTAGAATTCTTTGGTTGTTAAAGAATTATTACTGCTGTTATTTCAGCACTTCACTGTTTGTTGTCTCAATGAAACCATGGTTTTCTTTGTTATATTTTATCATGCAGTTAAATCTATTAAAATAACTTTACCTGGGTTTTGCATCTTAAAAATGAAAGCGTTCAGTCATAACCCTCTTTTAATCCAGTTCAGTTTTGCCTCATTATAAACCATTATATTATCTATTAATGTCCTCTAGCTGAGAATGTACCAAACCTGCCAATTCACATTTGCAGTTTCCATTTCCTTCTTTCCTATGGCTTGGCTGCTGAGACTAAGAGCTAGGTCACAGTGCCGCCTTTTAACACGCAATCTGATCAGATTGCGCATTACAAATCACACACTAGTGTTGGTGTGGACACACTAGGTGCGCTGGTGGCTGTTTTTTTGCTACGATCCCATTAGTGGAGCCCATGAGATCAACATTTTTGGTGCGATTAGCATGCTCTGTGATCCTAATATCACAGGGATCACAGCCCAAGCGGGAATCAACGTGCATGAAACAAGCACCCAATCTGGTACACAATGACCAATTATTTGACCTGATCAGTCACCTGGCACAATATTTTGGTTGTCAGCTGGGTGATCAGATGTGATTTCCGATTAAACCAACTGTGACCAATTTTCTGCAAAAACCCATTGGTCCAACAATTATGTATGTCAGTAGTTAACAGCCGATTTAGTGGTCAAGCATAAGTATTGGGCCAAATTTAGCCTGTGTGTATCAGTTTTTAGGGTTCATACACACGTACAATTGTGGGGCCGACCCTCGATTTACGTTGTGTTGTAAACTGCTCTTTCGGCAAACAATCTATCACGTGTGAGTGCTTGGGTCCTGTGACTGAGCATTCGTACACGAAAAGATTGTCTGCGCCGGACCTTGTCCATAAAATCGGACGTGTGTACAAACAGCCTTCAGCCTGCTATTCAAGAAATTCTATAATTGTACTGTTAGAAAACACTCTCTTAAAAAGGTAAATTATTAAATACAGATAATGTACATAAAAAGGGTAAATGTACTTTTTACTGTGTAATAAAGTCCATATAAATTAATTAGCTTTTGTTTTCTATTATACTTGTCTATAGTGTGTGTTAAATTTATAATGCTAATCTTTTATCATTTCTCACATAGAATTCACTTTTTTATAAGACTGAATACTCTATATTTTTACTATATTTAAATATTAAACAAACCAAAATCCTCTTCTTACCACTAGGGATGGACTAGAACTCGAGTTCGAGCCAAACTTTGAGTTCGAACGGACTCGGACTTCTCGAACTATCCCTGACCTGGATTTCTCGGACTTTCGATGTTTCCGGACTTTCAGTCGTAAATTCGATTGTTATCGAATTTACGATAATAATCGAATTTACGTGCCGTTCACTAACTCTAGAATGTAGTGTAGTGTAATGTAGTGGCTGGATAGTGTAGTGGTTAAAGGCACTGCGTTTGACATGGGAAACCAGGGTTCGATTAAGATTCATAATACTAATGTAGGTCCCCAATACAGCTCAATATGCCTATATATAAAATAATTTTTAAGTTTATAGGAGTTGGGATATATTAAGTGCAGACTTGGTATAATGTAGATTTTGAGTATTAAAGGGCAACTATAGTGAAAAAAAAACTTTGTCTGTATACAATGTATAGATCACTTAGTATAAGCTGCCTTACTTTCATGTTTCTGTGTGGCTTCATTTCTTCACACTGGCAGAAGATTGTACCAAGCTGTGTAGTCCCCCTCCCCTCTCTGTCTACTCCCCCTCAAGCAGTGACGGGCTGTATACAGAGTCCGAGAATTGTCAGTTGAAAGGACTTTAAATGAAGTGCTGACATCCTGTTGACCCCTCCCTTCCAGAGCTAGACTGCAAGCAATCAAAGTGTGGAATAAAGTAGCAATATGCTGAAGGGAGGGGCAGAGGGGGAGAGAGGAGGACAAGTGGTGCTGAGATTCTTTACAAGTTACTGAACTCTCCCTGTTCTCTAACTTTGCTAATTGTTATTTATTTTTTACCTAAAGTTCATATCTCTCCCCTGCTTAGCTGAGATCATAATCACTGAAGAGAGTCAGTGTAACAGCAGCTATAGTGAGACCTTCACAAACAGTGACACTGCTTGTTGTCCTGTTACATTTCAGTTGCTTTAGTCTATATATTTCATACATTGCACTGTGTGTCTTGTTTGGTATATAGTCTGTATTACTGTATTATATATACTGTATTAGTGTTCCATTTGAGTCACTGGTTTTGTATGTATATAAGATATTTTTTTTGGGGGGGAGGGGCTGTTTTATAGTGTGTTATGCTCATATTACTGGGTTAAGGGTTTATTGATTGTGTTTAGCACTACAGCATTTGACTATATGTTGCACATGGTACATATAGTGTGGGTGAGAGAGTGTGTGACAGTACTGCATGGGAGCTTTGGATTGTGTGGGTGTATGCCTTTGAGTGACAGATGAGGTGTAGCAGCTCCTACAAATCACAGCATATTCAAAGGCTTATATCTCGGGGACTATGAAGAATTTAAAGAAACTAAAGGTACCCTGGTGGTTGGGATGACTTATAGGATACATTAGAAGAAATAAAAAAAAAAACAATTTTCTCACTATAATTGCCCTTTAATTATTTTTAAAGTAGGAAAATATAGGATAAGAAAATTTAGAGAAATACAACTGTAAATGTAAAAAACTACTTACAGCAGCATATCTGTTGTATTCAATTAGATCAACTGGACTTGAAGACGTTTCGCTAGTCATCCGACTGACTTTCTCAATTTAGAATGACTTCTAAAAAAATCTGTTGGCAATTATGTACCCTGGAAAATCTCAATTAGCATATCACAGCCAGGTGTTAAGGGCGTGATTGCATAGTGGCTAAGAGGTGTTATAGGAACGCAATGTGGGGGGTGCACACTTCGCTGCCAGGTCAATGGTTAGGGGGTTGCACCTTCTTACTGCTCCGTTCGCTGCAGTATTTAAATCCAAGATTAACCAAGAAGGGGACGCCACACAGGAGTGCTGCAAGCACCTTGTGTTTATTCAATCCAACATGTTTCAACCCACAAACGGGCCTAAACATGTTGGATTGAATAAACACAAGGTGCGTGGCGTCCCCTTCTTGGTTAATCTTGGTGTTATAGGAACGCCCAGGGTAAGGTGTCAAAACAGCATTGTACATGGCAGACAGTTGGTGTCGAACCCCCCCCACCTCTATTTCGGCTTGGTTTCTTTATTTTCACATAAATGGCCTCCTTGACACCTCTCTTGAACCAGTCACGTTCCTTAGCCAATATGTTAACATTACAATCTTCAAAGGTATGTCCTTTATCCTTAAGATGCAGGTACACGGCTGAGCCCTGACCCGAGGAATTGGCTCTTCTGTGCTGAGCCATATGTTGATGTTGTTTGGTCTCCCCCACATACAACTCAGAGCATTGTTCACTGCACTGCACTGCGTATATGATGTCGCTTTTCTTGTGTTTTGGTGTTGGGTATTTCGGATGTACCAATTGCTGCCTCAGTGTGTTGCTCGGTTTAAAGCAGACAGGGATACAGTGTTTTTTGAAAATTCTTCTTTATTTCTCGGAGACCCCTGCTACATATGGGATGACCATGTTCTTTCTCCTGTCTTACTTTTCCCCTTCACTGTTGGTATTCGTGTTCTTTTCTTTCCTTCTACTTCTTTTGACAAAGTCCCAGTCTGGATATCCACAAGTTTTAAGGGCTCCTCTGAGATGTTTAATTTCTTTAGCCTTCGCCTCTGTGCTAGTGGGGATGTTCTCGGCTCTGTGTTGCAGGGTTCTGATGACCCCCAGCTTGTGATCTAAAGGGTGGTGGGAGTCAAACATCAAATACTGATCTGTGTGTGTTGGTTTTCTGTAAACCTCTACTTCCAGTTTACCATTCTCCTTGATTTCTACCAACAACTGTCTGACATGTACAATGCTGTTTTGACACCTTAGCAAGGCAAAGAGTAGAGGAGCACACGACTAGTGAAAATTTCTTTTATTTGTGCAAAAACAACAGCATACAACGTTTCGGGACTCTAGGCCCCTTCCTCAAAAAAATTGAAAAGAAATTTTCACTAGAAGTGTGCTCCTCTACTCTTTGCCTTGCTTGGATATTGAAGCCCTGGGAGCAGCGCCGCTCCTACCATGAAGCAAGTTGAAAAACTTGCTCATGGCGGCACCCTGCAGAAAAAAAAATGAAATAGCCAAATAAGCGGCATTTCCCCCCCTTTTAACAGCGCTCGGCACTCCTTACCTTATTAAAGAGCAGCGAGGCACCTAATTGTCACTGTGCCGGGCATTTAGGACTCCAAATGTAAGAAGCTGCAGCCTGTATAAGTCCGGGGATGAAAACCGGAAGTTCGGAACCAATCACAGGCTTTACAGCCTCATTATATTTCAAATTCCACCTGCTTCCGCCTCTGATTGGCCAGGTGGAAAGTGTTCCACTCTGCGTAAGTGACGCGCCCAATACTGGGGGAGGTGCCGAATCTGAAGGAGCCTGTCCATTATTTGCGGAGCAGCCTGTGTGAGAAGCGGTGGATTATGTGGGCAGCAAATTCTTCTGATTCTGGTGGGTTCTGTGTTCTGGTGTGTGCTGCACTGCTGGTGCTGGGGCATTTGTTGTGTGCCGAGTCTCAGTGTGGCTGGGGGCGGGGCTTGGCCTGGGACTGGGTCCTGATAATTGTGGTGAACAGAGCAATTTTTTGTGGTTGAGGTTCTGTGTGTGTGTGGGGCCAGATAGCAGAGATAGATAGATGGATAGCAGAGATAGATAGATGGATAGAAGAGATAGATAGATGGATAGCAGAGATGGATAGCAGAGATAGATAGATAGATGGATAGCAGAGATAGATGGATAGCAGAGATAGATGGATAGCAGGAGATAGATGGATAGCAAAGATAGATGGATAGCAGAGATGGATAGCAGAGATAGATGGATAGCAGAGATAGATGGATAGATAGATAGATAGATAGATAGATGGATAGCAGAGATAGATGGATAGATAATTAGATAGATAGATAGATAGATAGATGGATAGCAGAGATAGATAGATGGATAGCAGAGATAGATAGATGGATGCAGAGATAGATGTGGAAGAATACATGAAGATAGAGAAGGATAGCAGAGATAATGATAGCAAGATAGATAGTATGGATCTAGATGAAGATAAATAGATAGCAGGATAGCATAGATAGCAGAGATAGATAGCAAATATATATAAGATAGATAGATATGATAGCAAATATAGATAGATAGATAGTGGATAGATAGATGGATAGCAGAGATAGATGATGATAGATATATAGATGATAGATAGATGATAATTAGATAGCAAATATAGATAGATAGATGGATAGCAAGATAGTTGATATAGATGATAGATATATAGCTAGATAGATAGCAAATATGATAATAGCAGAGATAGATAGCAGAGATAGATTAGATAGATAGCAGAGATAGATAGATATATAGATACATAAATAGCAGAGATAGATAGATAGATAGATAGCAAGATAGATGATAGCAGATAGATGGATAGCAAGATAGACTGATAGCAAGATAACGGATAGCAGAGATATGATGTAGCAGAGATAGATTAGAAGATGGATAGCAGAGATAGATGGATAGCAGAGATAGATGGATAGCAGAGATAGATGGATAGCAGACATAGATGGATAGCATAGATAGATGATGGATAGCATATATAGATGGATAGCAGAGATAGATGGATAGCAGAGATAGATGGATAGCAGAGATAGATGGATAGCATAGATAGATGGATAGATAGGGATAGCAGTATAGATGTATCAGAGATAGATAGATAGATAATAATAGATAAGTAATAGATACAGAGAGATAGATAGATAGATAGATAGATAGATAGCAAATATAGATAAGATAGATAGATAGATAGCAAATATAGATAGATAGCAGAGATAGATGGATAGATATATGATACGAGATGATGATGATGGTTGATGATGTATGTAGTAGAGAGATAGATGGATGAGTATAGTAGATGATGAGAGTAGATGAATAGATGATAGATAGATGAATGATAGATAATAGATAGATAGATAGCAGAGATAGATAGCAAATATAGATAGATATAGATCGATAGATTAATAGATAGCAATATATATAGATAGATAGCAGAGATAGATAGTAGATTAGATAGATAGCAGAGAGAGAGAGATAGATAGATTAGATAGATAGCAGAGATAGATAGATAGATAGATAGATACATAAATAGCAGAGATAGATAGATTAGATAGATCTATAGATAGATAGAGATTAGATAGATGGATGCGAGATAGATGGAATAGAGAGAGATGAGCAGAGATAGACGGATAGCAGAGATAGCAGAGATAGATATATAGATACATAAATAGCAGAGATAGATAGATAGATAGAGATTAGATAGATGGATAGCAGAGATAGATGGATAGCAGAGAATAGATAGATAGATGGATAGCAGAGATAGATAGATGGATAGAAGAGATAGATAGATGGATAGCAGAGATGGATGGATAGCTGAGATAGATAGATAGATGGATAGCAGAGATAGAGTACAGATAGTAGAGGATAAGATGGATAGCAGAGATAGATGGATAGATAGATAGATAGATGGATAGCAGAGATAGATGGATGGATAGATAGATAGATAGATAGATGGATAGCAGAGATAGATAGAATGGATAGCAAGATAGATGGATAGCAGAGATAGATAGATAGCGAGATAGATGGAATAGCAGAGATAGATGGAGCAGAGATATAGATGGATAGCAAGAGATAGATGGATAGCAGAGTAGATAGATATAGATAGATAGATGATAGAAATATAGATAATAGATCGATGATAGAAAATAGATGGATCAGAGATAGATGGATAGATAGATGGATTAGATATAGATAGATGATAATAGATGATAGTCAAATATAGATAGATGATGATACAGATAGATAGAATATATAGATGATAGATAGATAGCTAGATAGATAGCAATATAGATAGATAGATAGCAGAGATAGCAGAGATAGATAGCAGAGATAGATAGATTAGATAGATAGCAGAGATAGATAGATAGATAGATACAAGATAGACTGATAGCAGAGATAACGGATAGCAGAGATAGATGGATAGCAGAGATAGATTAGATAGATGGATAGCAGAGATAGATGGATGATAGATAAATAGATAGCAGAGAGATAGATAGATAGATAGATATAGATAGATAGATGATAGATAGATAGCAAATATAGATAAGATAGATAGATAGCAAATATAGATAGATAGATAGCAGAGATAGATGAGTAGATGGATAGCAGAGATAGATGGATAGATAGATATATAGATGATAGATAGATGATAGATAATAGATAGATAGCAAATATATATAGTAGATATAATATATAGCAGAGATAGTTGGATAGATAGACGGATAGCAGAGATAGATAGATGGATAGCAGAGAGATGGATAGCAGAGATAGATGATATAGATGATAGAATAGATAGATGATAGATAAATAGATAGATAGATAGCAGAGATAGATAGCAAATATAGATAGATAGATAGATCGATAGATTAGATAGATAGCAAATATAGATAGATAGATAGATAGCAGAGATAGATAGATAGATAGCAGAGATAGATAGATAGATAGCAGAGATAGATAGATAGCAGAGATAGATAGATAGCAGAGATAGATAGATAGATAGCAGAGATATATAGATACAGAGATAGATATATAGCAGAGATAGATAGATATATAGATACATAAATAGCAGAGATAGATAGATTAGATAGATGGATAGCAGAGATAGATGGATAGCAGAGATAGACGGATAGCAGAGATAGCAGAGATAGATGGATAGCAGAGATAGATAGATATATAGCAGCGATATATATAGATAGTAAGATTAGATAAGATTGGATATCCAGCGATAG